>JANJGN010000542.1:50000-52500 GCA_026770705.1 Isurus oxyrinchus | reverse complement strand
TTATGTGTGTTGGTGTGTGTTATGTGTGTGTATGTGTGTTATGTGACTATATGTGTGTACAAGTGCGTATTGTCTGTGTCTGTTATGTATGTGTATGTGTGTGTATTGTGTGTGTGTGTTATGTGTGTGTGTATGTGTGTTATGTGTGTGTGTTATGTGTGTGTAAGTGTTATGTGTGTGTGTTTTGTGTGTGTGTGTGTTGTGTGTGTGTGTGTGTGTTGTGTGTGTGTTTTTGTGTCGTGTGTGTGTGTTGTGTGTGTGTGGTTGAGTGTGCTATGTGTGTGTGTGTGTTATGTGTGTGTGTGTGTTTGAGTTATGTGTGTGTGTTTGTGTTCTGTGTATGTATGTGTGTTATGTGAGTATATGTGTGCATTGTGTGTGTCTGTTATGTGTGTGTAAGTGTGTGTATTGTGTGTGTGTGTGTGTTATGTGTGTGAGTTGTGTGTGTGTTTTATGTGAGTGTGTGTGCGTTATTTGTGTGTGTGTGTTGTGCGTGTGTGTGTGTTGTGTGTGTTGTGTGTGTGTTTGTGTTGTGTGTGTGAGGGTGTAATGTGTGTGCATGTGTGTTATGTGAGTATATGTGTGTATGTGTGTGTATTGTGTGTCTGTTATGTATGTGTATGAGCGTGTATTGTGTGTGTATGCGTGTGTGTTATGTGTGTGTGTTATGTGTGTGTGTGTGTGTGATGTGTGTGTATGTG
Source organism: Isurus oxyrinchus (assembly GCA_026770705.1). Taxonomy (NCBI): domain Eukaryota; kingdom Metazoa; phylum Chordata; class Chondrichthyes; order Lamniformes; family Lamnidae; genus Isurus; species Isurus oxyrinchus. The sequence goes on along the minus strand of JANJGN010000542.1, from coordinate 51,799 downwards.
TGTTATGTGAGTATATGTGTGCATGTGTGTGTATTGTGTGTGTCTGTTATGTGTGTGTGTATGTGTGTGTCTATCGTGTGTGTGTGTGTGTGTGTTATGTGTGTCTGTGTGTTATGTGTGTGTGTTATGTGTGTGCGTGTATGTGTGTGTTATGTGTGTTTGTGTATGTGTGTGTGTTATGTGTGTGTGTGTGTGTGTTATGTGTGTGTGTTATTTGTGTGTGTGTTATGTGTGTGTGTTATGTGTGAGTGTTTTGTGTGTGTGTGTGTGTTGTGTGTGTGTGTGTTGTGAGTGTCTGTGTTGTGTGTGTGTGTGTTGTGTGTGTGTCTGTGTTATGTGGGTGTGTGTTATGTGTGTGTTTTATCTGTGTGTGTTATGTGTATGTGTGTCTTATGTGTTTGTGTTTTGTGTGTGAGTGTGTGTGTGTATTATGTTTGTGTGCATGTTATTTGTGTGTGTGTGTTATGTGTTTGTGTGTGTTATGAGTGTGTGTTATGTGTGTGTTCATGTTATTTGTGTGTGTGTGTATGTTATGTGTTTGTGTGTGTTATGTGTGTGTGTGTTATGTGTGTGTTTGTGTTATGTGTGTGTGTGGGAGTTGTGTGTGTGTGTGCGCGTGTGTGTGTTATGTGTGTGTGTTATGTGTGTGTGTGTGTTATGTGTGCGTGTGTTATGTGTGTGTGTGTGCTGTGTGTGTGTTGTGCGTGTGTGTGTGTTGTGTGTGTTGTGTGTGTGTTTGTGTTGTGTGTGTGAGTGTGTAATGTGTGTGCATGTGTGTTATGTGAGTATATGTGTGTATGTGTGTGTATTGTGTGTCTGTTATGTATGTGTATGAGCGTGTATTGTGTGTGTATGCGTGTGTGTTATGTGTGTGTGTTATGTGTGTGTGTGTGTGTGTGTGTGATGTGTGTGTATGTGTGTTATGTGAGTATATGTGTGCATGTGTGTGTATTGTGTGTGTCTGTTATGTGTGTGTGTATGTGTGTGTCTATCGTGTGTGTGTGTGTGTGTGTTATGTGTGTCTGTGTGTTATGTGTGTGTGTTATGTGTGTGCGTGTATGTGTGTGTTATGTGTGTTTGTGTATGTGTGTGTGTTATGTGTGTGTGTGTGTGTGTTATGTGTGTGTGTTATTTGTGTGTGTGTTATGTGTGTGTGTTATGTGTGAGTGTTTTGTGTGTGTGTGTGTGTTGTGTGTGTGTGTGTTGTGAGTGTCTGTGTTGTGTGTGTGTGTGTTGTGTGTGTGTCTGTGTTATGTGGGTGTGTGTTATGTGTGTGTTTTATCTGTGTGTGTTATGTGTATGTGTGTCTTATGTGTTTGTGTTGTGTGTGTGAGTGTGTGTGTGTATTATGTTTGTGTGCATGTTATTTGTGTGTGTGTGTTATGTGTTTGTGTGTGTTATGAGTGTGTGTTATGTGTGTGTTCATGTTATTTGTGTGTGTGTGTATGTTATGTGTTTGTGTGTGTTATGTGTGTGTGTGTTATGTGTGTGTTTGTGTTATGTGTGTGTGTGGGAGTTGTGTGTGTGTGTGCGCGTGTGTGTGTTATGTGTGTGTGTTATGTGTGTGTGTGTGTTATGTGTGCGTGTGTTATGTGTGTGTGTGTGCTGTGTGTGTGTTATGTGTGTGTGTGTGTGTTATGTGTTTGTGTAGTGTGTGTGAGTGTGTGTGTGTGTTATGTTTGTGTGCATGTTAATTGTGTGTCTGTGTTATGTGTTTGTGTGTGTTATGTGTGTGTGTTATGTGTGTGCTCATGTTATTTGTGTGTCTGTGTTATGTGTTTGTGTGTGTTATGTGTGTG
>JANJGN010000542.1:20000-32500 GCA_026770705.1 Isurus oxyrinchus | reverse complement strand
GTGTATGTGTGTGTATTGTGTGCGTGTATGTGTGTGATGTGTGTGTGTTTGTGTGTGTGTGTGTGTGTTATGTGTGTGTATGTGTGTTTTGTTTGTGTTTGTTGTGTGTGTGTGTTTTGTGTGTGTATGTCTGTTATGTGTGTGTATGTGTTTTATGTTTGTGTGATTGTGTTTTTTGTGCGTGTGTGTAGTGAGTGTGTGTGTTATGTGTGTGTGTGTGTGTGTTATGTGTGTGTGTGCTATGTACGTGTGTGCGTGTGTTCTGTGTGTTTGTGTGTTATGTGCGTGTGTGTTATGTGTGGGTGAATTATGTTTTTGTGCGTGTGTGTGTGTGTGTGTTATATATGTGAGTGTGTGTGTGTAATGTGTTATGTGTATGTGTCTGTATTATGTGTGTGTGTGTGTGTGTTATGTGTGTTTGTGTTATATGTGTGTGTGTTATGTGTATGTGTGTGTTATGTGTGTGTGTGTGTGTGTGTGTGGTTGTGTTATGTGTGTGTGTGTGTGTGTGTGTGTGTGTGTGTGTGTGTGTGTGTGTGTGTGTGTGTGTGTGTGTTATGTTTGAGAGTGTGTGTGTACGTTGTGTGTGCTTGTGTGTGTATTATGTGTGTGTGTTATGTGTGTGTGTTATGTGTCTGTGTGTGTGTTATGTGTGTGTGTGTTTTATGTGTCTGTGTTATTTGTGTGTGTGTTATGTGTGTGTGTTATGTGTGTGTGTGTTTTGTGTGTCTGTGTGTGTTGTGTGTGTGTGTGTTGTGTGTGTGTTGTGTGTGTGTGTGTGTTGTGTGTGTGTCTGTGTGTGTTATATGTGTGTTATGTGTGAGTGTGTTACGTATGTGTGTTATTTGTGTGTGTGTGTGTGTGTGTTATGTTTGTGTGTGCTATGTGTGTGTGTTTGTGTTATGTGTGTTTGTGTTATGTGTGTGTGTTTGTGTTATGTGTGTGTATGTGTGTTATGTGAGTATATGTGTGTATGTGTGTGTATTGTGTGTGTCTGTTATGTGTGTGTATGTGTGTGTATTGTGTGTGTGTGTGTATGTGTGTGTGATGTGTGTGTGTGTGATGTGTGTGTGTTATGTGTGTGTGTGTGTTATGTGTGTGTATGTGTGTTTTGTTTGTGTTTGTTGTTGTGTGTGTGTTTTGTGTGTGTATGTCTGTTATGTGTGTATGTGTTTTATGTGTGTGTGATTGTGTGTTTTGTGCGTGTGTGTAGTGAGTGAGTGTGTGTGTGTGTGTTATGTGTGTGTGTGTGTGTTATGTACCTGTGTGTGTTATGTACCTGTGTGTGTGTGTTCTGTGTGTTTGTGTGTTATGTGCGTGTGTGTTATATGTGTGTGAATTATCTTTTTGTGCGTGTGTGTGTGTGTTATATATGTGAGTGTGTGTGTGTTATGTTATGTGTGTTTGTGTTATGTGGGTGTGTGTTGTGTGTGTGTGTGTGTTGTGTGTGTATGTGTTATTTGTGTGTTATGTGTGTGTGTGTGTGTGTTATGTGTGTGTGTTATGTGTGTGTGTGTTATGTGAGTATATGTGTGTGTGTGTGTTATGTGTGTGTGTGTGTGTGTGGTTTGTGTGTGTGTGTGTGTGCTTTGTGTGTGTGTGTGCTATGTGTGTGTTTGTGTGTGTGTGTGTGTGTGTGTGGAATGTGTGTGCATGTGTGTTTATTGTGTGTGTGTGTGTGTTATGTGTGTGTGTTATGTGTGTGTTTCTTTGTATGTGTGTAAGTGTGTGTGTGTTATGTGTGTGTGTGTTACTTGTGCGTGTATGTGTATGCGTGTGTGTTTTGTGTGTGTGTGTGTTAAGTGTGTGTGTTATGTGTGTGTGTTATGTTTGTGTGTGTGTGTTATGTGGGTGTGTGTTATGTGTGTGTGTCATCTGTGTGTGTTATGTGTGTGTGTGTGTTATGTGTGTGTGTGTTATGTGTGTGTGTGTTATGTGTGTGTTATGTGTTTGTGTTAAGTGTGTGTGTGTTTCGTGTGTGCTTGTTAGGTATGTGTGTGTGAGTGTGTGTGTGTTTTATTGTGTGTGTGTGTTATGTGTGTGTGTGTGAGTGTGTTGTGTGTGTGTCTGTGTTATGTGTGTGTGTTATGTGTGTGTGTGTGTTATGTGTGTGTGTTATGTGTGTGTATGTGTGTTATGTGAGTATATGTGTGTGTGTGTGTGTTATGTGTAGTGTGTGTGTGTAGTTTGTGTGTGTATGTCTTATGTGTGTGTGTGTGCTATGTCTGTGTTTGTCTCTGTGTATGTGTGTGTATGTGTGTGTGGAATGTGTGTGCATGTGTGTGTATTGTGTGTGTGTGTGTGTGTGTTATGTGTGTGTGTGTGTGTTATGTGTGTGTGTGTGTTTATGTGTCTGTGTGTGAGTGTGTGTTTTGCGTGTGTTATGCGTGTGCTGTGTGTGGGTTATGTGTGTGTATGTGTGGCGTGTTACCTGTGTATGTGTGTGTGTGTGTGTTATGTGTGTGTATGTGTGTGTTATGTGTGTGTGTGTATGTGTTATGTGTGTTTTGTGTGTATGTGTGTGTTGTGTGTGTTATGTTTGTGTGTGTCTGTGTATTTGTGTGTGTGTTATGTGTTATGTGTGTGCTATGTGTGTGTGTGTGTGTTGTGTGTGTGTGTTATGTGTGTGTGTGCTATGTGTGTGTGTTTGTGTTATGTGTGTTTGTGTTATGTGTGTGTGTGTGTGTGTTATGTGTGTGTATGTGTGTTATGTAAGTATATGTGTGTATGTGTGTGTATTGTGTGTGTCTGTTATGTGTGTGTATGTGTGTGTATTGTGTGTATGTGTATGTGTGTGATGTGTGTGTGTGTGTGTGTGATGTGTGTGTGTTATGTGTGTGTGTGTGCTATTTGTGTGTATGTGTGTTTTGTTTGTGTTTGTTGTGTGTGTGTGTTTTGTGTGTGTATGATTGTGTGTTTTGTGCGTGTGTGGAGTGAGTGTGTGTGTGTGTGTTATGTGTGTGTGTGTGTGTTAAGTGTGTGTGTGTGTTATGTACCTGTGTGTGTGTTCTGTGTGTTTGTGTGTTATGTGCGTGTGTGTTATGTGTGTGTGAATTATGTTTTTGTGCGTGTGTGTGTGTGTGTGTGTGTGTTATATATGTGCGTGTGTGTGTTATGTGTTATGTGTGTGTGTCTGTATTATGTGTGTGTGTGTGTGTGTGTTATGTGTGTTTGTGTTATGTGGGTGTGTGTTATGTGTATGTGTGTGTTATGTGTGTGTGTGTGTGTTTGTGTTATGTGTGTGTGTGTGTGTGTGTTATGTTTGAGAGTGTGTGTGTGCGTTGTGTGTGCTTGTGTGTGTATTATGTGTGTGTGTTATGTGTGTGTGTTATGTGTCTGCGTGTGTGTTATGTGTGTGTGTGTTATGTGTCTGTGTTATTTGTGTGTGTGTTATGTGCGTGTGTTATGTGTTTGTGTGTTATTTGTGCATGTGTGCGTATGTGTGTGTGTTTTGTGTGTGTGATTGTAAAGTGTGTGTGTTATGCGTGTGTGTTAAGTGTGAGTGTGTGTGTGTGTTATGTGGGTGTGTGTTATGTGTGTGTGTCATGTGTGAGTGTGTTATGTGTGTGTGTGTGTGTGTGTGTTATGTGTGTGTGTGTTATGTGTGTGTGTGTTATGTGTTTGTGTTAAGTGTGTGGGTGTTTCGTGTGTGCGTGTTATGTGTGTGTGTGTAAGGGTGTTTGTGTTATTGTGTGTGTGTGTTCTGTGTGTGTGTGTGTTATGTGTGTGTGTGTTATGCGTGTGTGTTGTGTGTGTGTGTGTTATGTGTGTGTATGTGTGTGTTATGGGTGTGTGTGTGTTACGTGTGTGTGTTATGTGTGTGTTGTGTGTGTGTCTGTGTGTGTTATGTGTGTGTTATGTGTGCGTGTGTTATGTGAGTGTGTTACGTATGTGTGTCATCTGCGTGTGTGTGTGTGTGTGTGTTATGTGTGTGTGTGCTATGTGTGTGTGTTTGTGTTATGTGTGTTTGTGTTTTGTGTGTGTGTGTGTGTTATGTGTGTGTATGTGCGTTATGTGAGTATATGTGTGTATGTGTGTGTATTGTGTGTGTCTGTTATGTGTGTGTATGTGTGTGTATTGTGTGTGTGTATGTGTGTGATGTGTGTGTGTGATGTGTGTGTGTTATGTGTGTGTGTGTGTGTGTGTGTTATGTGTGTGTATGCGTGTTTTGTTTGTGTTTGTTGTGTGTGTGTGTTGTGTGTGTATGTCTGTTATGTGTGTGTATGTGTTTTATGTTTGTGTGATTGTGTGTTTTGTGCGTGTGTGTAGTGAGTGTGTGTGTGTGTGTGTGTTGTGTGTGTGTGTGTGTGTGTGTGTTATGTGTGTGTCTGTTATGTACGTGTGTGCGTGTGTTCTGTGTGTTTGTGTGTTATGTGCGTGTGTGTTATGTGTGGGTGAATTATGTTTTTGTGCGTGTGTATGTGTGTGTGTTATATATGTGAGTGTGTGTTATGTGTTATGTGTGTGTGTCTGTATTATGTGTGTGTGTGTTTGTGTTATGTGTGTGTGTGTGTGTGTGTGTGTGTGTGTGTGTTTGTGTTATGTGTGTGTGTGTGTGTTATGTTTGAGAGTGTGTGTGTGCGTTGTGTGTGCTTGTGTGTGTATTATGTGTGTGTGTGTGTGTGTTATGTGCGTGTGTGTTATGTGTCCGTGTTATTTGTGTGTGTGTGATGTGCATGTGTTATGTGTGTGTGTGTGTTTTGTGTTTCTGTGTGTGTTGTGTGTGTGTGTTGTGTGTGTGTTGTGTGTGTGTGTGTTGTGTGTGTGTCTGTGTGTGTTACGTATGTGTGTTATTTGTGTGTGGGTGTGCGTGTGTTATGTGTGTGTGTTATGGGTGTGTTGTGTGTTAAGTGTGTGTGTGTTATGTGTGTGTTGTGTGTGTGTCTGTGTGAGTTATGTGTGTGTTATGTGTGCGTATGTTATGTCAGTGTGTTACGTATGTGTGTTATTTGTGTGTGTGTGTGTGTTATGTGTGTGTGTGCTATGTGTGTGTGATTGTGTTATGTGTGTTTGTGTTTTGTGTGTGTGTGTGTGTGTTATGTGTGTGTATGTGCGTTATGTGACTATATGTGTGTGTATTGTGTGTGTCTGTTATGTGTGTGTATGTGTGTGTATTGTGTGTGTGTATGTGCGTGATGTGTGTGTGTGTGATGTGTGTGTGTTATGTGTGCGTGTGTGTGTGTGTGTGTAATGTGTGTGTATGTGTGTTATGTTTGAGTTTGTTGTGTGTGTGTGTTTTTTGTGTGTATGTCTGTTATGTGTGTGTATGTGTTTTATGTTTGTGTGATTGTGTGTTTTGTGCGTGTGTGTAGTGAGTGTGTTATGTGTGTGTGTGTTATGTGTGTGTGTGTGTGTGTTATGTGTGTGTGTGTTATGTACGTGTGTGCGTGTGTTCTGTGTGTTTGTGTGTTATGTGCGTGTGTGTTATGTGTGTGTGAATTACGTTTTTGTGCGTGTGTGTGTGTGTTATATATGTGAGTGTGTGTTATGTGTTATGTGTGTGTGTCTGTATTATGTGTTTGTGTGTGTGTTATGTGTGTTTGTGTTATGTGTGTGTGTGTTATGTGTATGTGTGTGTTATGTGTGTGTGTGTGTGTTTGTGTTATGTGTGTGTGTGTGTTATGTTTGAGAGTGTGTGTGTGCGTTGTGTGTGCTAGTGTGTGTATTATGTGTGTGTGTGTATGTGTGTGTGTGTTAAGTGTCTGTGTGTGTGTTATGTGTGTGTGTGTGTTATGTGTCTGTGTTATTTGTGTGTGTGTTATGTGCGTGTGTTATGTGTGTGTGTGTTTTGTGTGTCTGTGTGTGTTGTGTGTGTGTGTGTTGTGTGTGTGTTGTGTGTGTGTGTGTTGTGTGTGTGCCTGTGTGTGTTACGTATGTGTGTTATTTGTGTGTGTGTGTGTGTGTTATGTGTGTGTGTGCTATGTGTGTGTGTTTGTGTTATGTGTGTTTGTGTTCTGTGGGTGTGTGTGTGTTATGTGTGTGTATGTGCGTTATGTGAGTATATGTGTGTATGTGTGTGTATTGTGTGTGTCTGTTATGTGTGTGTATGTGTGTGTATTGTGTGTGTGTATGTGTGTGATGTGTGTGTGTGATGTGTGTGTGTTTGTGTGTGTGTGTGTGTGTTATGTGTGTGTATGTGTGTTTTGTTTGTGTTTGTTGTGTGTGTGTGTTTTGTGTGTGTATGTCTGTTATGTGTGTGTATGTGTTTTATGTTTGTGTGATTGTGTTTTTTGTGCGTGTGTGTAGTGAGTGTGTGTGTTTGTGTGTTATGTGTGTGTGTGTGTGTTATGTGTGTGTGTGCTATGTACGTGTGTGCGTGTGTTCTGTGTGTTTGTGTGTTATGTGCGTGTGTGTTATGTGTGGGTGAATTATGTTTTTGTGCGTGTGTGTGTGTGTGTGTTATATATGTGAGTGTGTGTGTGTAATGTGTTATGTGTATGTGTCTGTATTATGTGTGTGTGTGTGTGTTATGTGTGTTTGTGTTGTGTGTGTGTGTTATGTGTATGTGTGTGTTATGTGTGTGTGTGTGTGTGTGGTTGTGTTATGTGTGTGTGTGTGTGTGTGTGTGTGTGTGTGTGTGTGTGTTATGTTTGAGAGTGTGTGTGTATGTTGTGTGTGCTTGTGTGTGTATTATGTGTGTGTGTTATGTGTGTCTGTTATGTGTCTGTGTGTGTGTTATGTGTGTGTGTGTTTTATGTGTCTGTGTTATTTGTGTGTGTGTTATGTGTGTGTGTTATGTGTGTGTGTGTTTTGTGTGTCTGTGTGTGTTGTGTGTGTGTGTGTTGTGTGTGTGTGTGTTGTGTGTGTGTTGTGTGTGTGTGTGTGTTGTGTGTGTGTCTGTGTGTGTTATATGTGTGTTATGTGTGAGTGTGTTACGTATGTGTGTTATTTGTGTGTGTGTGTGTGTGTGTGTTATGTGTGTGTGTGCTATGTGTGTGTGTTTGTGTTATGTGTGTTTGTGTTATGTGTGTGTGTTTGTGTTATGTGTGTGTATGTGTGTTATGTGAGTATATGTGTGTATGTGTGTGTATTGTGTGTGTCTGTTATGTGTGTGTATGTGTGTGTATTGTATGTGTGTGTATGTGTGTGATGTGTGAGTGTGTGTGATGTGTGTGTGTTATGTGTGTGTATGTGTGTTTTGTTTGTGTTTGTTGTTGTGTGTGTGTTTTGTGTGTGTATGTCTGTTATGTGTGTATGTGTTTTATGTGTGTGTGATTGTGTGTTTTGTGCGTGTGTGTAGTGAGTGAGTGTGTGTGTGTGTTATGTGTGTGTGTGTGTGTTATGTACCTGTGTGTGTTATGTACCTGTGTGTGTGTGTTCTGTGTGTTTGTGTGTTATGTGCGTGTGTGTTATGTGTGTGTGAATTATGTTTTTGTGCGTGTGTGTGTGTGTTATATATGTGAGTGTGTGTGTGTTATGTTATGTGTGTTTGTGTTATGTGGGTGTGTGTTGTGTGTGTGTGTGTGTTGTGTGTGTATGTGTTATTTGTGTGTTATGTGTGTGTGTGTGTGTGTGTTATGTGTGTGTGTTATGTGTGTGTGTGTTATGTGAGTATATGTGTGTGTGTGTGTTATGTGTGTGTGTGTGTGTTATGTGTGGTTTGTGTGTGTGTGTGTGCTTTGTGAGTGTGTGTGCTATGTGTGTGTTTGTGTGTGTGTGTGTGTGTGTGTGTGTGTGTGGAATGTGTGTGCATGTGTGTGTATTGTGTGTGTGTGTGTGTTATGTGTGTGTTTCTTTGTATGTGTGTATGTGTGTGTGTGTTATGTGTGTGTGTGTTATTTGTGCGTGTATGTGTATGCGTGTGTGTTTTATGTGTGTGTGTGTTAAGTGTGTGTGTTATGTGTGTGTGTTATGTTTGAGTGTGTGTGTGTTATGTGGGTGTGTGTTATGTGTGTGTGTCATCTGTGTGTGTTATGTGTGTGTGTGTGTGTTATGTATGTGTGTGTTATGTGTGTGTTATGTGTTTGTGTTAAGTGTGTGTGTGTTTCGTGTGTGCTTGTTAGGTATGTGTGTGTGAGTGTGTGTGTGTTTTATTGTGTGTGTGTGTTATGTGTGTGTGTGTGAGTGTGTTGTGTGTGTGTCTGTGTTATGTGTGTGTGTTATGTGTGTGTGTGTGTTATGTGTGTGTGTTATGTGTGTGTATGTGTGTTATGTGAGTATATGTGTGTGTGTGTGTGTTATGTGTAGTGTGTGTGTGTAGTTTGTGTGTGTATGTGTTATGTGTGTGTGTGTGCTATGTCTGTGTTTGTCTCTGTGTATGTGTGTGTATGTGTGTGTGGAATGTGTGTGCATGTGTGTGTATTGTGTGTGTGTGTGTGTGTGTTATGTGTGTGTGTGTGTGTGTGTTATGTGTGTGTGTGTGTTTATGTGTCTGTGTGTGAGTGTGTGTTATGCGTGTGTTATGTGTGTGCTGTGTGTGGGTTATGTGTGTGTATGTGTGGCGTGTTACCTGTGTATGTGTGTGTGTGTGTGTTATGTGTGTGTATGTGTGTGTTATGTGTGTGTGTGTGTATGTGTATGTGTGTTTTGTGTGTATGTGTGCGTTGTGTGTGTTATGTTTGTGTGTGTCTGTGTATTTGTGTGTGTGTTATGTGTTATGTGTGTGCTATGTGTGTGTGTGTGTGTTGTGTGTGTGTTATGTGTGTGTGTGCTATGTGTGTGTGTTTGTGTTATGTGTGTTTGTGTTATGTGTGTGTGTGTGTGTTATGTGTGTGTATGTGTGTTATGTAAGTATATGTGTGTATGTGTGTGTATTGTGTGTGTCTGTTATGTGTGTGTATGTGTGTGTATTGTGTGTGTGTGTATGTGTGATGTGTGTGTGTGTGTGTGTGATGTGTGTGTGTTATGTGTGTGTGTGTGTGTTATTTGTGTGTATGTGTGTTTTGTTTGTGTTTGTTGTGTGTGTGTGTTTTGTGTGTGTATGATTGTGTGTTTTGTGCGTGTGTGTAGTGAGTGTGTGTGTGTGTGTGTGTTATGTGTGTGTGTGTGTTAAGTGTGTGTGTGTGTTATGTACCTGTGTGTGTGTGTTCTGTGTGTTTGTGTGTTATATGCGTGTGTGTTATGTGTGTGTGAATTATGTTTCTGTGCGTGTATGTGTGTGTGTGTGTGTGTTATATATGTGAGTGTGTGTGTTATGTGTTATGTATGTGTGTCTGTATTATGTGTGTGTGTGTGTGTGTGTTATGTGTGTTTGTGTTATGTGGGTGTGTGTTATGTGTATGTGTGTGTTATGTGTGTGTGTGTGTGTGTGTTTGTGTTATGTGTGTGTGTGTGTGTGTTATGTTTGAGAGTGTGTGTGTGCGTTGTGTGTGCTTGTGTGTGTATTATGTGTGTGTGTTATGTGTGTGTGTTATGTGTCTGCGTGTGTGTTATGTGTGTGTGTGTTATGTGTCTGTGTTATTTGTGTGTGTGTTATGTGCGTGTGTTATGTGTGTGTGTGTTATTTGTGCATGTGTGTGTATGTGTGTGTGTGTTTTGTGTGTGTGATTGTAAAGTGTGTGTGTTATGCGTGTGTGTTAAGTGTGAGTGTGTGTGTGTGTTATGTGGGTGTGTGTTATGTGTGTGTGTCATGTGTGAGTGTGTTATGTGTGTGTGTGTGTGTGTTATGTGTGTGTGTGTTATGTGTGTGTGTGTTATGTGTTTGTGTTAAGTGTGTGGGTGTTTCGTGTGTGCGTGTTATGTGTGTGTGTGTAAGGGTGTTTGTGTTATTGTGTGTGTGTGTTCTGTGTGTGTGTGTGTGTTATGTGTGTGTGTTATGCGTGTGTGTTGTGTGTGTGTGTGTTATGTGTGTGTATGTGTGTGTTATGGGTGTGTGTGTGTTACGTGTGTGTGTGTTATGTGTGTGTTGTGTGTGTGTCTGTGTGTGTTATGTGTGTGTTATGTGTGCGTGTGTTATGTGAGTGTGTTACGTATGTGTGTCATCTGCGTGTGTGTGTGTGTGTTATGTGTGTGTGTGCTATGTGTGTGTGTTTGTGTTATGTGTGTTTGTGTTTTGTGTGTGTGTGTGTGTTATGTGTGTGTATGTGCGTTATGTGAGTATATGTGTGTATGTGTGTGTATTGTGTGTGTCTGTTATGTGTGTGTATGTGTGTGTATTGTGTGTGTGTATGTGTGTGATGTGTGTGTGTGATGTGTGTGTGTTTTGTGTGTGTGTGTGTGTGTGTGTTATGTGTGTGTATGCGTGTTTTGTTTGTGTTTGTTGTGTGTGTGTGTTGTGTGTGTATGTCTGTTATGTGTGTGTATGTGTTTTATGTTTGTGTGATTGTGTGTTTTGTGCGTGTGTGTAGTGAGTGTGTGTGTGTGTGTGTTGTGTGTGTGTGTGTGTGTGTTATGTGTGTGTCTGTTATGTACGTGTGTGCGTGTGTTCTGTGTGTTTGTGTGTTATGTGCGTGTGTGTTATGTGTGGGTGAATTATGTTTTTGTGCGTGTGTATGTGTGTGTGTTATATATGTGAGTGTGTGTTATGTGTTATGTGTGTGTGTCTGTATTATGTGTGTGTGTTTGTGTTATGTGTGTGTGTGTGTGTGTGTGTGTGTTTGTGTTATGTGTGTGTGTGTGTTATGTTTGAGAGTGTGTGTGTGCGTTGTGTGTGCTTGTGTGTGTATTATGTGTGTGTGTGTGTGTGTTATGTGTGTGCGTTATGTGTCTGTGTGTGTGTTATGTGCGTGTGTGTTATGTGTCCGTGTTATTTGTGTGTGTGTTATGTGCATGTGTTATGTGTGTGTGTGTTTTGTGTTTCTGTGTGTGTTGTGTGTGTGTGTTGTGTGTGTGTTGTGTGTGTGTGTGTTGTGTGTGTGTCTGTGTGTGTTACGTATGTGTGTTATTTGTGTGTGGGTGTGCGTGTGTTATGTGTGTGTGTGTTATGGGTGTGTTGTGTGTTACGTGTGTGTGTGTTATTTGTGTGTTGTGTGTGTGTCTGTGTCTGTTATGTGTGTGTTATGTGTGCGTATGTTATGTCAGTGTGTTACGTATGTGTGTTATTTGTGTGTGTGTGTGTGTTATGTGTGTGTGTGCTATGTGTGTGTGATTGTGTTATGTGTGTTTGTGTTTTGTGTGTGTGTGTGTGTTATGTGTGTGTATGTGCGTTATGTGACTATATGTGTGTATGTGTGTGTATTGTGTGTGTCTGTTATGTGTGTGTATGTGTGTGTATTGTGTGTGTGTATGTGTGTGATGTGTGTGTGTGTGTGATGTGTGTGTGTTATGTGTGTGTGTGTGTAATGTGTGTGTATGTGTGTTATGTTTGAGTTTGTTGTGTGTGTGTGTTTTTTGTGTGTATGTCTGTTATGTGTGTGTATGTGTTTTATGTTTGTGTGATTGTGTGTTTTGTGCGTGTGTGTAGTGAGTGTGTTATGTCTGTGTGTGTTATGTGTGTGTGTGTGTGTGTGTTATGTGTGTGTGTGTTATGTACGTGTGTGCGTGTGTTCTGTGTGTTTGTGTGTTATGTGCGTGTGTGTTATGTGTGTGTGAATTACGTTTTTGTGCGTGTGTGTGTGTGTTATATATATGAGTGTGTGTTATGTGTTATGTGTGTGTGTCTGTATTATGTGTTTGTGTGTGTGTTATGTGTGTTTGTGTTATGTGTGTGTGTGTTATGTGTATGTGTGTGTTATGTGTGTGTGTGTGTTTGTGTTATGTGTGTGTGTGTGTGTTATGTTTGAGAGTGTGTGTGCGTTGTGTGTGCTAGTGTGTGTATTATGTGTGTGTGTGTATGTGTGTGTGTGTTAAGTGTCTGTGTGTGTGTTATGTGTGTGTGTGTGTTATGTGTCTGTGTTATTTGTGTGTGTGTTATGTGCGTGTGTTATGTGTGTGTGTGTTTTGTGTGTCTGTGTGTGTTGTGTGTGTGTGTGTTGTGTGTGTGTTGTGTGTGTGTGTGTGTTGTGTGTGTGCCTGTGTGTGTTACGTATGTGTGTTATTTGTGTGTGTGTGTGTGTGTTATGTGTGTGTGTGCTATGTGTGTGTGTTTGTGTTATGTGTGTTTGTGTTCTGTGGGAGTGTGTGTGTTATGTGTGTGTATGTGCGTTATGTGAGTATATGTGTGTATGTGTGTGTATTGTGTGTGTCTGTTATGTGTGTGTATGTGTGTGTATTGTGTGTGTGTATGTGTGTGATGTGTGTGTGTGATGTGTGTGTGTTTGTGTGTGTGTGTGTGTGTTATGTGTGTGTATGTGTGTTTTGTTTGTGTTTGTTGTGTGTGTGTGTTTTGTGTGTGTATGTCTGTTATGTGTGTGTATGTGTTTTATGTTTGTGTGATTGTGTTTTTTGTGCGTGTGTGTAGTGAGTGTGTGTGTTTGTGTGTTATGTGTGTGTGTGTGTGTGTTATGTGTGTGTGTGCTATGTACGTGTGTGCGTGTGTTCTGTGTGTTTGTGTGTTATGTGCGTGTGTGTTATGTGTGGGTGAATTATGTTTTTGTGCGTGTGTGTGTGAGTGTGTGTGTTATATATGTGAGTGTGTGTGTGTAATGTGTTATGTGTATGTGTCTGTATTATGTGTGTGTGTG
>JANJGN010000541.1:0-407500 GCA_026770705.1 Isurus oxyrinchus | reverse complement strand
AACACACACACACACGTACACACACACATAGTGCATCATCTATTATATATAAAATCACACACACACATACACACACACAGTGCATCATCTATTATATATAAAATCACACACACACACACACACACATAGTGCATCATCTATTATATATAAAATCACACACACACACACACACACACACACACACACACACACACACACACACACACACAGTGCATCATCTATTATATATAAAATCACACAGACACAGTGCATCATCTATTATATATAAAATCACACACACACACACACACACACACAGAGAGTGCATCATCTATTATATATAAAATACAACACACACACACACATACACACACACACACACAGTGCATCATCTATTATATATAAAATCAAACACACGCACACATAGTGCATCAACTATTATATATAAAATCACACACACACACACACACACACACACATAGTGCATCATCAATTATATATAAAATCACACACACACACACACACACACACTGTGCTTCTAACTGTCTCTATTTTTCTATCTGACTATGTTTTCTATTTGTCTCTGTTTCTCTATCTGTCTCGGTTTTCTATCTCTCTGTTTTCTATCTCCCTGTTTTTATATCAGACTCTGTTTTTCTATCTGTCAGTGTTTTCTATCTGTCCCTGTTTCTCTATCTGTCTCGGTTTTCTATCTGTCTCTGTTTTGTATCTGTCTCTGATTTTCTATCTGCCTCTGTTTTCTAAATGTCTCTGTTTTCTACGTGTCTCTGTTTATCTATCTGTCTCTGTTTTTCTATTTCTGTTTTCTATCTATCCCTGTTTTTCTAACTGTCTGTTTTTTTAAAACTTTCTGTTTTTCTATCTGTCTCTGTTTTTCTACTTGTCTCTGTTTTCTATCTGTCTCTGTTTTCTATCTGTCTCAGTTTCTCTATCTCTCTCTGTTTTCTATCTGTGTCTGTTTTTCTTTTTCTTTCTGTTTTTCTATCTGTCTCTGTTTTTCTCTCTGTCTCTGTTTTTCTATCTGTCTCTGTTTTCCATCTCTCTCTGTTTTCTATCTTTTTTTAAAAACTGTCTGTTTTTCTAACAGTCTCTGTTTTTCTATCTGTCTCTGTTTTTCTATCTGTCTCTGTTTTTCTATCTGTCTCTGTTTTCTATCTGTCTCTGTTTTCCTATCTGTCTCTGTTTTCTATCTGTCTCTGTTTTCTAACTGTCTCAGTTTCTCTATCTCTCTCTGTTTTCTATCTGTGTCTGTTTTTCTTTTTCTTTCTGTTTTTCTATCTGTCTCTGTTTTTCTCTCTGTCTCTGTTTTTCTATCTGTCTCTGTTTTCCATCTCTCTCTGTTTTCTATCTTTTTTTTAAAACTGTTTTTCTAACAGTCTCTGTTTTTCTATCTGTCTCTGTTTTTCTATCTGTCTCTGTTTTCTATCTGTCTCTGTTTTCTAACTGTCTGTTTCCTATCTGTCTCTGTCTTTCTATCTGTCTCTGTTTTCTATCTGTCTCTGTTTTCTATCTGTCTCTGTTTTTCTATCTGTCTCTGTTTTCTATCTGTCTCTGTTTTTCTATCTGTCTCTGTTTTCTATCTGTCTCTGTTTTCTATCTGTCTCTGCTTTTCTATCTGTCTCTGTTTTCTATCTGTCTCTCTGTTTTCTACCTGTCTCTGTTTTCTATCTGTCTCTGTTTTTCTATCTGTCTCTGTTTTCTATCTGTCTCTGTTTTCTATTTGTCTCTGTTTTCTATCTGTCTCTGTTTCCTATCTGTCTCTGTTTTTCTATCTGTCTCTGTTTATATATCTGTCTCTGTTTTTCTATCTGTCTCTGTTTTCTATCTGTCTCTATTTTCTAGCTGTCTCTGTTTTATATCTGTCCCTGTTTTTCTATCTGTCTCTGTTTTCTATCTGTCTCTGTTCTCTATTTGTCTCTGTTTTCTAGCTGTCTCTGTTTTATATCTGTCCCTGTTTTTCTATCTGTCTGTTTTCTATTTGTCTCTGTCTTCTAACTGTCCGTTTCCTATCTGTCTCTGTTTTCTTTCTGTCTCTGTTTTCTATCTGTCTCTGTTTTTCTATCTGTCTCTGTTTTCTATCTGTCTCTGTTTTTCTATTTGTCTGTTTTCTATCTGTCTCTGTTTTTCTATCTGTCTCTGTTTTCTATCTGTCTCCGTTTTCTATCTGTCTCTGTTTTTCTATTTGTCTGTTTTCTATCTGTCTCTGTTTTTCTATCTGTCTCTGTTTTCTATCTGACTCTGTTTTCTATCTGTCTCTGTTTTCTATCTGTCTCTGTTTCCTATCTGTCTCTGTTTTCTATCTGTCTCTGTTTTCTATCTGTCTCTGTTTTATATCTGTCCCTGTTTTTCTATCTGTCTGTTTTCTATCTGTCTCTGTCTTCTAACTGTCCGTTTCCTATCTGTCTCTGTTTTCTTTCTGTCTCTGTTTTCTATCTGTCTCTGTTTTTCTATCTGTCTCTGTTTTCTATCTGTCTCTGTTTTTCTATTTGTCTGTTTTCTATCTGTCTCTGTTTTTCTATCTGTCTCTGTTTTCTATCTGTCTCTGTTTTCTATCTGTCTCTGTTTTTCTATTTGTCTGTTTTCTATCTGTCTCTGTTTTTCTATCTGTCTCTGTTTTCTATCTGACTCTGTTTTCTATCTGTCTCTGTTTTCTATCTGTCTCTGTTTCCTATCTGTCTCTGTTTTCTATCTGTCTCTGTTTTCTATCTGTCTCTGTTTTCTATCTGTCTCTGTTTTTCTATCTGTCTCTGTTTTCTATCTGTCTCTGTTTTCTATCTGTCTCTGTTTTCTATCTGCCTCTGTTTGCTATCTGTCTCTGTTTTCTATCTGTCTCTGTTTTTCTATCTGTCTCTCTTTTCTATCTGTCTCTGTTTTCTATCTGTCTCTGTTTTCTATCTGTCTCTGTTTTTCTATCTGTCACTGTTTTCTATCTGTCTCTGTTTATCTATCTGTCTCTGTTTTTGTATCTGTCTCTGTTTTCTATCTGTCTCTGTTTTTCTATCTGTCTCTGTTTTCTATCTGTCTCTGTTTTCTATCTGTCTCTGTTTTCTATCTGTCTCTGTTTTCTATCTCTCTCTGTTTTCTATCTGTCACTGTTTTCTATCTGTCTCTGTTTTCTATCTGTCTCTGTTTTCTATCTCTCTCTGTTTGCTATCTCTCTCTGTTTTCTATCTGTCTCTGTTTTCTATCTGTCTCTGTTTTCTATCTGTCTCTGTTTTCTATCTCTCTCTGTTTTCTATCTCTCTCTGTTTTCTATCTGTCTCTGTTTTCTATCTGTCTCTGTTTTCTATCTCTCTCTGTTTTCTATCTCTCTCTGTTTTCTATCTGTCTCTGTTTTCTATCTGTCTCTGTTTTCTGTCTCTGTTTTTCTATCTGTCTCTGTTTTCAATCTGTCTCTGTTTTCTATCTGTCTCTGTTTTCTATCTGTCTCTGTTTTTCTATCTGTCTCTGTTTTCTATCTCTCTCTGTGTTCTATCTGTCTCTGTTTTCTATCTGTCTCTGTTTTCTATCTGTCTCTGTTTTCTATCTGTCTCTGTTTTCTATCTGTCTCTGTTTTCTATCTGTCTCTGTTTTCTATCTGTCTCTGTTTTCAATCTGTCTCTGTTTTCAATCTGTCTCTGTTTTCTATCTGTCTCTGTTTTCTATCTGTCTCTGTTTTCAATCTGTCTCTGTTTTCTATCTGTCTCTGTTTTCTATCTGTCTCTGTTTTTCTATCTGTCTCTGTTATCTATCTGTCTCTGTTTTCTATCTGTCTCTGTTTTCTATCTGTCTCTGTTTTTCTATCTGTCTCTGTTTTCTATCTGTCTCTATTTTCTATTTGTCTCTGTTTTCTATCTCTCTCTGTTTCCTATCTGTCTCTGTTTTTCTATCTGTCTCTGTTTATATATCTGTCTCTGTTTTTCTATCTGTCTCTGTTTTCTATCTGTCTCTGTTTTCTATTTGTCCCTGTTTTCTAGCTGTCTCTGTTTTATATCTGTCTCTGTTTTTCTATCTGTCTCTGTTTTCTATCTGTCTCTGTTTTCTAACTGTTTGTTTCCTATCTGTCTCTGTTTTCTATCTGTCTCTGTTTTCTATCTGTCTCTGTTTTCTATCTGTCTCTGTTTTCTATCTGTCTCTGTTTTCTATCTCTCTCTGTTTTCTATCTGTCACTGTTTTCTATCTGTCTCTGTTTTCTATCTGTCTCTGTTTTCTATCTCTCTCTGTTTTCTATCTCTCTCTGTTTTCTATCTGTCTCTGTTTTCTATCTGTCTCTGTTTTCTATCTGTCTCTGTTTTCTATCTCTCTCTGTTTTCTATCTCTCTCTGTTTTCTATCTGTCTCTGTTTTCTATCTGTCTCTGTTTTCTATCTCTCTCTGTTTTCTATCTCTCTCTGTTTTCTATCTGTCTCTGTTTTTCTATCTGTCTCTGTTTTCAATCTGTCTCTGTTTTCTATCTGTCTCTGTTTTCTATCTGTCTCTGTTTTTCTATCTGTCTCTGTTTTCTATCTCTCTCTGTGTTCTATCTGTCTCTGTTTTCTATCTGTCTCTGTTTTCTATCTGTCTCTGTTTTCTATCTGTCTCTGTTTTCTATCTGTCTCTGTTTTCTATCTGTCTCTGTTTTCTATCTGTCTCTGTTTTCAATCTGTCTCTGTTTTCAATCTGTCTCTGTTTTCTATCTGTCTCTGTTTTCTATCTGTCTCTGTTTTCAATCTGTCTCTGTTTTCTATCTGTCTCTGTTTTCTATCTGTCTCTGTTTTTCTATCTGTCTCTGTTATCTATCTGTCTCTGTTTTCTATCTGTCTCTGTTTTCTATCTGTCTCTGTTTTTCTATCTGTCTCTGTTTCCTATCTGTCTCTATTTTCTATTTGTCTCTGTTTTCTATCTCTCTCTGTTTCCTATCTGTCTCTGTTTTTCTATCTGTCTCTGTTTATACATCTGTCTCTGTTTTTCTATCTGTCTCTGTTTTCTATCTGTCTCTGTTTTCTATTTGTCTCTGTTTTCTAGCTGTCTCTGTTTTATATCTGTCTCTGTTTTTCTATCTGTCTCTGTTTTCTATCTGTCTCTGTTTTCTAACTGTTTGTTTCCTATCTGTCTCTGTTTTCTATCTGTCTCTGTTTTCTATCTGTCTCTGTTTTTCTATCTGTCTCTGTTTTCTATCTGTCTCTGTTTTTCTATTTGTCTGTTTTCTATCTGTTTTTCTATCTGTCTCTGTTTTCTATCTGTCTCTGTTTTTCTATTTGTCTGTTTTCTATCTGTCTCTGTTTTTCTATCTGTCTCTGTTTTCTATCTGTCTCTGTTTTCTATCTGTATCGGTTTTCTATCTGTCTCTGTTTTGTATCTGTCTCTGATTTTCTATCTGCCTCTGTTTTCTAAATGTCTCTGTTTTCTACATGTCTCTGTTTATCTATCTGTCTGTGTTTTTCTATTTCTGTTTTCTATCTATCCCTGTTTTTCTAAGTGTCTGTTTTTTAAAAACTTTCTGTTTTTCTATCTGTCTCTGTTTTTCTACTTGTCTCTGTTTTCTATCTGTCTCTGTTTTCTATCTGTCTCAGTTTCTCTATCTCTCTCTGTTTTCTATCTGTGTCTGTTTTTCTTTTTCTTTCTGTTTTTCTATCTGTCTCTGTTTTTCTCTCTGTCTCTGTTTTTCTATCTGTCTCTGTTTTCCATCTCTCTCTGTTTTCTATCTTTTTTTTAAAACTGTCTGTTTTTCTAACAGTCTCTGTTTTTCTATCTGTCTCTGTTTTTCTATCTGTCTCTGTTTTTCTATCTGTCTCTGTTTTCTATCTGTCTCTGTTTTTCTATCTGTCTCTGTTTTTCTATCTGTCTCTGTGTTCTATCTGTCTCTGTTTTTCTATCTGTCTCTGTTTTTCTATCTGTCTCTGTGTTCTATCTGTCTCTGTTTTCTAACTGTCTGTTTCCTATCTGTCTCTGTTTTCTATCTGTCTCTGTTTTCTATCTGTCTCTGTTTTCTATCTGTGTCTGTTTTCTATCTGTCTCTGTCTTTCTATCTGTCTCTGTTTTCTATCTGTCTCTGTTTTCTATCTGTCTCTGTTTTTCTATCTGTCTCTGTTTTCTATCTGTCTCTGTTTTTCTAACTGTCTCTGTTTTATATCTGTCTCTGTTTTTCTATCTGTCTCTGTTTTCTATCTGTCTCTGTTTATATATCTGTCTCTGTTTTTCTATCTGTCTCTGTTTTCTATCTGTCTCTATTTTCTAGCTGTCTCTGTTTTATATCTGTCTCTGTTTTTCTATCTGTCTCTGTTTTCTATCTGTCTCTGTTTTCTATTTGTCTCTGTTTTCTAGCTGTCTCTGTTTTATATCTGTCTCTGTTTGTCTATCTGTCTCTGTTTTCTATCTGTCTCTGTTTTCTAACTGTTTGTTTCCTATCTGTCTCTGTTTTCTATCTGTCTCTGTTTTCTATCTGTCTCTGTTTTTCTATCTGTCTCTGTTTTCTATCTGTCTCTGTTTTTCTATTTGTCTGTTTTCTATCTGTCTGTTTTTCTATCTGTCTCTGTTTTCTATCTGTCTCTGTTTTTCTATTTGTCTGTTTTCTATCTGTCTCTGTTTTTCTATCTGTCTCTGTTTTCTATCTGTCTCTGTTTTCTATCTGTCTCGGTTTTCTATCTGTCTCTGTTTTGTATCTGTCTCTGATTTTCTATCTGCCTCTGTTTTCTAAATGTCTCTGTTTTCTACGTGTCTCTGTTTATCTATCTGTCTCTGTTTTTCTATTTCTGTTTTCTATCTATCCCTGTTTTTCTAACTCTGTTTTTTTAAAACTTTCTGTTTTTCTATCTGTCTCTGTTTTTCTACTTGTCTCTGTTTTCTATCTGTCTCTGTTTTCTATCTGTCTCAGTTTCTCTATCTCTCTCTGTTTTCTATCTGTGACTGTTTTTCTTTTTCTTTCTGTTTTTCTATCTGTCTCTGTTTTTCTCTCTGTCTCTGTTTTTCTATCTGTCTCTGTTTTCCATCTCTCTCTGTTTCCTATCTTTTTTTTAAAACTGTCTGTTTTTCTAACAGTCTCTGTTTTTCTATCTGTCTCTGTTTTTCTATCTGTCTCTGTTTTTCTATCTGTCTCTGTTTTCTATCTGTCTCTGTGTTCTATCTGTCTCTGTTTTCTAACTGTCTGTTTCCTATCTGTCTCTGTTTTCTATCTGTCTCTGTTTTCTATCTGTCTCTGTTTTCTATCTGTGTCTGTTTTCTATCTGTCTCTGTCTTTCTATCTGTCTCTGTGTTCTATCTGTCTCTGTTTTCTATCTGTCTCTGTTTTTCTATCTGTCTCTGTTTTCTATCTGTCTCTGTTTTTCTATCTGTCTCTGTTTTCTATCTGTCTCTGTTTTCTATCTGTCTCTGCTTTTCTATCTGTCTCTGTTTTCTATCTGTCTCTGTTTTTCTATCTGTCTCTGTTTTCTATCTGTCTCTGTTTTTCTATCTGTCTCTGTTTTCTATCTGTGTCTGTTTTCTATTTGTCTCTGTTTTCTATCTCTCTCTGTTTCCTATCTGTCTCTGTTTTTCTATCTGTCTCTGTTTATATATCTGTCTCTGTTTTTCTATCTGTCTCTGTTTTGTATCTGTCTCTATTTTCTAGCTGTCTCTGTTTTATATCTGTCTCTGTTTTTCTATCTGTCTCTGTTTTCTATCTGTCTCTGTTTTCTATTTGTCTCTGTTTTCTAGCTGTCTCTGTTTTCTAACTGTCCGTTTCCTATCTGTCTCTGTTTTCTTTCTGTCTCTGTTTTCTATCTGTCTCTGTTTTTCTATCTGTCTCTGTTTTCTATCTGTCTCTATTTTCTATCTGTCTCTGTTTTCTATCTGTCTCTATTTTCTATCTGTCTCTGTTTTCTATCTGTCTCTGTTTTTCTATCTGTCTCTGTTTTCTATCTGTCTCTGTTTTCTAACTGTCCGTTTCCTATCTGTCTCTGTTTTCTTTCTGTCTCTGTTTTCTATCTGTCTCTGTTTTTCTATCTGTCTCTGTTTTCTATCTGTCTCTGTTTTTCTATTTGTCTGTTTTCTATCTGTCTCTGTTTTTCTATCTGTCTCTGTTTTCTATCTGACTCTATTTTCTATTTGTCTCTGTTTTCTATCTCTCTCTGTTTTCTATCTCTCTCTGTTTTCTATCTCTCTCTGTTTTCTATCTCTCTCTGTTTTCTATCTCTCTCTGTTTTCTATCTCTCTCTGTTTTCTATCTGTCTCTGTTTTCTATCTGTCTCTGTTTTCAATCTGTCTCTGTTTTCTATCTGTCTCTGTTTTTCTATCTGTCGCTGTTTTCTATCTGTCTCTGTTTTTCTATCTGTCTCTGTTTTCTATCTGTCTCTGTTTTTCTATCTGTCTCTGTTTTCTATCTGTCTCTGTTTTTCTATCTGTCTCTGTTTTTCTATCTGTCTCTGTTTTCTATCTGTCTCTGTTTTTCTATCTGTCTCTGTTTTTCTATCTGTCTCTGTTTTCTATCTGTCTCTGTTTTTCTATCTGTCTCTGTTTTCTATCTGTCTCTGTTTTTCTATCTGTCTCTGTTTTCTATCTGTCTCTGTTTTTCTATCTGTCTCTATTTTCTATTTGTCTCTGTTTTCTATCTCTCTCTGTTTCCTATCTGTCTGTTTTTCTATCTGTCTCTGTTTATATATCTGTCTCTGTTTTCTATCTGTCTCTGTTTTCTATCTGTCTCTATTTTCTATTTGTTTCTGTTTTCTATCTCTCTCTGTTTCCTATCTGTCTGTTCTTCTATCTGTCTCTGTTTATATATCTGTCTCTGTTTTTCTACCTGTCTCTGTTTTCTATCTGTCTCTGTTTTTCTATCTGTCTCTGTTTTCTATCTGTCTCTGTTTTCTATCTGTCTCTGTTTTCTATCTGTCTCTGTTTTCTAGCTGTCTCTGTTTTATATCTGTCTCTGTTTTTCTATCTGTCTCTGTTTTCTATCTGTCTCTGTTTTTCTATCTGTCTCTGTTTTCTATCTCTCTCTGTTTTCTATCTCTCTCTGTTTTCTATCTCTCTCTGTTTTCTATCTCTCTCTGTTTTCTATCTGTCTCTGTTTTCTATCTGTCTCTGTTTTCTATCTCTCTCTGTTTTCTATCTCTCTCTGTTTTCTATCTTTCTCTGTTTTCTATCTGTCTCTGTTTTCTATCTGTCTCTGTTTTCTATCTGTCTCTGTTTTCTATCTGTCTCTGTTTTCTATCTGTCTCTGTTTTCTATCTGTCTCTATTTTCTATTTGTCTCTGTTTTCTATCTCTCTCTGTTTCCTATCTGTCTGTTCTTCTATCTGTCTCTGTTTTGTATCTGTCTCTGATTTTCTATCTGCCTCTGTTTTCTAAATGTCTCTGTTTTCTACATGTCTCTGTTTATCTATCTGTCTGTGTTTTTCTATTTCTGTTTTCTATCTATCCCTGTTTTTCTAAGTGTCTGTTTTTTAAAAACTTTCTGTTTTTCTATCTGTCTCTGTTTTTCTACTTGTCTCTGTTTTCTATCTGTCTCTGTTTTCTATCTGTCTCAGTTTCTCTATCTCTCTCTGTTTTCTATCTGTGTCTGTTTTTCTTTTTCTTTCTGTTTTTCTATCTGTCTCTGTTTTTCTCTCTGTCTCTGTTTTTCTATCTGTCTCTGTTTTCCATCTCTCTCTGTTTTCTATCTTTTTTTTAAAACTGTCTGTTTTTCTAACAGTCTCTGTTTTTCTATCTGTCTCTGTTTTTCTATCTGTCTCTGTTTTTCTATCTGTCTCTGTTTTCTATCTGTCTCTGTTTTTCTATCTGTCTCTGTTTTTCTATCTGTCTCTGTGTTCTATCTGTCTCTGTTTTTCTATCTGTCTCTGTTTTTCTATCTGTCTCTGTGTTCTATCTGTCTCTGTTTTCTAACTGTCTGTTTCCTATCTGTCTCTGTTTTCTATCTGTCTCTGTTTTCTATCTGTCTCTGTTTTCTATCTGTGTCTGTTTTCTATCTGTCTCTGTCTTTCTATCTGTCTCTGTTTTCTATCTGTCTCTGTTTTCTATCTGTCTCTGTTTTTCTATCTGTCTCTGTTTTCTATCTGTCTCTGTTTTTCTAACTGTCTCTGTTTTATATCTGTCTCTGTTTTTCTATCTGTCTCTGTTTTCTATCTGTCTCTGTTTATATATCTGTCTCTGTTTTTCTATCTGTCTCTGTTTTCTATCTGTCTCTATTTTCTAGCTGTCTCTGTTTTATATCTGTCTCTGTTTTTCTATCTGTCTCTGTTTTCTATCTGTCTCTGTTTTCTATTTGTCTCTGTTTTCTAGCTGTCTCTGTTTTATATCTGTCTCTGTTTGTCTATCTGTCTCTGTTTTCTATCTGTCTCTGTTTTCTAACTGTTTGTTTCCTATCTGTCTCTGTTTTCTATCTGTCTCTGTTTTCTATCTGTCTCTGTTTTTCTATCTGTCTCTGTTTTCTATCTGTCTCTGTTTTTCTATTTGTCTGTTTTCTATCTGTCTGTTTTTCTATCTGTCTCTGTTTTCTATCTGTCTCTGTTTTTCTATTTGTCTGTTTTCTATCTGTCTCTGTTTTTCTATCTGTCTCTGTTTTCTATCTGTCTCTGTTTTCTATCTGTCTCGGTTTTCTATCTGTCTCTGTTTTGTATCTGTCTCTGATTTTCTATCTGCCTCTGTTTTCTAAATGTCTCTGTTTTCTACGTGTCTCTGTTTATCTATCTGTCTCTGTTTTTCTATTTCTGTTTTCTATCTATCCCTGTTTTTCTAACTCTGTTTTTTTAAAACTTTCTGTTTTTCTATCTGTCTCTGTTTTTCTACTTGTCTCTGTTTTCTATCTGTCTCTGTTTTCTATCTGTCTCAGTTTCTCTATCTCTCTCTGTTTTCTATCTGTGACTGTTTTTCTTTTTCTTTCTGTTTTTCTATCTGTCTCTGTTTTTCTCTCTGTCTCTGTTTTTCTATCTGTCTCTGTTTTCCATCTCTCTCTGTTTCCTATCTTTTTTTTAAAACTGTCTGTTTTTCTAACAGTCTCTGTTTTTCTATCTGTCTCTGTTTTTCTATCTGTCTCTGTTTTTCTATCTGTCTCTGTTTTCTATCTGTCTCTGTGTTCTATCTGTCTCTGTTTTCTAACTGTCTGTTTCCTATCTGTCTCTGTTTTCTATCTGTCTCTGTTTTCTATCTGTCTCTGTTTTCTATCTGTGTCTGTTTTCTATCTGTCTCTGTCTTTCTATCTGTCTCTGTTTTCTATCTGTCTCTGTTTTCTATCTGTCTCTGTTTTTCTATCTGTCTCTGTTTTCTATCTGTCTCTGTTTTTCTATCTGTCTCTGTTTTCTATCTGTCTCTGTTTTCTATCTGTCTCTGCTTTTCTATCTGTCTCTGTTTTCTATCTGTCTCTGTTTTTCTATCTGTCTCTGTTTTCTATCTGTCTCTGTTTTTCTATCTGTCTCTGTTTTCTATCTGTGTCTGTTTTCTATTTGTCTCTGTTTTCTATCTCTCTCTGTTTCCTATCTGTCTCTGTTTTTCTATCTGTCTCTGTTTATATATCTGTCTCTGTTTTTCTATCTGTCTCTGTTTTGTATCTGTCTCTATTTTCTAGCTGTCTCTGTTTTATATCTGTCTCTGTTTTTCTATCTGTCTCTGTTTTCTATCTGTCTCTGTTTTCTATTTGTCTCTGTTTTCTAGCTGTCTCTGTTTTCTAACTGTCCGTTTCCTATCTGTCTCTGTTTTCTTTCTGTCTCTGTTTTCTATCTGTCTCTGTTTTTCTATCTGTCTCTGTTTTCTATCTGTCTCTATTTTCTATCTGTCTCTGTTTTCTATCTGTCTCTATTTTCTATCTGTCTCTGTTTTCTATCTGTCTCTGTTTTTCTATCTGTCTCTGTTTTCTATCTGTCTCTGTTTTCTAACTGTCCGTTTCCTATCTGTCTCTGTTTTCTTTCTGTCTCTGTTTTCTATCTGTCTCTGTTTTTCTATCTGTCTCTGTTTTCTATCTGTCTCTGTTTTTCTATTTGTCTGTTTTCTATCTGTCTCTGTTTTTCTATCTGTCTCTGTTTTCTATCTGACTCTATTTTCTATTTGTCTCTGTTTTCTATCTCTCTCTGTTTTCTATCTCTCTCTGTTTTCTATCTCTCTCTGTTTTCTATCTCTCTCTGTTTTCTATCTCTCTCTGTTTTCTATCTCTCTCTGTTTTCTATCTGTCTCTGTTTTCTATCTGTCTCTGTTTTCAATCTGTCTCTGTTTTCTATCTGTCTCTGTTTTTCTATCTGTCGCTGTTTTCTATCTGTCTCTGTTTTTCTATCTGTCTCTGTTTTCTATCTGTCTCTGTTTTTCTATCTGTCTCTGTTTTCTATCTGTCTCTGTTTTTCTATCTGTCTCTGTTTTTCTATCTGTCTCTGTTTTCTATCTGTCTCTGTTTTTCTATCTGTCTCTGTTTTTCTATCTGTCTCTGTTTTCTATCTGTCTCTGTTTTTCTATCTGTCTCTGTTTTCTATCTGTCTCTGTTTTTCTATCTGTCTCTGTTTTCTATCTGTCTCTGTTTTTCTATCTGTCTCTATTTTCTATTTGTCTCTGTTTTCTATCTCTCTCTGTTTCCTATCTGTCTGTTTTTCTATCTGTCTCTGTTTATATATCTGTCTCTGTTTTCTATCTGTCTCTGTTTTCTATCTGTCTCTATTTTCTATTTGTCTCTGTTTTCTATCTCTCTCTGTTTCCTATCTGTCTGTTCTTCTATCTGTCTCTGTTTATATATCTGTCTCTGTTTTTCTACCTGTCTCTGTTTTCTATCTGTCTCTGTTTATATATCTGTCTCTGTTTTTCTACCTGTCTCTGTTTTCTATCTGTCTCTGTTTTTCTATCTGTCTCTGTTTTCTAGCTGTCTCTGTTTATATATCTGTCTCTGTTTTTCTACCTGTCTCTGTTTTCTATCTGTCTCTGTTTATATATCTGTCTCTGTTTTTCTACCTGTCTCTGTTTTCTATCTGTCTCTGTTTATATATCTGTCTCTGTTTTTCTACCTGTCTCTGTTTTCTATCTGTCTCTGTTTTTCTATCTGTCTCTGTTTTCTAGCTGTCTCTGTTTTCTATCTGTCTCTGTTTTCTATCTGTCTCTGTTTTCTAGCTGTCTCTGTTTTATATCTGTCTCTGTTTTTCTATCTGTCTCTGTTTTCTATCTGTCTCTGTTTTTCTATCTGTCTCTGTTTTCTATCTCTCTCTGTTTTCTATCTCTCTCTGTTTTCTATCTCTCTCTGTTTTCTATCTCTCTCTGTTTTCTATCTTTCTCTGTTTTCTATCTGTCTCTGTTTTCTATCTGTCTCTGTTTTCTATCTGTCTCTGTTTTCTATCTGTCTCTGTTTTCTATCTGTCTCTGTTTTCTATCTGTCTCTATTTTCTATTTGTCTCTGTTTTCTATCTCTCTCTGTTTCCTATCTGTCTGTTCTTCTATCTGTCTCTGTTTTTCTATCTGTCTCTGTTTTCTATCTGTCTCTGTTTTCTAGCTGTCTCTGTTTTATATCTGTCTCTGTTTTTCTATCTGTCTCTGTTTTCTACCTGTCTCTGTTTTCTATCTGTCTCTGTTTTCTATCTGTCTCTGTTTTCTATCTGTCTCTGTTTTTCTATCTGTCTCTGTTTTCTATCTCTCTCTGTTTTCTATCTCTCTCTGTTTTCTATCTGTCTCTGTTTTCTATCTGTCTCTGTTTTCTATCTGTCTCTGTTTTCTATCTGTCTCTGTTTTCTATCTGTCTCTGTTTTCTAGCTGTCTCTGTTTTATATCTGTCTCTGTTTTTCTATCTGTCTCTGTTTTCTATCTGTCTCTGTTTTTCTATCTGTCTCTGTTTTCTATCTGTCTCTGTTTTCTATCTGTCTCTGTTTTCTATCTGTCTCTGTTTTCTATCTGTCTCTGTTTTCTAGCTGTCTCTGTTTTATATCTGTCTCTGTTTTTCTATCTGTCTCTGTTTTCTATCTGTCTCTGTTTTTCTATCTGTCTCTGTTTTCTATCTGTCTCTGTGTTCTATCTGTCTCTGTTTTCTAACTGTCTGTTTCCTATCTGTCTCTGTTTTCTATCTGTCTCTGTTTTCTATCTGTCTCTGTTTTCTATCTGTGTCTGTTTTCTATCTGTCTCTGTCTTTCTATCTGTCTCTGTTTTCTATCTGTCTCTGTTTTCTATCTGTCTCTGTTTTTCTATCTGTCTCTGTTTTCTATCTGTCTCTGTTTTTCTATCTGTCTCTGTTTTCTATCTGTCTCTGTTTTCTATCTGTCTCTGCTTTTCTATCTGTCTCTGTTTTCTATCTGTCTCTGTTTTTCTATCTGTCTCTGTTTTCTATCTGTCTCTGTTTTTCTATCTGTCTCTGTTTTCTATCTGTGTCTGTTTTCTATTTGTCTCTGTTTTCTATCTCTCTCTGTTTCCTATCTGTCTCTGTTTTTCTATCTGTCTCTGTTTATATATCTGTCTCTGTTTTTCTATCTGTCTCTGTTTTGTATCTGTCTCTATTTTCTAGCTGTCTCTGTTTTATATCTGTCTCTGTTTTTCTATCTGTCTCTGTTTTCTATCTGTCTCTGTTTTCTATTTGTCTCTGTTTTCTAGCTGTCTCTGTTTTCTAACTGTCCGTTTCCTATCTGTCTCTGTTTTCTTTCTGTCTCTGTTTTCTATCTGTCTCTGTTTTTCTATCTGTCTCTGTTTTCTATCTGTCTCTATTTTCTATCTGTCTCTGTTTTCTATCTGTCTCTATTTTCTATCTGTCTCTGTTTTCTATCTGTCTCTGTTTTTCTATCTGTCTCTGTTTTCTATCTGTCTCTGTTTTCTAACTGTCCGTTTCCTATCTGTCTCTGTTTTCTTTCTGTCTCTGTTTTCTATCTGTCTCTGTTTTTCTATCTGTCTCTGTTTTCTATCTGTCTCTGTTTTTCTATTTGTCTGTTTTCTATCTGTCTCTGTTTTTCTATCTGTCTCTGTTTTCTATCTGACTCTATTTTCTATTTGTCTCTGTTTTCTATCTCTCTCTGTTTTCTATCTCTCTCTGTTTTCTATCTCTCTCTGTTTTCTATCTCTCTCTGTTTTCTATCTCTCTCTGTTTTCTATCTCTCTCTGTTTTCTATCTGTCTCTGTTTTCTATCTGTCTCTGTTTTCAATCTGTCTCTGTTTTCTATCTGTCTCTGTTTTTCTATCTGTCGCTGTTTTCTATCTGTCTCTGTTTTTCTATCTGTCTCTGTTTTCTATCTGTCTCTGTTTTTCTATCTGTCTCTGTTTTCTATCTGTCTCTGTTTTTCTATCTGTCTCTGTTTTTCTATCTGTCTCTGTTTTCTATCTGTCTCTGTTTTTCTATCTGTCTCTGTTTTTCTATCTGTCTCTGTTTTCTATCTGTCTCTGTTTTTCTATCTGTCTCTGTTTTCTATCTGTCTCTGTTTTTCTATCTGTCTCTGTTTTCTATCTGTCTCTGTTTTTCTATCTGTCTCTATTTTCTATTTGTCTCTGTTTTCTATCTCTCTCTGTTTCCTATCTGTCTGTTTTTCTATCTGTCTCTGTTTATATATCTGTCTCTGTTTTCTATCTGTCTCTGTTTTCTATCTGTCTCTATTTTCTATTTGTCTCTGTTTTCTATCTCTCTCTGTTTCCTATCTGTCTGTTCTTCTATCTGTCTCTGTTTATATATCTGTCTCTGTTTTTCTACCTGTCTCTGTTTTCTATCTGTCTCTGTTTTTCTATCTGTCTCTGTTTTCTATCTGTCTCTGTTTTCTATCTGTCTCTGTTTTCTATCTGTCTCTGTTTTCTAGCTGTCTCTGTTTTATATCTGTCTCTGTTTTTCTATCTGTCTCTGTTTTCTATCTGTCTCTGTTTTTCTATCTGTCTCTGTTTTCTATCTCTCTCTGTTTTCTATCTCTCTCTGTTTTCTATCTCTCTCTGTTTTCTATCTCTCTCTGTTTTCTATCTTTCTCTGTTTTCTATCTGTCTCTGTTTTCTATCTGTCTCTGTTTTCTATCTGTCTCTGTTTTCTATCTGTCTCTGTTTTCTATCTGTCTCTGTTTTCTATCTGTCTCTATTTTCTATTTGTCTCTGTTTTCTATCTCTCTCTGTTTCCTATCTGTCTGTTCTTCTATCTGTCTCTGTTTTTCTATCTGTCTCTGTTTTCTATCTGTCTCTGTTTTCTATCTGTCTCTGTTTTCTAGCTGTCTCTGTTTTATATCTGTCTCTGTTTTTCTATCTGTCTCTGTTTTCTACCTGTCTCTGTTTTCTATCTGTCTCTGTTTTCTATCTGTCTCTGTTTTCTATCTGTCTCTGTTTTTCTATCTGTCTCTGTTTTCTATCTCTCTCTGTTTTCTATCTCTCTCTGTTTTCTATCTGTCTCTGTTTTCTATCTGTCTCTGTTTTCTATCTGTCTCTGTTTTCTATCTGTCTCTGTTTTCTATCTGTCTCTGTTTTCTAGCTGTCTCTGTTTTATATCTGTCTCTGTTTTTCTATCTGTCTCTGTTTTCTATCTGTCTCTGTTTTTCTATCTGTCTCTGTTTTCTATCTGTCTCTGTTTTCTATCTGTCTCTGTTTTCTATCTGTCTCTGTTTTCTATCTGTCTCTGTTTTCTAGCTGTCTCTGTTTTATATCTGTCTCTGTTTTTCTATCTGTCTCTGTTTTCTATCTGTCTCTGTTTTTCTATCTGTCTCTGTTTTCTATCTGTCTCTGTTTCCTATCTGTCTCTGTTTTCTATCTGTCTCTGTTTTCTATCTTTCTCTGTTTTCTATCTGTCTCTGTTTTCTATCTGTCTCTGTTTTCTATCTGTCTCTGTTTTTCTATCTGTCTCTGTTTTCTATCTGTCTCTGTTTTCTATCTCTCTCTGTTTTTCTATCTGTCTCTGTTTTCTATCTGTCTCTGTTTTCTCTCTGTCTCTGTTTTTCTATCTGTCTCTGTTTTTCTATCTGTTTCTGTTTTTCTATCTGTCTCTGTTTTCTATCTGTCTCTGTTTTCTATCTGTCTCTGTTTTTCTATCTGTCACTGTTTTCTATCTGTCTCTGTTTATCTATCTGTCTCTGTTTTTGTATCTGTCTCTGTTTTCTATCTGTCTCTGTTTTTCTATCTGTCTCTGTTTCCTATCTGTCTCTGTTTTCTATCTGTCTCTGTTTTCTATCTGTCTCTGTTTCCTATCTGTCTCTGTTTTCTATCTGTCTCTGTTTTCTATCTCTCTCTGTTTTCTATCTGTCTCTGTTTTCTATCTGTCTCTGTTTCCTATCTGTCTCTGTTTTCTATCTGTCTCTGTTTTCTATCTCTCTCTGTTTTCTATCTGTCTCTGTTTTCTATCTGTCTCTGTTTTCTATCTGTCTCTGTTTTCTATCTGTCTCTGTTTTCTATCTGTCTCTGTTTTTCTATTTGTCTCTGTTTTCAATCTGTCTCTGTTTTCTATCTGTCTCTGTTTTTTATCTGTCTCTGTTTTTCTATCTGTCTCTGTTTTCTATCTGTCTCTGTTTTCTATCTGTCTCTGTTTTTCTATCTGTCTCTGTTTTCTATCTGTCTCTGTTTTTCTATGTGTCTCTGTTTTCTATCTGTCTCTATTTTCTATTTGTCTCTGTTTTCTATCTCTCTCTGTTTCCTATCTGTCTCTGTTTTTCTATCTGTCTCTGTTTATATATCTGTCTCTGTTTTTCTATCTGTCTCTGTTTTCTATCTGTCTCTATTTTCTAGCTGTCTCTGTTTTATATCTGTCTCTGTTTTTCTATCTGTCTCTGTTTTCTATCTGTCTCTGTTTTCTATTTGTCTCTGTTTTCTAGCTGTCTCTGTTTTATATCTGTCTCTGTTTTTCTATCTGTCTCTGTTTTCTATCTGTCTCTGTTTTCTAACTGTTTGTTTCCTATCTGTCTCTGTTTTCTATCTGTCTCTGTTTTCTATCTGTCTCTGTTTTTCTATCTGTCTCTGTTTTCTATCTGTCTCTGTTTTTCTATTTGTCTGTTTTCTATCTGTCTGTTTTTCTATCTGTCTCTGTTTTCTATCTGTCTCTGTTTTTCTATTTGTCTGTTTTGTATCTGTCTCTGTTTCTCTATCTGTCTCTGTTTTCTATCTGTCTCTGTTTTCTATCTGTCTCTGTTTTCTATCTGTCTCTGTTTTCTATCTGTCTCTGTTTCCTATCTGTCTCTGTTTTCTATCTGTCTCTGTTTTCTATCTGTCTCTGTTTTATATCTGTCTCTGTTTTTCTATCTGTCTCTGTTTTCTATCTGTCTCTGTTTTCTATCTGTCTCTGTTTTCTATCTGTCTCTGTTTTTTATCTGCCTCTGTTTGCTATCTGTCTCTGTTTTCTATCTGTCTCTGTTTTTCTATCTGTCTCTGTTTTCTATCTGTCTCTGTTTTCTATCTGTCTCTGTTTTCTATCTGTCTCTGTTTTTCTATCTGTCACTGTTTTCTCTCTGTCTCTGTTTATCTATCTGTCTCTGTTTTTCTATCTGTCTCTGTTTTCTATCTGTCTCTGTTTTTCTATCTGTCTCTGTTTTCTATCTGTCTCTGTTTTCTATCTGTCTCTGTTTTCTATCTCTCTCTGTTTTCTATCTCTCTCTGTTTTCTATCTCTCTCTGTTTTCTATCTGTCTCTGTTTTCTATCTGTCTCTGTTTTTCTATCTGTCTCTGTTTTCTATCTGTCTCTGTTTTTCTAACTGTCTCTGTTTTCTATCTGTCTCTGTTTTCTATCTGTCTCTGTTTTCTATCTGTCTCTGTTTTCTATCTGTCTCTGTTTTTCTATCTGTCTCTGTTTTCTATCTGTCTCTGTTTATCTATCTGTCTCTGTTTTTCTATCTGTCTCTGTTTTCTATCTGTCTCTGTTTTTCTAACTGTCTCTGTTTTCTATCTGTCTCTGTTTTCTATCTGTCTCTGTTTTCTATCTGTCTCTGTTTTCTATCTGTCTCTGTTTTTCTAACTGTCTCTGTTTTCTATCTGTCTCTGTTTTCTATCTGTCTCTGTTTTCTATCTGTCTCTGTTTTCTATCTGTCTCTGTTTTCTATCTGTCTCTGTTTTTCTAACTGTCTCTGTTTTCTATCTGTCTCTGTTTTCTATCTGTCTCTGTTTTCTATCTGTCTCTGTTTTCTATCTGTCTCTGTTTTTCTAACTGTCTCTGTTTTCTATCTGTCTCTGTTTTCTATCTGTCTCTGTTTTTCTATCTGTCTCTGTTTTCTATCTGTCTCTGTTTTTCTAACTGTCTCTGTTTTCTATCTGTCTCTGTTTTCTATCTGTCTCTGTTTTCTATCTGTCTCTGTTTTCTATCTGTCTCTGTTTTTCTAACTGTCTCTGTTTTCTATCAGTCTCTGTTTTCTATCTGTCTCTGTTTTTCTAACTGTCTCTGTTTTCTATCTGTCTCTGTTTTCTATCTGTCTCTGTTTTCTATCTGTCTCAGTTTTCTATCTGTCTCTGTTTCCTATCTGTCTCAGTTTTCTATCTGTCTCTGTTTTCTATCTGTCTCTGTTTTCTATCTCTCTCTGTTTTCTATCTGTCTCTGTTTCCTATCTGTCTCTGTTTTCTATCTGTCTGTTTTCTATCTGTCTCTGTTTTTCTATCTCTCTCTGTTTTCTAACTGTCTCTGTTTTCTATCTGTCTCTGTTTTCTATCTCTCTCTGTTTTCTATCTGTCTCTGTTTCCTATATGTCTCTGTTTTCTATCTGTCTCTGTTTTCTATCTGTCTCTGTTTTTCTATTTGTCTGTTTTCTATCTGTCTCTGTTTTTCTATCTGTCTCTGTTTTCTATCTGTCTCTGTTTTCTATCTGTCTCTGTTTTTCTATTTGTCTGTTTTATATCTGTCCCTGTTTTTCTATCTGTCTCTGTTTTCTATCTGTCTCTGTTTTTCTATCTGTCTCTGTTTTCTATCTGTCTCTGTTTTTCTATTTGTCTGTTTTCTATCTGTCTCTGTTTTTCTATCTGTCTCTGTTTTCTATCTGTCTCTGTTTTCTATCTGTCTCTGTTTTATATCTGTCTCTGTTTTTCTATCTCTCTGTTTTCTATCTGTCTCTGTTTTCTATCTGTCTCTGTTTTCTATCTGCCTCTGTTTGCTATCTGTCTCTGTTTTCTATCTGTCTCTGTTTTTCTATCTGTCTCTGTTTTCTATCTGTCTCTGTTTTCTATCTGTCTCTGTTTTCTATCTGTCTCTGTTTTTCTATCTGTCACTGTTTTCTATCTGTCTCTGTTTATCTATCTGTCTCTGTTTTTGTATCTGTCTCTGTTTTCTATCTGTCTCTGTTTTTCTATCTGTCTCTGTTTTCTATCTGTCTCGGTTTTCTATCTGTCTCTGTTTTCTATCTCTCTCTGTTTTCTATCTGTCTCTGTTTTCTATCTGTCTCTGTTTCCTATCTGTCTCTGTTTTCTATCTGTCTCTGTTTTCTATCTGTCTCTGTTTTCTATCTGTCTCTGTTTTTCTATCTGTCTCTGTTTTCAATCTGTCTCTGTTTTCTATCTGTCTCTGTTTTTTATCTGTCTCTGTTTTTCTATCTGTCTCTGTTTTCTATCTGTCTCTGTTTTTCTATCTGTCTCTGTTTTCTATCTGTCTCTGTTTTTCTATGTGTCTCTGTTTTCTATCTGTCTCTATTTTCTATTTGTCTCTTTTTTCTATCTCTCTCTGTTTCCTATCTGTTTCTGTTTTTCTATCTGTCTCTGTTTATATATCTGTCTCTGTTTTTCTATCTGTCTCTGTTTTCTATCTGTCTCTATTTTCTAGCTGTCTCTGTTTTATATCTGTCTCTGTTTTTCTATCTGTCTCTGTTTTCTATCTGTCTCTGTTTTCTATTTGTCTCTGTTTTCTAGCTGTCTCTGTTTTATATCTGTCTCTGTTTTTCTATCTGTCTCTGTTTTCTATCTGTCTCTGTTTTCTAACTGTTTGTTTCCTATCTGTCTCTGTTTTCTATCTGTCTCTGTTTTCTATCTGTCTCTGTTTTTCTATCTGTCTCTGTTTTCTATCTGTCTCTGTTTTTCTATTTGTCTGTTTTCTATCTGTCTGTTTTTCTATCTGTCTCTGTTTTCTATCTGTCTCTGTTTTTCTATTTGTCTGTTTTGTATCTGTCTCTGTTTTTCTATCTGTCTCTGTTTTCTATCTGTCTCTGTTTTCTATCTGTCTCTGTTTTCTATCTGTCTCTGTTTTCTATCTGTCTCTGTTTTCTATCTGTCTCTGTTTTCTATCTGTCTCTGTTTTCTATCTGTCTCTGTTTTCTATCTGTCTCTGTTTTCTATCTGTCTCTGTTTTTCTATCTGTCTCTGTTTTCTATCTGTCTCTGTTTTCTATCTGTCTCTGTTTTCCTATCTGTCTCTGTTTTCTATCTGTCTCTGTTTTCTATCTGTCTCTGTTTTTCTATCTGTCTCTGTTTTCTATCTGTCTCTGTTTTCTATCTGTCTCTGTTTTCTATCTGTCTCTGTTTTTCTATCTGTCTCTGTTTTTCTATCTGTCTCTGTTTTCTATCTGTCCCTGTTTTTCTATCTGTTTCTGTTTTTCTATCAGTCTGTTTTTCTCTCGGTCTGTGTTTTCTAACTGTCTCTGCTTTTCTATTTGTCTGTTTTCTATCTCTCTCTGTTTTCTATCTGTCTCTGTTTTCCATATGACTGTTTTTCGACCTGTCTCTGTTTTACTATCTCTCTCTGTTTTCTGTCTGTCTCTGTTTTCTATCTCTCTCTGTTTTCTCTGTCTCTGTTTTGCTATGTATCTGTTTCAAAATGTCTCTGTTTCTCCACATGTCTCTGTTTTCTCTCTGTCTCTGTTTTCTATCTGTCTCTGTTTTTCTATCTGTCTCTGTTTTTCTATCTGTCTCTGTTTTCTATCTCTGTTTTCCATCTGTCTCTGTTTTTCTATCTGTCTCTGTTTTTCTATCTGTCTCTGTTTTCTATCTGTCTCTGTTTTCTATCTGTCTCTGTTTTCTATCTGTCTCTGTTTTCTATCTGTCTCTGTTTTCTATCTGTCTCTGTTTTCTATCTGTCTCTGTTTTTCTATCTGTCTCTGTTTTCTATCTGTCTCTGTTTTCTATTTGTCTCTGTTTTCTATCTGTCTCTGTTTTCTATCCGTCGCTCTTTTCTATTTGTCTCTGTTTTTCCATCTGTCTCTGTTTTACTATCTCTCTCTCTCTCTCTCTGTTTTCTACCTGTCTCTGCTTTGCTCTCTGTCTCTGTCATCTGTCTGGCTCTGTTTTCTTTCTCTCACTGTTTTCTATCTCTCCCTGTTTTTCTACATGTTTATGATTTTCTATCTGTCTCTGTTTCTATCGGTCTCTGTTTTCTATCTGTCTCTGTTTTCTATCTCTCTGTTTTTCTATCTGTCTCTGTTTTCCATCTGCCTCTGTTTTTCTATCTGTCTCTGTTTTCTATCTGTCTCTATTTTCTATCTGTCTCTCTTTTCTATCTGTCCCTGATTTCCCATCTGTTTCTTTATCCATACATGTCACTTTTCTATCTTACTCTGGTTTTCTACCTGTCTTTGTTTTACTATCTCCCTCTGTTTTCTACCTGTCTCAGTTTTGCTCCATGTCTCCATCTTCTGCATGTCTCTGTATTCTTTCTCTCACTGTTTTCTATCTGTCTCTGTTATTCTATCTCTCCCTGTTTTTCTATATGTTTATGATTTTCTATCTGTCTCTGTTTTGCTTTTCTTGTCTCCGTTTTTCTATCTGTCTCTGTTTTCTATCTGCCTCTGTTTTCTATCTGTCTCTGTTTTCTATCTGCCTCTGTTTTCTATCTGTCTCTGTTTTCTATCTGCAACTGTTTTTTTCTGTCTCCGTTTCTCTCTCTCTCTCTGTTTTTCATTCTCTCTCTGTTTATCTATCTCTCTCTGTTTTTATATCTGTCTCTGTTTTCCATCTATCTCTGTTTTCTATCTGTCTCTGTTTTTCTATCTGTCTCTGTTTTTATATCTGTCTCTGTTTTCCTATCTGTCTCGGTTTTCCATCTGTCTCTGTTTTCTATCTGTCTCTGTTTTCTATCTCTCTCTGTTTTCTATCTGTCTCTGTTTTTCTATCTCTCTCTGTTTTCTATCTGTCTCTGTTTTCTATCTGTCTCTGTTTTCCATATGACTCTGTTTTTCTATCTCTCTCTGTTTTTTTACTCTGTCAGAGTTTTTCTATCTGTCTCTGTTTTCTATCTGTCTCTGTTTTTCTATTTGTCTGTTTTGTATCTGTCTCTGTTTCTCTATCTGTCTCTGTTTTCTATCTGTCTCTGTTTTCTATCTGTCTCTGTTTTCTATCTGTCTCTGTTTCCTATCTGTCTCTGTTTTCTATCTGTCTCTGTTTTCTATCTGTCTCTGTTTTATATCTGTCTCTGTTTTTCTATCTGTCTCTGTTTTCTATCTGTCTCTGTTTTCTATCTGTCTCTGTTTTCTATCTGTCTCTGTTTTCTATCTGTCTCTGTTTTCTATCTGTCTCTGTTTTCTATCTGTCTCTGTTTTCTATCTGTCTCTGTTTTCTATCTGTCTCTGTTTTCTATCTGTCTCTGTTTTCTATCTGTCTCTGTTTTCTATCTGTCTCTGTTTTCTATCTGTCTCTGTTTTCTATCTGTCTCTGTTTTCTATCTGTCTCTGTTTTCTATCTGTCTCTGTTTTCTATCTGTCTCTGTTTTCTATCTGTCTCTGTTTTCTATCTGTCTCTGTTTTCTATCTGTCTCTGTTTTCTATCTGTCTCTGTTTTTCTATCTGTCTCTGTTTTCTATCTGTCTCTGTTTTCTATCTGTCTCTGTTTTTCTATCTGTCTCTGTTTTCTATCTGTCTCTGTTTTCTATCTGTCTCTGTTTTCTATCTGTCTTTGTTTTCTATCTGTCTCTGTTTTCTATCTGTCTCTGTTTTCTATCTGTCTCTGTTTTCTATCTGTCTCTGTTTTCTATCTGTCTCTTTTTTTCTATCTGTCTCTGTTTTCTATCTGTCTCTGTTTTCTATCTGTCTCTTTTTTTCTATCTGTCTCTGTTTTCTATCTGTCTCTGTTTTCTATCTGTCTCTGTTTTTCTATCTTTCTCTGTTTTCCATCTGCCTCTGTTTTCCATATGACTCTGTTTTTCTATCTCTCTCTGTTTTTTTACTCTGTCAGAGTTTTTCTATCTGTCTCTGTTTTCTATCTGTCTCTGTTTTTCTATTTGTCTGTTTTGTATCTGTCTCTGTTTTCTATCTGTCTCTGTTTTCTATCTGCCTCTGTTTTTCTATTTGTCTGTTTTGTATCTGTCTCTGTTTTGTATCTGTCTCTGTTTTCTATCTGTCTCTGTTTTTCTATTTGTCTGTTTTGTATCTGTCTCTGTTTTCTATCTGTCTCTGTTTTCTATCTGTCTCTGTTTTTCTATCTGTCTCTGTTTTCTATCTGTCTCTGTTTTTCTAACTGTCTCTGTTTTCTATCTGTCTCTGTTTTCTATCTGTCTCTGTTTTCTATCTGTCTCTGTTTTCTATCTGTCTCTGTTTTTCTAACTGTCTCTGTTTTCTATCTGTCTCTGTTTTCTATCTGTCTCTGTTTTCTATCTGTCTCAGTTTTCTATCTGTCTCTGTTTCCTATCTGTCTCAGTTTTCTATCTGTCTCTGTTTTCTATCTGTCTCTGTTTTCTATCTCTCTCTGTTTTCTATCTGTCTCTGTTTCCTATCTGTCTCTGTTTTCTATCTGTCTGTTTTCTATCTGTCTCTGTTTTTCTATCTCTCTCTGTTTTCTAACTGTCTCTGTTTTCTATCTGTCTCTGTTTTCTATCTCTCTCTGTTTTCTATCTGTCTCTGTTTTCTATCTGTCTCTGTTTTCTATCTGTCTCTGTTTTTCTATTTGTCTGTTTTCTATCTGTCTCTGTTTTTCTATCTGTCTCTGTTTTCTATCTGTCTCTGTTTTCTATCTGTCTCTGTTTTTCTATTTGTCTGTTTTATATCTGTCCCTGTTTTTCTATCT
Source organism: Isurus oxyrinchus (assembly GCA_026770705.1). Lineage (NCBI taxonomy): Eukaryota > Metazoa > Chordata > Chondrichthyes > Lamniformes > Lamnidae > Isurus > Isurus oxyrinchus. The sequence continues at coordinate 382,789 of JANJGN010000541.1, read as the reverse complement.
GTCTCTGTTTTCTATCTGTCTCTGTTTTTCTATCTGTCTCTGTTTTCTATCTGTCTCTGTTTTTCTATTTGTCTGTTTTCTATCTGTCTCTGTTTTTCTATCTGTCTCTGTTTTCTATCTGTCTCTGTTTTCTATCTGTCTCTGTTTTATATCTGTCTCTGTTTTTCTATCTCTCTGTTTTCTATCTGTCTCTGTTTTCTATCTGTCTCTGTTTTCTATCTGCCTCTGTTTGCTATCTGTCTCTGTTTTCTATCTGTCTCTGTTTTTCTATCTGTCTCTGTTTTCTATCTGTCTCTGTTTTCTATCTGTCTCTGTTTTCTATCTGTCTCTGTTTTTCTATCTGTCACTGTTTTCTATCTGTCTCTGTTTATCTATCTGTCTCTGTTTTTGTATCTGTCTCTGTTTTCTATCTGTCTCTGTTTTTCTATCTGTCTCTGTTTTCTATCTGTCTCTGTTTTCTATCTGTCTCTGTTTTCTATCTCTCTCTGTTTTCTATCTGTCTCTGTTTTCTATCTGTCTCTGTTTCCTATCTGTCTCTGTTTTCTATCTGTCTCTGTTTTCTATCTGTCTCTGTTTTCTATCTGTCTCTGTTTTTCTATCTGTCTCTGTTTTCAATCTGTCTCTGTTTTCTATCTGTCTCTGTTTTTTATCTGTCTCTGTTTTTCTATCTGTCTCTGTTTTCTATCTGTCTCTGTTTTTCTATCTGTCTCTGTTTTCTATCTGTCTCTGTTTTTCTATGTGTCTCTGTTTTCTATCTGTCTCTATTTTCTATTTGTCTCTGTTTTCTATCTCTCTCTGTTTCCTATCTGTCTCTGTTTTTCTATCTGTCTCTGTTTATATATCTGTCTCTGTTTTTCTATCTGTCTCTGTTTTCTATCTGTCTCTATTTTCTAGCTGTCTCTGTTTTATATCTGTCTCTGTTTTTCTATCTGTCTCTGTTTTCTATCTGTCTCTGTTTTCTATTTGTCTCTGTTTTCTAGCTGTCTCTGTTTTATATCTGTCTCTGTTTTTCTATCTGTCTCTGTTTTCTATCTGTCTCTGTTTTCTAACTGTTTGTTTCCTATCTGTCTCTGTTTTCTATCTGTCTCTGTTTTCTATCTGTCTCTGTTTTTCTATCTGTCTCTGTTTTCTATCTGTCTCTGTTTTTCTATTTGTCTGTTTTCTATCTGTCTGTTTTTCTATCTGTCTCTGTTTTCTATCTGTCTCTGTTTTTCTATTTGTCTGTTTTGTATCTGTCTCTGTTTTTCTATCTGTCTCTGTTTTCTATCTGTCTCTGTTTTCTATCTGTCTCTGTTTTCTATCTGTCTCTGTTTTCTATCTGTCTCTGTTTCCTATCTGTCTCTGTTTTCTATCTGTCTCTGTTTTCTATCTGTCTCTGTTTTCTATCTGTCTCTGTTTTGCTACCTAGCTCTGTTTTCTATCTGTCTCTTTTTTTCTATCTCTCCTGTTCTCTATCTGACTCTGCGTTTCTATCTGTCTCTGTTTTTCTATCTGTCTCTGTTTTTCTATCTGTCTCTGTTTTTCTATCTGTCTCTGTTTTCTATCTGTCTCTGTTTTCTATCTGTCTCTGTTTTCTATCTGTCTCTGTTTTCCATCTGTCTCTGTTTTCTATCTGTCTCTGTTTTCTATCTGTCTCTGTTTTCTATCTGTCTCTGTTTTCTATCTGTCTCTGTTTTCCATCTGTCTCTGTTTTCTATCTGTCTCTGTTTTCTATCTGTCTCTGTTTTTCTATCTGTCTCTGTTTTTCTATCTGTCTCTGTTTTCTATCTGTCTCTGTTTTTCTATCTGTCTCTGTTTTTCTATCTGTCTCTGTTTTTCTACCTGTCTCTGTTTTCTATCCATGTATTATTTTCTTTGTGTCACTGTTTACTAATTGTCACTGTTTATCCATCTTTCTCCGTTTGTCTATCTGTCTCTGTTTTCTAACTGTCTCTGTTTTTCCAACTGTCTCTGGTTCCTCTGTCTCTGTTTTCTATCTGTCTCTGTTTTCTATCTGTCTCTGTTTTCTATCTCTCTCTGTTTTCTATCTCTCTCTGTTTTCTATCTGTCTCTGTTTTCTATCTGTCTCTGTTTTCTATCTGTCTCTGTTTTCTATCTGTCTCTGTTTTCTATCTGTCTCTGTTTTCTATCTGTCTCTGTTTTCTATCTGTCTCTGTTTTCTATCTGTCTCTGTTTTCTATCTGTTTCTGTTTTCTATCTGTCTCTGTTTTCTATCTGTCTCTGTTTTCTATCTGTCTCTGTTTTCTATCTGTCTCTGTTTTTCTATCTGTCTCTGTTTTCTATCTGTCTCTGTTTTTCTAACTGTCTCTGTTTTCTATCTGTCTCTGTTTTCTATCTGTCTCTGTTTTCTATCTGTCTCTGTTTTCTATCTGTCTCTGTTTTTCTAACTGTCTCTGTTTTCTATCAGTCTCTGTTTTCTATCTGTCTCTGTTTTTCTAACTGTCTCTGTTTTCTATCTGTCTCTGTTTTCTATCTGTCTCTGTTTTCTATCTGTCTCAGTTTTCTATCTGTCTCTGTTTCCTATCTGTCTCAGTTTTCTATCTGTCTCTGTTTTCTATCTGTCTCTGTTTTCTATCTCTCTCTGTTTTCTATCTGTCTCTGTTTCCTATCTGTCTCTGTTTTCTATCTGTCTGTTTTCTATCTGTCTCTGTTTTTCTATCTCTCTCTGTTTTCTAACTGTCTCTGTTTTCTATCTGTCTCTGTTTTCTATCTCTCTCTGTTTTCTATCTGTCTCTGTTTCCTATATGTCTCTGTTTTCTATCTGTCTCTGTTTTCTATCTGTCTCTGTTTTTCTATTTGTCTGTTTTCTATCTGTCTCTGTTTTTCTATCTGTCTCTGTTTTCTATCTGTCTCTGTTTTCTATCTGTCTCTGTTTTTCTATTTGTCTGTTTTATATCTGTCCCTGTTTTTCTATCTGTCTCTGTTTTCTATCTGTCTCTGTTTTTCTATCTGTCTCTGTTTTCTATCTGTCTCTGTTTTTCTATTTGTCTGTTTTCTATCTGTCTCTGTTTTTCTATCTGTCTCTGTTTTCTATCTGTCTCTGTTTTCTATCTGTCTCTGTTTTATATCTGTCTCTGTTTTTCTATCTCTCTGTTTTCTATCTGTCTCTGTTTTCTATCTGTCTCTGTTTTCTATCTGCCTCTGTTTGCTATCTGTCTCTGTTTTCTATCTGTCTCTGTTTTTCTATCTGTCTCTGTTTTCTATCTGTCTCTGTTTTCTATCTGTCTCTGTTTTCTATCTGTCTCTGTTTTTCTATCTGTCACTGTTTTCTATCTGTCTCTGTTTATCTATCTGTCTCTGTTTTTGTATCTGTCTCTGTTTTCTATCTGTCTCTGTTTTTCTATCTGTCTCTGTTTTCTAACTGTCTCTGTTTTCTATCTGTCTCTGTTTTCTATCTGTCTCTGTTTTTCTATCTGTCTCTGTTTTCTATCTGTCTCTGTTTTCTATCTGTCTCTGTTTTCTATCTGTCTCTGTTTTCTATCTGTCTCTGTTTTCTATCTGTCTCTGTTTTTCTAACTGTCTCTGTTTTCTATCAGTCTCTGTTTTCTATCTGTCTCTGTTTTTCTAACTGTCTCTGTTTTCTATCTGTCTCTGTTTTCTATCTGTCTCTGTTTTCTATCTGTCTCAGTTTTCTATCTGTCTCTGTTTCCTATCTGTCTCAGTTTTCTATCTGTCTCTGTTTTCTATCTGTCTCTGTTTTCTATCTCTCTCTGTTTTCTATCTGTCTCTGTTTCCTATCTGTCTCTGTTTTCTATCTGTCTGTTTTCTATCTGTCTCTGTTTTTCTATCTCTCTCTGTTTTCTAACTGTCTCTGTTTTCTATCTGTCTCTGTTTTCTATCTCTCTCTGTTTTCTACCTGTCTCTGTTTCCTATATGTCTCTGTTTTCTATCTGTCTCTGTTTTCTATCTGTCTCTGTTTTTCTATTTGTCTGTTTTCTATCTGTCTCTGTTTTTCTATCTGTCTCTGTTTTCTATCTGTCTCTGTTTTCTATCTGTCTCTGTTTTTCTATTTGTCTGTTTTATATCTGTCCCTGTTTTTCTATCTGTCTCTGTTTTCTATCTGTCTCTGTTTTTCTATCTGTCTCTGTTTTCTATCTGTCTCTGTTTTTCTATTTGTCTGTTTTCTATCTGTCTCTGTTTTTCTATCTGTCTCTGTTTTCTATCTGTCTCTGTTTTCTATCTGTCTCTGTTTTATATCTGTCTCTGTTTTTCTATCTCTCTGTTTTCTATCTGTCTCTGTTTTCTATCTGTCTCTGTTTTCTATCTGCCTCTGTTTGCTATCTGTCTCTGTTTTCTATCTGTCTCTGTTTTTCTATCTGTCTCTGTTTTCTATCTGTCTCTGTTTTCTATCTGTCTCTGTTTTCTATCTGTCTCTGTTTTTCTATCTGTCACTGTTTTCTATCTGTCTCTGTTTATCTATCTGTCTCTGTTTTTGTATCTGTCTCTGTTTTCTATCTGTCTCTGTTTTTCTATCTGTCTCTGTTTTCTATCTGTCTCTGTTTTCTATCTGTCTCTGTTTTCTATCTCTCTCTGTTTTCTATCTGTCTCTGTTTTCTATCTGTCTCTGTTTCCTATCTGTCTCTGTTTTCTATCTGTCTCTGTTTTCTATCTGTCTCTGTTTTCTATCTGTCTCTGTTTTTCTATCTGTCTCTGTTTTCAATCTGTCTCTGTTTTCTATCTGTCTCTGTTTTTTATCTGTCTCTGTTTTTCTATCTGTCTCTGTTTTCTATCTGTCTCTGTTTTTCTATCTGTCTCTGTTTTCTATCTGTCTCTGTTTTTCTATGTGTCTCTGTTTTCTATCTGTCTCTATTTTCTATTTGTCTCTTTTTTCTATCTCTCTCTGTTTCCTATCTGTCTCTGTTTTTCTATCTGTCTCTGTTTATATATCTGTCTCTGTTTTTCTATCTGTCTCTGTTTTCTATCTGTCTCTATTTTCTAGCTGTCTCTGTTTTATATCTGTCTCTGTTTTTCTATCTGTCTCTGTTTTCTATCTGTCTCTGTTTTCTATTTGTCTCTGTTTTCTAGCTGTCTCTGTTTTATATCTGTCTCTGTTTTTCTATCTGTCTCTGTTTTCTATCTGTCTCTGTTTTCTAACTGTTTGTTTCCTATCTGTCTCTGTTTTCTATCTGTCTCTGTTTTCTATCTGTCTCTGTTTTTCTATCTGTCTCTGTTTTCTATCTGTCTCTGTTTTTCTATTTGTCTGTTTTCTATCTGTCTGTTTTTCTATCTGTCTCTGTTTTCTATCTGTCTCTGTTTTTCTATTTGTCTGTTTTGTATCTGTCTCTGTTTTTCTATCTGTCTCTGTTTTCTATCTGTCTCTGTTTTCTATCTGTCTCTGTTTTCTATCTGTCTCTGTTTTCTATCTGTCTCTGTTTTCTATCTGTCTCTGTTTTCTATCTGTCTCTGTTTTCTATCTGTCTCTGTTTTCTATCTGTCTCTGTTTTCTATCTGTCTCTGTTTTTCTATCTGTCTCTGTTTTCTATCTGTCTCTGTTTTCTATCTGTCTCTGTTTTCTATCTCTCTCTGTTTTCTATCTGTCTCTGTTTTCCTATCTGTCTCTGTTTTCTATCTGTCTCTGTTTTCTATCTGTCTCTGTTTTTCTATCTGTCTCTGTTTTCTATCTGTCTCTGTTTTCTATCTGTCTCTGTTTTCTATCTGTCTCTGTTTTTCTATCTGTCTCTGTTTTTCTATCTGTCTCTGTTTTCTATCTGTCCCTGTTTTTCTATCTGTTTCTGTTTTTCTATCAGTCTGTTTTTCTCTCGGTCTGTGTTTTCTAACTGTCTCTGTTTTCCATATGACTGTTTTTCGACCTGTCTCTGTTTTACTATCTCTCTCTGTTTTCTGTCTGTCTCTGTTTTCTATCTCTCTCTGTTTTCTCTGTCTCTGTTTTGCTATGTATCTGTTTCAAAATGTCTCTGTTTCTCCACATGTCTCTGTTTTCTCTCTGTCTCTGTTTTCTATCTCTGTTTTCCATCTGTCTCTGTTTTTCTATCTGTCTCTGTTTTTCTATCTGTCTCTGTTTTCTATCTGTCTCTGTTTTCTATCTGTCTCTGTTTTCTATCTGTCTCTGTTTTTCTATCTGTCTCTGTTTTCTATCTGTCTCTGTTTTCTATTTGTCTCTGTTTTCTATCTGTCTCTGTTTTCTATCCGTCGCTCTTTTCTATTTGTCTCTGTTTTTCCATCTGTCTCTGTTTTACTATCTCTCTCTCTCTCTCTCTGTTTTCTACCTGTCTCTGCTTTGCTCTCTGTCTCTGTCATCTGTCTGGCTCTGTTTTCTTTCTCTCACTGTTTTCTATCTCTCCCTGTTTTTCTACATGTTTATGATTTTCTATCTGTCTCTGTTTCTATCGGTCTCTGTTTTCTATCTGTCTCTGTTTTCTATCTCTCTGTTTTTCTATCTGTCTCTGTTTTCCATCTGCCTCTGTTTTTCTATCTGTCTCTGTTTTCTATCTGTCTCTATTTTCTATCTGTCTCTCTTTTCTATCTGTCCCTGTTTTCCCATCTGTTTCTTTATCCATACATGTCACTTTTCTATCTTACTCTGGTTTTCTACCTGTCTTTGTTTTACTATCTCCCTCTGTTTTCTACCTGTCTCAGTTTTGCTCCATGTCTCCATCTTCTGCATGTCTCTGTATTCTTTCTCTCACTGTTTTCTATCTGTCTCTGTTATTCTATCTCTCCCTGTTTTTCTATATGTTTATGATTTTCTATCTGTCTCTGTTTTGCTTTTCTTGTCTCCGTTTTTCTATCTGTCTCTGTTTTCTATCTGCCTCTGTTTTCTATCTGTCTCTGTTTTCTATCTGCCTCTGTTTTCTATCTGTCTCTGTTTTCTATCTGCAACTGTTTTTTTCTGTCTCCGTTTCTCTCTCTCTCTCTGTTTTTCATTCTCTCTCTGTTTATCTATCTCTCTCTGTTTTTATATCTGTCTCTGTTTTCCATCTATCTCTGTTTTCTATCTGTCTCTGTTTTTCTATCTGTCTCTGTTTTTATATCTGTCTCTGTTTTCCCATCTGTCTCGGTTTTCCATCTGTCTCTGTTTTCTATCTGTCTCTGTTTTCTATCTGTCTCTGTTTTCTATCTGTCTCTGTTTTCCATATGACTCTGTTTTTCTATCTCTCTCTGTTTTTTTACTCTGTCAGAGTTTTTCTATCTGTCTCTGTTTTCTATCTGTCTCTGTTTTTCTATTTGTCTGTTTTGTATCTGTCTCTGTTTCTCTATCTGTCTCTGTTTTCTATCTGTCTCTGTTTTCTATCTGTCTCTGTTTTCTATCTGTCTCTGTTTCCTATCTGTCTCTGTTTTCTATCTGTCTCTGTTTTCTATCTGTCTCTGTTTTATATCTGTCTGTGTTTTTCTATCTGTCTCTGTTTTCTATCTGTCTCTGTTTTCTATCTGTCTCTGTTTTCTATCTGTCTCTGTTTTCTATCTGTCTCTGTTTTCTATCTGTCTCTGTTTTCTATCTGTCTCTGTTTTCTATCTGTCTCTGTTTTCTATCTGTCTCTGTTTTCTATCTGTCTCTGTTTTCTATCTGTCTCTGTTTTCTATCTGTCTCTGTTTTCTATCTGTCTCTGTTTTCTATCTGTCTCTGTTTTCTATCTGTCTCTGTTTTCTATCTGTCTCTGTTTTCTATCTGTCTCTGTTTTCTATCTGTCTCTGTTTTCTATCTGTCTCTGTTTTCTATCTGTCTCTGTTTTCTATCTGTCTCTGTTTTCTATCTGTCTCTGTTTTTCTATCTGTCTCTGTTTTTCTATCTTTCTCTGTTTTCCATCTGCCTCTGTTTTCCATATGACTCTGTTTTTCTATCTCTCTCTGTTTTTTTACTCTGTCAGAGTTTTTCTATCTGTCTCTGTTTTCTATCTGTCTCTGTTTTTCTATTTGTCTGTTTTGTATCTGTCTCTGTTTTCTATCTGTCTCTGTTTTCTATCTGTCTCTGTTTTTCTATCTGTCTCTGTTTTCTATCTGTCTCTGTTTTTCTAACTGTCTCTGTTTTCTATCTGTCTCTGTTTTCTATCTGTCTCTGTTTTCTATCTGTCTCTGTTTTCTATCTGTCTCTGTTTTTCTAACTGTCTCTGTTTTCTATCTGTCTCTGTTTTCTATCTGTCTCTGTTTTCTATCTGTCTCAGTTTTCTATCTGTCTCTGTTTCCTATCTGTCTCAGTTTTCTATCTGTCTCTGTTTTCTATCTGTCTCTGTTTTCTATCTCTCTCTGTTTTCTATCTGTCTCTGTTTCCTATCTGTCTCTGTTTTCTATCTGTCTGTTTTCTATCTGTCTCTGTTTTTCTATCTCTCTCTGTTTTCTAACTGTCTCTGTTTTCTATCTGTCTCTGTTTTCTATCTCTCTCTGTTTTCTATCTGTCTCTGTTTTCTATCTGTCTCTGTTTTCTATCTGTCTCTGTTTTTCTATTTGTCTGTTTTCTATCTGTCTCTGTTTTTCTATCTGTCTCTGTTTTCTATCTGTCTCTGTTTTCTATCTGTCTCTGTTTTTCTATTTGTCTGTTTTATATCTGTCCCTGTTTTTCTATCTGTCTCTGTTTTCTATCTGTCTCTGTTTTTCTATCTGTCTCTGTTTTCTATCTGTCTCTGTTTTTCTATTTGTCTGTTTTCTATCTGTCTCTGTTTTTCTATCTGTCTCTGTTTTCTATCTGTCTCTGTTTTCTATCTGTCTCTGTTTTATATCTGTCTCTGTTTTTCTATCTCTCTGTTTTCTATCTGTCTCTGTTTTCTATCTGTCTCTGTTTTCTATCTGCCTCTGTTTGCTATCTGTCTCTGTTTTCTATCTGTCTCTGTTTTTCTATCTGTCTCTGTTTTCTATCTGTCTCTGTTTTCTATCTGTCTCTGTTTTCTATCTGTCTCTGTTTATCTATCTGTCTCTGTTTTTTTATCTGTCTCTGTTTTCTATCTGTCTCTGTTTTTCTATCTGTCTCTGTTTTCTATCTGTCTCTGTTTTCTATCTGTCTCTGTTTTCTATCTCTCTCTGTTTTCTATCTGTCTCTGTTTTCTATCTGTCTCTGTTTCCTATCTGTCTCTGTTTTCTATCTGTCTCTGTTTTCTATCTGTCTCTGTTTTCTATCTGTCTCTGTTTTTCTATCTGTCTCTGTTTTCAATCTGTCTCTGTTTTCTATCTGTCTCTGTTTTTTATCTGTCTCTGTTTTTCTATCTGTCTCTGTTTTCTATCTGTCTCTGTTTTTCTATCTGTCTCTGTTTTCTATCTGTCTCTGTTTTTCTATGTGTCTCTGTTTTCTATCTGTCTCTATTTTCTATTTGTCTCTGTTTTCTATCTCTCTCTGTTTCCTATCTGTCTCTGTTTTTCTATCTGTCTCTGTTTATATATCTGTCTCTGTTTTTCTATCTGTCTCTGTTTTCTATCTGTCTCTATTTTCTAGCTGTCTCTGTTTTATATCTGTCTCTGTTTTTCTATCTGTCTCTGTTTTCTATCTGTCTCTGTTTTCTATTTGTCTCTGTTTTCTAGCTGTCTCTGTTTTATATCTGTCTCTGTTTTTCTATCTGTCTCTGTTTTCTATCTGTCTCTGTTTTCTAACTGTTTGTTTCCTATCTGTCTCTGTTTTCTATCTGTCTCTGTTTTCTATCTGTCTCTGTTTTTCTATCTGTCTCTGTTTTCTATCTGTCTCTGTTTTTCTATTTGTCTGTTTTCTATCTGTCTGTTTTTCTATCTGTCTCTGTTTTCTATCTGTCTCTGTTTTTCTATTTGTCTGTTTTGTATCTGTCTCTGTTTTTCTATCTGTCTCTGTTTTCTATCTGTCTCTGTTTTCTATCTGTCTCTGTTTTCTATCTGTCTCTGTTTTCTATCTGTCTCTGTTTCCTATCTGTCTCTGTTTTCTATCTGTCTCTGTTTTCTATCTGTCTCTGTTTTCTATCTGTCTCTGTTTTGCTACCTAGCTCTGTTTTCTATCTGTCTCTTTTTTTCTATCTCTCCTGTTCTCTATCTGACTCTGCGTTTCTATCTGTCTCTGTTTTTCTATCTGTCTCTGTTTTTCTATCTGTCTCTGTTTTTCTATCTGTCTCTGTTTTCTATCTGTCTCTGTTTTCTATCTGTCTCTGTTTTCTATCTGTCTCTGTTTTCCATCTGTCTCTGTTTTCTATCTGTCTCTGTTTTCTATCTGTCTCTGTTTTCTATCTGTCTCTGTTTTCTATCTGTCTCTGTTTTCCATCTGTCTCTGTTTTCTATCTGTCTCTGTTTTCTATCTGTCTCTGTTTTTCTATCTGTCTCTGTTTTTCTATCTGTCTCTGTTTTCTATCTGTCTCTGTTTTTCTATCTGTCTCTGTTTTTCTATCTGTCTCTGTTTTTCTACCTGTCTCTGTTTTCTATCCATGTATTATTTTCTTTGTGTCACTGTTTACTAATTGTCACTGTTTATCCATCTTTCTCCGTTTGTCTATCTGTCTCTGTTTTCTAACTGTCTCTGTTTTTCCAACTGTCTCTGGTTCCTCTGTCTCTGTTTTCTATCTGTCTCTGTTTTCTATCTGTCTCTGTTTTCTATCTCTCTCTGTTTTCTATCTCTCTCTGTTTTCTATCTGTCTCTGTTTTCTATCTGTCTCTGTTTTCTATCTGTCTCTGTTTTCTATCTGTCTCTGTTTTCTATCTGTCTCTGTTTTCTATCTGTCTCTGTTTTCTATCTGTCTCTGTTTTCTATCTGTTTCTGTTTTCTATCTGTCTCTGTTTTCTATCTGTCTCTGTTTTCTATCTGTCTCTGTTTTCTATCTGTCTCTGTTTTTCTATCTGTCTCTGTTTTCTATCTGTCTCTGTTTTTCTAACTGTCTCTGTTTTCTATCTGTCTCTGTTTTCTATCTGTCTCTGTTTTCTATCTGTCTCTGTTTTTCTAACTGTCTCTGTTTTCTATCAGTCTCTGTTTTCTATCTGTCTCTGTTTTTCTAACTGTCTCTGTTTTCTATCTGTCTCTGTTTTCTATCTGTCTCTGTTTTCTATCTGTCTCAGTTTTCTATCTGTCTCTGTTTCCTATCTGTCTCAGTTTTCTATCTGTCTCTGTTTTCTATCTGTCTCTGTTTTCTATCTCTCTCTGTTTTCTATCTGTCTCTGTTTCCTATCTGTCTCTGTTTTCTATCTGTCTGTTTTCTATCTGTCTCTGTTTTTCTATCTCTCTCTGTTTTCTAACTGTCTCTGTTTTCTATCTGTCTCTGTTTTCTATCTCTCTCTGTTTTCTATCTGTCTCTGTTTCCTATATGTCTCTGTTTTCTATCTGTCTCTGTTTTCTATCTGTCTCTGTTTTTCTATTTGTCTGTTTTCTATCTGTCTCTGTTTTTCTATCTGTCTCTGTTTTCTATCTGTCTCTGTTTTCTATCTGTCTCTGTTTTTCTATTTGTCTGTTTTATATCTGTCCCTGTTTTTCTATCTGTCTCTGTTTTCTATCTGTCTCTGTTTTTCTATCTGTCTCTGTTTTCTATCTGTCTCTGTTTTTCTATTTGTCTGTTTTCTATCTGTCTCTGTTTTTCTATCTGTCTCTGTTTTCTATCTGTCTCTGTTTTTCTATCTGTCTCTGTTTTTCTATCTGTCTCTGTTTTCTATCTGTCTCTGTTTTTCTATCTGTCTCTGTTTTCTATCTGTCTCTGTTTTTCTATCTGTCTCTGTTTTCTATCTGTCTCTGTTTTTCTATCTGTCTCTGTTTTCTATCTGTCTCTGTTTTATATCTGTCTCTGTTTTTCTATCTCTCTGTTTTCTATCTGTCTCTGTTTTCTATCTGTCTCTGTTTTCTATCTGCCTCTGTTTGCTATCTGTCTCTGTTTTCTATCTGTCTCTGTTTTTCTATCTGTCTCTGTTTTCTATCTGTCTCTGTTTTCTATCTGTCTCTGTTTTCTATCTGTCTCTGTTTTTCTATCTGTCACTGTTTTCTATCTGTCTCTGTTTATCTATCTGTCTCTGTTTTTGTATCTGTCTCTGTTTTCTATCTGTCTCTGTTTTTCTATCTGTCTCTGTTTTCTATCTGTCTCTGTTTTCTATCTGTCTCTGTTTTCTATCTCTCTCTGTTTTCTATCTGTCTCTGTTTTCTATCTGTCTCTGTTTCCTATCTGTCTCTGTTTTCTATCTGTCTCTGTTTTCTATCTGTCTCTGTTTTCTATCTGTCTCTGTTTTTCTATCTGTCTCTGTTTTCAATCTGTCTCTGTTTTCTATCTGTCTCTGTTTTTTATCTGTCTCTGTTTTTCTATCTGTCTCTGTTTTCTATCTGTCTCTGTTTTTCTATCTGTCTCTGTTTTCTATCTGTCTCTGTTTTTCTATGTGTCTCTGTTTTCTATCTGTCTCTATTTTCTATTTGTCTCTGTTTTCTATCTCTCTCTGTTTCCTATCTGTCTCTGTTTTTCTATCTGTCTCTGTTTATATATCTGTCTCTGTTTTTCTATCTGTCTCTGTTTTCTATCTGTCTCTATTTTCTAGCTGTCTCTGTTTTATATCTGTCTCTGTTTTTCTATCTGTCTCTGTTTTCTATCTGTCTCTGTTTTCTATTTGTCTCTGTTTTCTAGCTGTCTCTGTTTTATATCTGTCTCTGTTTTTCTATCTGTCTCTGTTTTCTATCTGTCTCTGTTTTCTAACTGTTTGTTTCCTATCTGTCTCTGTTTTCTATCTGTCTCTGTTTTCTATCTGTCTCTGTTTTTCTATCTGTCTCTGTTTTCTATCTGTCTCTGTTTTTCTATTTGTCTGTTTTCTATCTGTCTGTTTTTCTATCTGTCTCTGTTTTCTATCTGTCTCTGTTTTTCTATTTGTCTGTTTTGTATCTGTCTCTGTTTTTCTATCTGTCTCTGTTTTCTATCTGTCTCTGTTTTCTATCTGTCTCTGTTTCCTATCTGTCTCTGTTTTCTATCTGTCTCTGTTTTCTATCTGTCTCTGTTTTCTATCTGTCACTGTTTTCTATCTGTCTCTGTTTATCTATCTGTCTCTGTTTTTCTATCTGTCTCTGTTTTCTATCTGTCTCTGTTTTCTATCTCTCTCTGTTTTCTATCTCTCTCTGTTTTCTATCTGTCTCTGTTTTCTATCTGTCTCTGTTTCCTATCTGTCTCTGTTTTCTATCTGTCTCTGTTTTCTATCTGTCTCTGTTTTCTATCTGTCTCTGTTTTTCTATCTGTCTCTGTTTTCTATCTGTCTCTGTTTTCTATCTGTCTCTGTTTTCTATCTCTCTCTGTTTTCTATCTGTCTCTGTTTTCCTATCTGTCTCTGTTTTCTATCTGTCTCTGTTTTCTATCTGTCTCTGTTTTTCTATCTGTCTCTGTTTTCTATCTGTCTCTGTTTTCTATCTGTCTCTGTTTTCTATCTGTCTCTGTTTTTCTATCTGTCTCTGTTTTTCTATCTGTCTCTGTTTTCTATCTGTCCCTGTTTTTCTATCTGTTTCTGTTTTTCTATCAGTCTGTTTTTCTCTCGGTCTGTGTTTTCTAACTGTCTCTGCTTTTCTATTTGTCTCTGTTTTCTATCTGTCTCTGTTTCCTATCTGTCTCTGTTTTCTATCTGTCTCTGTTTTCTATCTGTCTCTGTTTTTCTATCTGTCTCTGTTTTCTATCTGTCTCTGTTTTCTATCTGTCTCTGTTTTCTATCTGTCTCTGTTTCCTATCTGTCTCTGTTTTCTATCTGTCTCTGTTTATCTATCTGTCTCTGTTTTTCTATCTGTCTCTGTTTTCTATCTGTCTCTGTTTTTCTATCTGTCTCTGTTTCCTATCTGTCTCTGTTTTCTATCTGTCTCTGTTTATCTATCTGTCTCTGTTTTTCTATCTGTCTCTGTTTTCTATCTGTCTCTGTTTTCTATCTGTCTCTGTTTTCTATCTGTCTCTGTTTCCTATCTGTCTCTGTTTTCTATCTGTCTCTGTTTATCTATCTGTCTCTGTTTTTCTATCTGTCTCTGTTTTCTATCTGTCTCTGTTTTTCTATCTGTCTCTGTTTTCTATCTGTCTCTGTTTTCTATCTTTCTCTGTTTTCTATCTGTCTCTGTTTTCTATCTGTCTCTGTTTATCTATCTGTCTCTGTTTTTCTATCTGTCTCTGTTTTCTATCTGTCTCTGTTTTTCTATCTGTCTCTGTTTTCTATCTGTCTCTGTTTTCTATCTGTCTCTGTTTTTCTATCTGTCTCTGTTTTCTATCTGTCTCTGTTTTCTATCTGTCTCTGTTTTCTATCTGTCTCTGTTTTTCTATTGTCTCTGTTTTCTATCTGTCTCTGTTTTCTATCTGTCTCTGTTTTTCTATCTGTCTCTGTTTTCTATCTGTCTCTGTTTTCTATCTGTTTCTGTTTTCTACCTGTCTCTGTTTTCTATCTGTCTCTGTTTTCTATCTGTCTCTGTTTTCTATCTGTCTCTGTTTTCTATCTGTCTCTGTTTTTCTATCTGTCTCTGTTTTCTATCTGTCTCTGTTTTCTATCTGTCTCTGTTTTTCTATCTGTCTCTGTTTTCTATCTGTCTCTGTTTTCTATCTGTCTCTGTTTTCTATCTTTCTCTGTTTTCTATCTGTCTCTGTTTTCTATCTGTCTCTGTTTTTCTATCTGTCTCTGTTTTCTATCTGTCTCTGTTTTCTATCTTTCTCTGTTTTCTATCTGTCTCTGTTTTCTATCTGTCTCTGTTTTCTATCTGTCTCTGTTTTCTATCTGTCTCTGTTTTCTATCTGTCTCTGTTTTCTATCTGTCTCTGTTTTTCTATCTGTCTCTGTTTTCTATCTGTCTCTGTTTTCTATCTGTCTCTGTTTTCTATCTCTCTCTGTTTTCTATCTGTCTCTGTTTTCCTATCTGTCTCTGTTTTCTATCTGTCTCTGTTTTCTATCTGTCTCTGTTTTCTATCTGTCTCTGTTTTTCTATCTGTCTCTGTTTTCTATCTGTCTCTGTTTTCTATCTGTCTCTGTTTTCTATCTGTCTCTGTTTTCTATCTGTCTCTGTTTTTCTATCTGTCTCTGTTTTTCTATCTGTCTCTGTTTTTCTATCTGTCTCTGTTTTTCTATCTGTCTCTGTTTTCTATCTGTCCCTGTTTTTCTATCTGTTTCTGTTTTTCTATCTGTCTCTGTTTTTCTATTTGTCTGTTTTCTATCTCTCTCTGTTTTCTATCTGTCTCTGTTTTCCATAAGACTGTTTTTCGACCTGTCTCTGTTTTACTATCTCTCTCTGTTTTCTGTCTGTCTCTGTTTTCTATCTCTCTCTGTTTTCTCTGTCTCTGTTTTGCTATGTATCTGTTTCAAAATGTCTCTGTTTCTCCACATGTCTCTGTTTTCTCTCTGTCTCTGTTTTCTATCTGTCTCTGTTTTCCTATCTGTCTCTGTTTTCTATCTGTCTCTGTTTTCCATCTGTCTCTGTTTTTCTATCTGTCTCTGTTTTTCTATCTGTCTCTGTTTTCTATCTGTCTCTGTTTTCTATCTGTCTCTGTTTTCTATCTGTCTCTGTTTTTCTATCTGTCTCTGTTTTCTATCTGTCTCTGTTTTCTATTTGTCTCTGTTTTCTATCTGTCTCTGTTTTCTATCCGTCGCTCTTTTCTATTTGTCTCTGTTTTTCCATCTGTCTCTGTTTTACTATCTCTCTCTCTCTCTCTCTGTTTTCTACCTGTCTCTGCTTTGCTCTCTGTCTCTGTCATCTGTCTGGCTCTGTTTTCTTTCTCTCACTGTTTTCTATCTCTCCCTGTTTTTCTACATGTTTATGATTTTCTATCTGTCTCTGTTTCTATCGGTCTCTGTTTTCTATCTGTCTCTGTTTTCTATCTCTCTGTTTTTCTATCTGTCTCTGTTTTCCATCTGCCTCTGTTTTTCTATCTGTCTCTGTTTTCTATCTGTCTCTATTTTCTATCTGTCTCTCTTTTCTATCTGTCCCTGTTTTCCCATCTGTTTCTTTATCCATACATGTCACTTTTCTATCTTACTCTGGTTTTCTACCTGTCTTTGTTTTACTATCTCCCTCTGTTTTCTACCTGTCTCAGTTTTGCTCCATGTCTCCATCTTCTGCATGTCTCTGTATTCTTTCTCTCACTGTTTTCTATCTGTCTCTGTTATTCTATCTCTCCCTGTTTTTCTATATGTTTATGATTTTCTATCTGTCTCTGTTTTGCTTTTCTTGTCTCCGTTTTTCTATCTGTCTCTGTTTTCTATCTGCCTCTGTTTTCTATCTGTCTCTGTTTTCTATCTGCCTCTGTTTTCTATCTGTCTCTGTTTTCTATCTGCAACTGTTTTTTTCTGTCTCCGTTTCTCTCTCTCTCTCTGTTTTTCATTCTCTCTCTGTTTATCTATCTCTCTCTGTTTTTATATCTGTCTCTGTTTTCCATCTATCTCTGTTTTCTATCTGTCTCTGTTTTTCTATCTGTCTCTGTTTTCTATCTGTCTCTGTTTTCTATCTCTCTCTGTTTTCTATCTGTCTCTGTTTTTCTATCTCTCTCTGTTTTCTATCTGTCTCTGTTTTCTATCTGTCTCTGTTTTCCATATGACTCTGTTTTTCTATCTCTCTCTGTTTTTTTACTCTGTCAGAGTTTTTCTATCTGTCTCTGTTTTCTATCTGTCTCTGTTTTTCTATTTGTCTGTTTTGTATCTGTCTCTGTTTCTCTATCTGTCTCTTTTTTCTATCTGTCTCTGTTTTCTATCTGTCTCTGTTTTCTATCTGTCTCTGTTTCCTATCTGTCTCTGTTTTCTATCTGTCTCTGTTTTCTATCTGTCTCTGTTTTATATCTGTCTCTGTTTTTCTATCTGTCTCTGTTTTCTATCTGTCTCTGTTTTCTATCTGTCTCTGTTTTCTATCTGTCTCTGTTTTCTATCTGTCTCTGTTTTCTATCTGTCTCTGTTTTCTATCTGTCTCTGTTTTCTATCTGTCTCTGTTTTCTATCTGTCTCTGTTTTTCTATCTGTCTCTGTTTTCTATCTGTCTCTGTTTTCTATCTGTCTCTGTTTTCTATCTGTCTCTGTTTTCTATCTGTCTCTGTTTTCTATCTGTCTCTGTTTTCTATCTGTCTCTGTTTTCTATCTGTCTCTGTTTTCTATCTGTCTCTGTTTTTCTATCTTTCTCTGTTTTCCATCTGCCTCTGTTTTCCATATGACTCTGTTTTTCTATCTCTCTCTGTTTTTTTACTCTTTCAGAGTTTTTCTATCTGTCTCTGTTTTCTATCTGTCTCTGTTTTTCTATTTGTCTGTTTTGTATCTGTCTCTGTTTTCTATCTGTCTCTGTTTTCTATCTGTCTCTGTTTTTCTATCTGTCTCTGTTTATATATCTGTCTCTGTTTCTCTATCTGTCTCTGTTTTCTATCTGTCTCTGTTTTCTATCTGTCTCTGTTTTTCTATTTGTCTGTTTTGTATCTGTCTCTGTTTCTCTATCTGTCTCTGTTTTCTATCTGTCTCTGTTTTCTATCTGTCTCTGTTTTCTATCTGTCTCTGTTTTGTATCTGTCTCTGTTTCTCTATCTGTCTCTGTTTTCTATCTGTCTCTGTTTTCTATCTGTCTCTGTTTTCTCTCTGTCTCTGTTTTCTATCTGTCTCTGTTTCCTATCTGTCTCTGTTTTCTATCTGTCTCTGTTTTCTATCTGTCTCTGTTTTATATCTGTCTCTGTTTTTCTATCTGTCTCTGTTTTCTATCTGTCTCTGTTTTCTATCTGTCTCTGTTTTCTATCTGCCTCTGTTTGCTATCTGTCTCTGTTTTCTATCTGTCTCTGTTTTTCTATCTGTCTCTGTTTTCTATCTGTCTCTGTTTTCTATCTGTCTCTGTTTTCTATCTGTCTCTGTTTTTCTATCTGTCACTGTTTTCTATCTGTCTCTGTTTATCTATCTGTCTCTGTTTTTCTATCTGTCTCTGTTTTCTATCTGTCTCTGTTTTTCTATCTGTCTCTGTTTTCTATCTGTCTCTGTTTTCTATCTGTCTCTGTTTTCTATCTCTCTCTGTTTTCTATCTCTCTCTGTTTTCTATCTCTCTCTGTTTTCTATCTGTCTCTGTTTTCTATCTGTCTCTGTTTTTCTATCTGTCTCTGTTTTCTATCTGTCTCTGTTTTTCTAACTGTCTCTGTTTTCTATCTGTCTCTGTTTTCTATCTGTCTCTGTTTTCTATCTGTCTCTGTTTTCTATCTGTCTCTGTTTTTCTAACTGTCTCTGTTTTCTATCTGTCTCTGTTTTCTATCTGTCTCTGTTTTCTATCTGTCTCAGTTTTCTATCTGTCTCTGTTTCCTATCTGTCTCAGTTTTCTATCTGTCTCTGTTTTCTATCTGTCTCTGTTTTCTATCTCTCTCTGTTTTCTATCTGTCTCTGTTTCCTATCTGTCTCTGTTTTCTATCTGTCTGTTTTCTATCTGTCTCTGTTTTTCTATCTCTCTCTGTTTTCTAACTGTCTCTGTTTTCTATCTGTCTCTGTTTTCTATCTCTCTCTGTTTTCTATCTGTCTCTGTTTTCTATCTGTCTCTGTTTTCTATCTGTCTCTGTTTTTCTATTTGTCTGTTTTCTATCTGTCTCTGTTTTTCTATCTGTCTCTGTTTTCTATCTGTCTCTGTTTTCTATCTGTCTCTGTTTTTCTATTTGTCTGTTTTATATCTGTCCCTGTTTTTCTATCTGTCTCTGTTTTCTATCTGTCTCTGTTTTTCTATCTGTCTCTGTTTTCTATCTGTCTCTGTTTTTCTATTTGTCTGTTTTCTATCTGTCTCTGTTTTTCTATCTGTCTCTGTTTTCTATCTGTCTCTGTTTTCTATCTGTCTCTGTTTTATATCTGTCTCTGTTTTTCTATCTCTCTGTTTTCTATCTGTCTCTGTTTTCTATCTGTCTCTGTTTTCTATCTGCCTCTGTTTGCTATCTGTCTCTGTTTTCTATCTGTCTCTGTTTTTCTATCTGTCTCTGTTTTCTATCTGTCTCTGTTTTCTATCTGTCTCTGTTTTCTATCTGTCTCTGTTTTTCTATCTGTCACTGTTTTCTATCTGTCTCTGTTTATCTATCTGTCTCTGTTTTTGTATCTGTCTCTGTTTTCTACCTGTCTCTGTTTTTCTATCTGTCTCTGTTTTCTATCTGTCTCTGTTTTCTATCTGTCTCTGTTTTCTATCTCTCTCTGTTTTCTATCTGTCTCTGTTTTCTATCTGTCTCTGTTTCCTATCTGTCTCTGTTTTCTATCTGTCTCTGTTTTCTATCTGTCTCTGTTTTTCTATCTGTCTCTGTTTTCAATCTGTCTCTGTTTTCTATCTGTCTCTGTTTTTTATCTGTCTCTGTTTTTCTATCTGTCTCTGTTTTCTATCTGTCTCTGTTTTTCTATCTGTCTCTGTTTTCTATCTGTCTCTGTTTTTCTATGTGTCTCTGTTTTCTATCTGTCTCTATTTTCTATTTGTCTCTGTTTTCTATCTCTCTCTGTTTCCTATCTGTCTCTGTTTTTCTATCTGTCTCTGTTTATATATCTGTCTCTGTTTTTCTATCTGTCTCTGTTTTCTATCTGTCTCTATTTTCTAGCTGTCTCTGTTTTATATCTGTCTCTGTTTTTCTATCTCTCTCTGTTTTCTATCTGTCTCTGTTTTCTATTTGTCTCTGTTTTCTAGCTGTCTCTGTTTTATATCTGTCTCTGTTTTTCTATCTGTCTCTGTTTTCTATCTGTCTCTGTTTTCTAACTGTTTGTTTCCTATCTGTCTCTGTTTTCTATCTGTCTCTGTTTTCTATCTGTCTCTGTTTTTCTATCTGTCTCTGTTTTCTATCTGTCTCTGTTTTTCTATTTGTCTGTTTTCTATCTGTCTGTTTTTCTATCTGTCTCTGTTTTCTATCTGTCTCTGTTTTTCTATTTGTCTGCTTTGTATCTGTCTCTGTTTTTCTATCTGTCTCTGTTTTCTATCTGTCTCTGTTTTCTATCTGTCTCTGTTTTCTATCTGTCTCTGTTTTCTATCTGTCTCTGTTTCCTATCTGTCTCTGTTTTCTATCTGTCTCTGTTTTCTATCTGTCTCTGTTTTCTATCTGTCTCTGTTTTGCTACCTAGCTCTGTTTTCTATCTGTCTCTTTTTTTCTATCTCTCCTGTTCTCTATCTGACTCTGCGTTTCTATCTGTCTCTGTTTTTCTATCTGTCTCTGTTTTTCTATCTGTCTCTGTTTTTCTATCTGTCTCTGTTTTCTATCTGTCTCTGTTTTTCTATCTGTCTCTGTTTTTCTATCTGTCTCTGTTTTTCTACCTGTCTCTGTTTTCTATCCATGTATTATTTTCTTTGTGTCACTGTTTACTAATTGTCACTGTTTATCCATCTTTCTCCGTTTGTCTATCTGTCTCTGTTTTCTAACTGTCTCTGTTTTTCCAACTGTCTCTGGTTCCTCTGTCTCTGTTTTCTTTCTGTCTCTGTTTTCTATCTGTCTCTGTTTTCTATCTGTCTCTGTTTTCTATCTGTCTCTGTTTTCTATCTGTCTCTGTTTTCTATCTGTCTCTGTTTTCTATCTGTCTCTGTTTTCTATCTGTCTCTGTTTTCTATCTGTCTCTGTTTTCTATCTGTCTCTGTTTTCTATCTGTTTCTGTTTTCTATCTGTCTCTGTGTTCTATCTGTCTCTGTTTTCTATCTGTCTCTGTTTTCTATCTGTCTCTGTTTTCTATCTGTCTCTGTTTTTCTATCTTTCTCTGTTTTCCATCTGCCTCTGTTTTCCATATGACTCTGTTTTTCTATCTCTCTCTGTTTTTTTACTCTGTCAGAGTTTTTCTATCTGTCTCTGTTTTCTATCTGTCTCTGTTTTTCTATTTGTCTGTTTTGTATCTGTCTCTGTTTCTCTATCTGTCTCTGTTTTCTATCTGTCTCTGTTTTCTATCTGTCTCTGTTTTCTATCTGTCTCTGTTTTCTATCTGTCTCTGTTTTCTATCTGTCTCTGTTTCCTATCTGTCTCTGTTTTCTATCTGTCTCTGTTTTCTATCTGTCTCTGTTTTATATCTGTCTCTGTTTTTCTATCTGTCTCTGTTTTCTATCTGTCTCTGTTTTCTATCTGTCTCTGTTTTCTATCTGTCTCTGTTTTCTATCTGCCTCTGTTTGCTATCTGTCTCTGTTTTCTATCTGTCTCTGTTTTTCTATCTGTCTCTGTTTTCTATCTGTCTCTGTTTTCTATCTGTCTCTGTTTTCTATCTGTCTCTGTTTTTCTATCTGTCACTGTTTTCTATCTGTCTCTGTTTATCTATCTGTCTCTGTTTTTCTATCTGTCTCTGTTTTCTATCTGTCTCTGTTTTTCTATCTGTCTCTGTTTTCTATCTGTCTCTGTTTTTCTATCTGTCTCTGTTTTCTATCTGTCTCTGTTTTCTTTCTGTCTCTGTTTTCTATCTGTCTCTGTTTTCTATCTCTCTCTGTTTTCTATCTCTCTCTGTTTTCTATCTCTCTCTGTTTTCTATCTGTCTCTGTTTTCTATCTGTCTCTGTTTTTCTATCTGTCTCTGTTTTCTATCTGTCTCTGTTTTTCTAACTGTCTCTGTTTTCTATCTGTCTCTGTTTTCTATCTGTCTCTGTTTTCTATCTGTCTCTGTTTTCTATCTGTCTCTGTTTTTCTAACTGTCTCTGTTTTCTATCTGTCTCTGTTTTCTATCTGTCTCTGTTTTCTATCTGTCTCAGTTTTCTATCTGTCTCTGTTTCCTATCTGTCTCAGTTTTCTATCTGTCTCTGTTTTCTATCTGTCTCTGTTTTCTATCTCTCTCTGTTTTCTATCTGTCTCTGTTTCCTATCTGTCTCTGTTTTCTATCTGTCTGTTTTCTATCTGTCTCTGTTTTTCTATCTCTCTCTGTTTTCTAACTGTCTCTGTTTTCTATCTGTCTCTGTTTTCTATCTCTCTCTGTTTTCTATCTGTCTCTGTTTTCTATCTGTCTCTGTTTTCTATCTGTCTCTGTTTTTCTATTTGTCTGTTTTCTATCTGTCTCTGTTTTTCTATCTGT
Organism: Isurus oxyrinchus; assembly: GCA_026770705.1. Lineage (NCBI taxonomy): Eukaryota > Metazoa > Chordata > Chondrichthyes > Lamniformes > Lamnidae > Isurus > Isurus oxyrinchus. The sequence continues at coordinate 360,998 of JANJGN010000541.1, read as the reverse complement.
CTCTGTTTTCTATCTGTCTCTGTTTTCTATCTGTCTCTGTTTTTCTATTTGTCTGTTTTATATCTGTCCCTGTTTTTCTATCTGTCTCTGTTTTCTATCTGTCTCTGTTTTTCTATCTGTCTCTGTTTTCTATCTGTCTCTGTTTTTCTATTTGTCTGTTTTCTATCTGTCTCTGTTTTTCTATCTGTCTCTGTTTTCTATCTGTCTCTGTTTTCTATCTGTCTCTGTTTTATATCTGTCTCTGTTTTTCTATCTCTCTGTTTTCTATCTGTCTCTGTTTTCTATCTGTCTCTGTTTTCTATCTGCCTCTGTTTGCTATCTGTCTCTGTTTTCTATCTGTCTCTGTTTTTCTATCTGTCTCTGTTTTCTATCTGTCTCTGTTTTCTATCTGTCTCTGTTTTCTATCTGTCTCTGTTTTTCTATCTGTCACTGTTTTCTATCTGTCTCTGTTTATCTATCTGTCTCTGTTTTTGTATCTGTCTCTGTTTTCTATCTGTCTCTGTTTTTCTATCTGTCTCTGTTTTCTATCTGTCTCTGTTTTCTATCTGTCTCTGTTTTCTATCTCTCTCTGTTTTCTATCTGTCTCTGTTTTCTATCTGTCTCTGTTTCCTATCTGTCTCTGTTTTCTATCTGTCTCTGTTTTCTATCTGTCTCTGTTTTCTATCTGTCTCTGTTTTTCTATCTGTCTCTGTTTTCAATCTGTCTCTGTTTTCTATCTGTCTCTGTTTTTTATCTGTCTCTGTTTTTCTATCTGTCTCTGTTTTCTATCTGTCTCTGTTTTTCTATCTGTCTCTGTTTTCTATCTGTCTCTGTTTTTCTATGTGTCTCTGTTTTCTATCTGTCTCTATTTTCTATTTGTCTCTTTTTTCTATCTCTCTCTGTTTCCTATCTGTCTCTGTTTTTCTATCTGTCTCTGTTTATATATCTGTCTCTGTTTTTCTATCTGTCTCTGTTTTCTATCTGTCTCTATTTTCTAGCTGTCTCTGTTTTATATCTGTCTCTGTTTTTCTATCTGTCTCTGTTTTCTATCTGTCTCTGTTTTCTATTTGTCTCTGTTTTCTAGCTGTCTCTGTTTTATATCTGTCTCTGTTTTTCTATCTGTCTCTGTTTTCTATCTGTCTCTGTTTTCTAACTGTTTGTTTCCTATCTGTCTCTGTTTTCTATCTGTCTCTGTTTTCTATCTGTCTCTGTTTTTCTATCTGTCTCTGTTTTCTATCTGTCTCTGTTTTTCTATTTGTCTGTTTTCTATCTGTCTGTTTTTCTATCTGTCTCTGTTTTCTATCTGTCTCTGTTTTTCTATTTGTCTGTTTTGTATCTGTCTCTGTTTTTCTATCTGTCTCTGTTTTCTATCTGTCTCTGTTTTCTATCTGTCTCTGTTTTCTATCTGTCTCTGTTTTCTATCTGTCTCTGTTTCCTATCTGTCTCTGTTTTCTATCTGTCTCTGTTTTCTATCTGTCTCTGTTTTCTATCTGTCTCTGTTTTGCTACCTAGCTCTGTTTTCTATCTGTCTCTTTTTTTCTATCTCTCATGTTCTCTATCTGACTCTGCGTTTCTATCTGTCTCTGTTTTTCTATCTGTCTCTGTTTTTCTATCTGTCTCTGTTTTTCTATCTGTCTCTGTTTTCTATCTGTCTCTGTTTTTCTATCTGTCTCTGTTTTTCTATCTGTCTCTGTTTTTCTACCTGTCTCTGTTTTCTATCCATGTATTATTTTCTTTGTGTCACTGTTTACTAATTGTCACTGTTTATCCATCTTTCTCCGTTTGTCTATCTGTCTCTGTTTTCTAACTGTCTCTGTTTTTCCAACTGTCTCTGGTTCCTCTGTCTCTGTTTTCTATCTGTCTCTGTTTTCTATCTGTCTCTGTTTTCTATCTCTCTCTGTTTTCTATCTGTCTCTGTTTTCTATCTGTCTCTGTTTTCTATCTGTCTCTGTTTTCTATCTGTCTCTGTTTTCTATCTGTCTCTGTTTTCTATCTGTCTCTGTTTTCTATCTGTCTCTGTTTTCTATCTGTCTCTGTTTTCTATCTGTTTCTGTTTTCTATCTGTCTCTGTTTTCTATCTGTCTCTGTTTTCTATCTGTCTCTGTTTTCTATCTGTCTCTGTTTTCTATCTGTCTCTGTTTTCTATCTGTCTCTGTTTTCTATCTGTTTCTGTTTTCTATCTGTCTCTGTTTTTCTATCTGTCTCCGTTTTCTATCTGTCTCTGTTTTTCTATCTCTCTCTGTTTTCTATGTGTCTCTGTTTTCTATGTGTCTCTGTTTTCTATCTGTCTCTGTTTTCTATCTGTCTCTGTTTTCTCTGTCTGTTTTGATATGTATCTCTGTTTCAAGCTGTCTCTGTTTCTCCACATGTCACTGTTTTCTCTCTGTCTCTGTTTTCTATCTGTTTCTGTTTTCTATCTCTCTCTGTTTTCTCTGTCTGTTTTGATATGTATCTCTGTTTCAAGCTGTCTCTGTTTCTCCACATGTCACTGTTTTCTCTCTGTCTCTGTTTTCTATCTGTTTTCCATCTGTCTCTGTTTTCTATCTGTCTCTGTTTTCTATCTGTCTCTGTTCTCTATCTGTCTCTGTTTTCTATCTGTCTCTGTTTTCTATCTCTCTCTGTTTTCTATCTGTCTCTGTTTTCTATCTGTCTCTGTTTCTCTATCTATCTCTGTTTTCTATCTGTCTCTGTTTTCTATCTGTCTCTGTTTTCCATCTGTCTCTGTTTCTCTATCAGTCTCTGTTTTCTATCTGTCTCTGTTTTCTATCTATCTCTGTTTTCTATCTGTCTCTGTTTTCCATCTGTCTCTGTTTCTCTATCAGTCTCTGTTTTCTATCTGTCTCTGTTTTCCATCTGTCTCTGTTTCTCTATCAGTCTCTGTTTTCTATCTGTCTCTGTTTCTCTATCTATCTCTGTTTTCTATCTGTCTCTGTTTTCTATCTGTCTCTGTTTTCCATCTGTCTCTGTTTCTCTATCAGTCTCTGTTTTCTATCTGTCTCTGTTTCTCTATCTATCTCTGTTTTCTATCTGTCTCTGTTTTCTATCTGTCTCTGTTTTCCATCTGTCTCTGTTTCTCTATCTGTCTCTGTTTTCTATCTGTCTCTGTTTTCTATCTGTCTCTGTTTTCTATCTGTCTCTGTTTTCCCATCTGTTTCTTTCTCTATCCGTCTCACTTTTCCATCTTTCTCTGGTTTTCAACCTGTCTCTGTTGTACTATCTCTCTCTGCTTTCTACCTGTCTCAGTTTTGCTCTATGTCTCTGTTTTCTGTCTGTCTCTGTTTTCTTTCTCTCACTGTTTTCGAATTGTCCCTGTTTTTCCATATCTCTCTATTTTCCTATCTGTCACTGTTTTTCTATCTCTCTCTGTTTTCGAATTGTCCCTGTTTTTCCATATCTCTTTGTTTTTCTATCTGTCTCTGTTTTTTGTCTGTCTCCGTTTCTCTCTCTCTCTCTGTTTTTCTATCTCTCTCTGTTTATCTATCTCTCTCTGTTTTTATATCTGTCTCTGTTTTACTAACTGTCTCTGTTTTCTATCTGTCTCTGTTTTCCATCTGTTTGTTTTTTTATCTGTCTCCGTTTTCTATTTGTCTCTGTTTTCTATCTGTCTCTGTTTTCTATCTGTCTCTGTTTTTCGATCTGTCTCTGTTTTCTATCTGTCTCTGTTTTCTATCTGTCTCTGTTTTCTATCTGTCTCTGTTTTCTATCTGTCTCTGTTTTCTATCTGTCTCTGTTTTTCCATCTGTCTCTGTTTTACTATCTATCTCTCTCTCTCTGTTTTCTACCTGTCTCTGCTCTGCTCTCTGTCTCTGTTTTCTGTCTGGCTCTGTTTTCTTTCTCTCACTGTTTTCTATCTGTCTCTGTTATTCTTTCTCTCCCTGTTTTTCTACATGTTTATGATTTTCTATCTGTCTCTGTTTTCTATCTGTCTCTGTTTTCTATCTCTCTCTGTTATCTATCTGTCTCTGTTTTACTATCTGTCTCTGTTTTCTATCTGTCTCTGTGTTTCTATCTGTCTCTGTTTTCTATCTGTCTCTGTTTTCTATCTGTCTCTGTTTTCTATCTGTCTCTGTTTTCTATCTGTCTCTGTTTTCTATCTGTCTCTGTTTCCTATCTGTCTCTGTTTTCTATCTGTCTCTGTTTTCTATCTGTCTCTGTTTTCTATCTGTCTCTGTTTTCTATCTGTCTCTGTTTTGTATCTGTCTCTGTTTTACTATCTCTCTCTGTTTTCTACCTGTCTCAGTTTTGCTCTATGTCTCTGACTTCTGTATGAATCTGTTTTCTTTCTCTCACTGTTTTCTATCTGTCTCTGTTTTGCTATTTGTCTCCATTTTTCTACCTGTCTCTGTTTTCTATCTGTCTCTGTTTTCTATCTGTCTCTGTTTTCTATCTGTCTCTGTTTTCTATCTGTCTCTGTTTTCTATCTGTCTCTGTTTTTCTATCTGTCTCTGTTTTCTATCTGTCTCTGTTTTTCTATCTGTCTCTGTTTTCTATCTGCGACTGTTTTTTTCTGTCTCCGTTTCTCGCTCTCTCTGTTTTATATCTCTCTCTGTTTATCTATCTCTCTCTGTTTTTTCATCTGTCTCTGTTTTTCTACCTGTCTCTGTGTTCTATCTCTCTCTGTTTTCTATCTGTCTCTGTTTTCTATCTGTCTCTGTTTTTCTATCTGTCTTTGTTTTTCTGTCTGTCTCTGTTTTCTATCTGTCTCCGTTTTCTATCTCTGTCTGCTTTTCTATCTGTTACTGTTCTTTATCCGTCTCTCTTTTCTATCTGTCTCTGTTTTTCTGTCTGTCTCTGTTTTTCTATCTGTCTCTCTCCCTGTTTTCTACCTGTCTCTGCTTTGCTCTCTGTCTCTGCCTTCTGTCTGGCTCTGTTTTATTTCTCTCACTGTTTTCTATCTGTCTCTGTTATTCTATCTCTCCCTGTTTATCTACATGTTTATGATTTTTTTATCTGTCTCTGTTTCTATCTGTCTCTGTTTTCTATCTGTCTCTGTTTTTTGTCTGTCTCCCTTTTTCTCTCTCTTTCTGTTTTTCTATCTCTCTCTGTTTATCTATACCTCTCTGTTTTTATATCTGTCTCTGTATTCCATCTGTCTCTGTTTTTCTATCTGTCTCTGTTTTCTATCTGTCTCTGTTTTTATATCTGTCTCTGTTTTTATATCTGTGTCCGTTATCTATTTGTCTCTGTTTTCTATCTGTCTCTGTTTTCTATCTGTCTCTGTTTTCTATCTGTCTCTGTTTTCTATCTGTCTCTGTTCTCTATCTGTCTCTGTTTTCTATCTGTCTCTGTTTTCTATCTGTCTCTGTTTTCTATCTGTCTCTGTTTTTCTATCTGTCTCTGTTTTCTATCTGTCTCTGTTTTTATATCTGTCTCTGTTTTTATATCTGTGTCCGTTATCTATTTGTCTCTGTTTTCTATCTGTCTCTGTTTTCTATCTGTCTCTGTTTTCTATCTGTCTCTGTTTTCTATCTGTCTCTGTTTTCTATCTGTCTCTGTTTTTCTATCTGTCTCTGTTTTCTATCTGTCTCTGTTTTCTATCTGTCTCTGTTTTTCTATCTGTCTCTGTTTTCTATCTGTCTCTGTTTTCTATCTGTCTCTGTTTTCTATCTGTCTCTGTTCTCTATCTGTCTCTGTTTTCTATCTGTCTCTGTTCTCTATCTGTCTCTGTTTTCTTTCTGTCTCTGTTTTCTATCTCTGTCTGTTTTCTATCTGTCTCTGTTTTCTATCTGTCTCTGTTTTCTATCTCTGTCTGTTTTCTATCTCTCTCTGTTTTCCATCTGTCTCTGTTCTCTATCTGTCTCTGTTTTCTATCTCTCTCTGTTTTCCATCTGTCTCTGTTCTCTATCTGTCTCTGTTTTCCCATCTGTTTCTTTCTCTATACGTATCACTTTTCTATTGTTCTCTGGTTTTCAACCTCTCTCTGTTTTACTATCTCTCTCTGCTTCCTACCTGTCTCAGTTTTGCTCTAAGTCTCTGTTTTCTGTCTGTCTCTGTTTTCTATCTCTCACTGTTTTCTATCTGTCTCTGTTATTCTATCTCTCCCTGTTTTTCTATACGTTTATGATTTTCTATTTGTCTCGGTTTTGCGATTTGTCTCCGTTTTTCTACCTGTCTCTGTTTTCTATCTGTCTCTGTTTTCTATCTGTCTCTGTTTTCTATCTGTCTCTGTTTTCTATCTGTCTCTGTTTTCTATCTGTCTCTGTTTTCTATCTGTCACTGTTTTCTATCTGTGTCTGTTTTCTATCTGTTACTGTTTTCTACCTGTCTCTGTTTTCTATCTGTCACTGTTTTCTATCTGTTTCTGTTTTCCATCTGCAACTGTTTTTTTTCTGTCTCCGTTTCTCTCTCTCTCTGTTTTATATCTCTCTCTGTTTATCTATCTCTCTCTGTTTTTTTATCTGTCTCTGTTTTTTTAACTGTCTCTGTTTTCTATCTGTCTCTGTTTTCTATGTCTCTGTTTTCCATCTGTCTCTGTTTTCTATCTGTCTCTGTTTTCTATCTGTCTCTGTTTTTCTATCTCTCTCTGTTTTTTTTTAACTGTCTCTGTTTTTTTAACTGACTCTGTTTTCTATCTGTCTCTGTTTCCTATCTGTCTCTGTTTTCTATGTCTCTATTTTCCATCTGTCTCTGTTTTCTATCTGTCTCTGTTTTTTCTATCTCCCTCTGTTTTTCTATCTCTCTCTGTTTTTTTATCTGCCTCTGTTTTTTTTAACTGTCTCTGTTTTCTATCTGTCTCTGTTTTCTAGCTGTCTCTGTTTTCTATCTGCAACTGTTTTTTTTCTGTCTCCGTCTCTCTCTCTCTGTTTTTTCTATCTCCCTCTGTTTATCTATCTCTCTCTGCTTTTTTATTTGTCTCTGTTTTTCTAACTGTCTCTGTTTTCTATCTGTCTCTGTTTTCAATATCTGTTTTTCATCTGCCTCTGTTTTCTATCTGTCTCTGTTTTCTATCTGTCTCTGTTTTCTATCTGTCTTTGCTTTCTATCTGTCTCTGTTTTCGACCTGTCTCTGTTTTCTATCTGTCTCTGCTTTCTATCTGTCTCTGTTTTTCTATCTGTCTCTGTTTTCTATCTGTCTCTGTTTTCTATCTGTCTCTGTTTTCTATCTGTCTCTGTTTTCTATCTGTCTCTGTTTTCTATCTGTCTCTGTTTTCTATGTCTCTGTTTTCCATCTGCCTCTGTCTTCCATATGACTCTGTTTTTATATCCGTCTCTGTTTTTCTATCTGCCTCTGTTTACTATCGGTCTCTGCTTTCCATCTGCCTCTGTTTTCTATCTGTCTCTGTTTTTCTACCTGTCTCTGTTTTCTTTCTGTCTCCGTCCCTGTTCTCTATCCATCTCTGATTTCCATCTGTCTCTGTTCTTTATAAGTCTCTCTTTTCTATCTGTCTCTTTTTTCCATCTTTCTCTCTGTTTTCTATATGTCACTGTTTTCCATCTGTCCCTGTTTTTCTATCTGTCTCTCCTTTCTTTCTGTCTCTGTTTTTCTCTCTGTCCCTGTTTTCTATCCATCTCTCGTTCTATTTGTTTCTGTTGTCTCCCTGTCTCTGTTTTACTATCCCTCTCTGTTTTCTATCTGTCTCAGTTTTTCTATCTGTCTGTTTTACTATCTCTCTTTGTTTTCTATCTGTCTCTGTTTTATATCTAAATCTGTTTTCTATTTGTCCCTGTTTTCTATCTGTCTCTGTTCGCTTTTCTCTAACCATCTCCCAATTCCTGCTGTTTCTGTTTTTCATTCTCGCCTTTTTTTCAAACTCTCTCTGCGTTTCTATTTCAGTCTATTTTTCTATCCGTCACTGGTTTTTTATCTTTCTCTGTTTTCTAATTTCCCTGTATTTCTATCTCTCTCTGTTTTCCTATCTGGCTCTGTTTTCTATCTGTCTCTGTTTTTCCATCTGTCTCTGTTTTCTATCTGTCTCTGTTTTTCCATCTGTCTCTGTTTTCCATCTGTCTCTGTTTTCTATCTGTCTCTGTTTTCTATCTGTCTCTGTTTTCTATCTGTCTCTGTTTTCCATCTGTCTCTGTTTTTCTATCTCTCTCTGTTTTCTATCTGTCTCTGTTTTCTATCTGTCTCTGTTTTCTATATGTCTCTGTTTTCTATCTGTCTCTGTTTTCTATCTGTCTCTGTTTTCTATATGTCTCTGTTTTCTATCTCTCTCTGTTTTCTATCTGTCTCTGTTTTCTATATGTCTCTGTTTTCTATCTGTCTCTGTTTTCTATCTGTCTCTGTGTTCTATCTGTCTCTGTTTCCTATCTGTCTCTGTTTTCTATCTGTCTCTGTTTTCTATCTGTCTCTGTTTCCTATCTGTCTCTGTTTTCTATCTGTCTCTGTTTCCTATCTGTCTCTGTTTTCTATTTGTCTCTGTTTTCTATCTGTCTCTGTTTTCTATCTGTCTCTGTTTACTATCTGTCTCTGTTTTCAATCTGTCTCTGTTTCCTATCTGTCTCTGTTTTCTATCTGTCTCTGTTTTCTATCTGTCTCTGTTTCCTATCTGTCTCTGTTTTCTATCTGTCTCTGTTTCCTATCTGTCTCTGTTTTCTATCTGTCTCTGTTTTCTATCTGTCTCTGTTTTCTATCTGTCTCTGTTTACTATCTGTCTCTGTTTTCAATCTGACTCTGTTTTCTATCTGTCTCTGTTTTTTATCTGTCTCTGTTTTTCTATCTGTCTCTGTTTTCTATCTGTCTCTGTTTTTCTATCTGTCTCTGTTTTCTATCTGTCTCTGTTTTTCTATGTGTCTCTGTTTTCTATCTGTCTCTATTTTCTATTTGTCTCTGTTTTCTATCTCTCTCTGTTTCCTATCTGTCTCTGTTTTTCTATCTGTCTCTGTTTATATATCTGTCTCTGTTTTTCTATCTGTCTCTGTTTTCTATCTGTCTCTATTTTCTAGCTGTCTCTGTTTTATATCTGTCTCTGTTTTTCTATCTCTCTCTGTTTTCTATCTGTCTCTGTTTTCTATTTGTCTCTGTTTTCTAGCTGTCTCTGTTTTATATCTGTCTCTGTTTTTCTATCTGTCTCTGTTTTCTATCTGTCTCTGTTTTCTAACTGTTTGTTTCCTATCTGTCTCTGTTTTCTATCTGTCTCTGTTTTCTATCTGTCTCTGTTTTTCTATCTGTCTCTGTTTTCTATCTGTCTCTGTTTTTCTATTTGTCTGTTTTCTATCTGTCTGTTTTTCTATCTGTCTCTGTTTTCTATCTGTCTCTGTTTTTCTATTTGTCTGCTTTGTATCTGTCTCTGTTTTTCTATCTGTCTCTGTTTTCTATCTGTCTCTGTTTTCTATCTGTCTCTGTTTTCTATCTGTCTCTGTTTTCTATCTGTCTCTGTTTCCTATCTGTCTCTGTTTTCTATCTGTCTCTGTTTTCTATCTGTCTCTGTTTTCTATCTGTCTCTGTTTTGCTACCTAGCTCTGTTTTCTATCTGTCTCTTTTTTTCTATCTCTCCTGTTCTCTATCTGACTCTGCGTTTCTATCTGTCTCTGTTTTTCTATCTGTCTCTGTTTTTCTATCTGTCTCTGTTTTTCTATCTGTCTCTGTTTTCTATCTGTCTCTGTTTTTCTATCTGTCTCTGTTTTTCTATCTGTCTCTGTTTTTCTACCTGTCTCTGTTTTCTATCCATGTATTATTTTCTTTGTGTCACTGTTTACTAATTGTCACTGTTTATCCATCTTTCTCCGTTTGTCTATCTGTCTCTGTTTTCTAACTGTCTCTGTTTTTCCAACTGTCTCTGGTTCCTCTGTCTCTGTTTTCTTTCTGTCTCTGTTTTCTATCTGTCTCTGTTTTCTATCTGTCTCTGTTTTCTATCTGTCTCTGTTTTCTATCTGTCTCTGTTTTCTATCTGTCTCTGTTTTCTATCTGTCTCTGTTTTCTATCTGTCTCTGTTTTCTATCTGTCTCTGTTTTCTATCTGTCTCTGTTTTCTATCTGTCTCTGTTTTCTATCTGTTTCTGTTTTCTATCTGTCTCTGTGTTCTATCTGTCTCTGTTTTCTATCTGTCTCTGTTTTCTATCTGTCTCTGTTTTCTATCTGTCTCTGTTTTTCTATCTTTCTCTGTTTTCCATCTGCCTCTGTTTTCCATATGACTCTGTTTTTCTATCTCTCTCTGTTTTTTTACTCTGTCAGAGTTTTTCTATCTGTCTCTGTTTTCTATCTGTCTCTGTTTTTCTATTTGTCTGTTTTGTATCTGTCTCTGTTTCTCTATCTGTCTCTGTTTTCTATCTGTCTCTGTTTTCTATCTGTCTCTGTTTTCTATCTGTCTCTGTTTTCTATCTGTCTCTGTTTTCTATCTGTCTCTGTTTCCTATCTGTCTCTGTTTTCTATCTGTCTCTGTTTTCTATCTGTCTCTGTTTTATATCTGTCTCTGTTTTTCTATCTGTCTCTGTTTTCTATCTGTCTCTGTTTTCTATCTGTCTCTGTTTTCTATCTGTCTCTGTTTTCTATCTGCCTCTGTTTGCTATCTGTCTCTGTTTTCTATCTGTCTCTGTTTTTCTATCTGTCTCTGTTTTCTATCTGTCTCTGTTTTCTATCTGTCTCTGTTTTCTATCTGTCTCTGTTTTTCTATCTGTCACTGTTTTCTATCTGTCTCTGTTTATCTATCTGTCTCTGTTTTTCTATCTGTCTCTGTTTTCTATCTGTCTCTGTTTTTCTATCTGTCTCTGTTTTCTATCTGTCTCTGTTTTTCTATCTGTCTCTGTTTTCTATCTGTCTCTGTTTTCTTTCTGTCTCTGTTTTCTATCTGTCTCTGTTTTCTATCTCTCTCTGTTTTCTATCTCTCTCTGTTTTCTATCTCTCTCTGTTTTCTATCTGTCTCTGTTTTCTATCTGTCTCTGTTTTTCTATCTGTCTCTGTTTTCTATCTGTCTCTGTTTTTCTAACTGTCTCTGTTTTCTATCTGTCTCTGTTTTCTATCTGTCTCTGTTTTCTATCTGTCTCTGTTTTCTATCTGTCTCTGTTTTTCTAACTGTCTCTGTTTTCTATCTGTCTCTGTTTTCTATCTGTCTCTGTTTTCTATCTGTCTCAGTTTTCTATCTGTCTCTGTTTCCTATCTGTCTCAGTTTTCTATCTGTCTCTGTTTTCTATCTGTCTCTGTTTTCTATCTCTCTCTGTTTTCTATCTGTCTCTGTTTCCTATCTGTCTCTGTTTTCTATCTGTCTGTTTTCTATCTGTCTCTGTTTTTCTATCTCTCTCTGTTTTCTAACTGTCTCTGTTTTCTATCTGTCTCTGTTTTCTATCTCTCTCTGTTTTCTATCTGTCTCTGTTTTCTATCTGTCTCTGTTTTCTATCTGTCTCTGTTTTTCTATTTGTCTGTTTTCTATCTGTCTCTGTTTTTCTATCTGTCTCTGTTTTCTATCTGTCTCTGTTTTCTATCTGTCTCTGTTTTTCTATTTGTCTGTTTTATATCTGTCCCTGTTTTTCTATCTGTCTCTGTTTTCTATCTGTCTCTGTTTTTCTATCTGTCTCTGTTTTCTATCTGTCTCTGTTTTTCTATTTGTCTGTTTTCTATCTGTCTCTGTTTTTCTATCTGTCTCTGTTTTCTATCTGTCTCTGTTTTCTATCTGTCTCTGTTTTATATCTGTCTCTGTTTTTCTATCTCTCTGTTTTCTATCTGTCTCTGTTTTCTATCTGTCTCTGTTTTCTATCTGCCTCTGTTTGCTATCTGTCTCTGTTTTCTATCTGTCTCTGTTTTTCTATCTGTCTCTGTTTTCTATCTGTCTCTGTTTTCTATCTGTCTCTGTTTTCTATCTGTCTCTGTTTTTCTATCTGTCACTGTTTTCTATCTGTCTCTGTTTATCTATCTGTCTCTGTTTTTGTATCTGTCTCTGTTTTCTATCTGTCTCTGTTTTTCTATCTGTCTCTGTTTTCTATCTGTCTCTGTTTTCTATCTGTCTCTGTTTTCTATCTCTCTCTGTTTTCTATCTGTCTCTGTTTTCTATCTGTCTCTGTTTCCTATCTGTCTCTGTTTTCTATCTGTCTCTGTTTTCTATCTGTCTCTGTTTTCTATCTGTCTCTGTTTTTCTATCTGTCTCTGTTTTCAATCTGTCTCTGTTTTCTATCTGTCTCTGTTTTTTATCTGTCTCTGTTTTTCTATCTGTCTCTGTTTTCTATCTGTCTCTGTTTTTCTATCTGTCTCTGTTTTCTATCTGTCTCTGTTTTTCTATGTGTCTCTGTTTTCTATCTGTCTCTATTTTCTATTTGTCTCTTTTTTCTATCTCTCTCTGTTTCCTATCTGTCTCTGTTTTTCTATCTGTCTCTGTTTATATATCTGTCTCTGTTTTTCTATCTGTCTCTGTTTTCTATCTGTCTCTATTTTCTAGCTGTCTCTGTTTTATATCTGTCTCTGTTTTTCTATCTGTCTCTGTTTTCTATCTGTCTCTGTTTTCTATTTGTCTCTGTTTTCTAGCTGTCTCTGTTTTATATCTGTCTCTGTTTTTCTATCTGTCTCTGTTTTCTATCTGTCTCTGTTTTCTAACTGTTTGTTTCCTATCTGTCTCTGTTTTCTATCTGTCTCTGTTTTCTATCTGTCTCTGTTTTTCTATCTGTCTCTGTTTTCTATCTGTCTCTGTTTTTCTATTTGTCTGTTTTCTATCTGTCTGTTTTTCTATCTGTCTCTGTTTTCTATCTGTCTCTGTTTTTCTATTTGTCTGTTTTGTATCTGTCTCTGTTTTTCTATCTGTCTCTGTTTTCTATCTGTCTCTGTTTTCTATCTGTCTCTGTTTTCTATCTGTCTCTGTTTTCTATCTGTCTCTGTTTCCTATCTGTCTCTGTTTTCTATCTGTCTCTGTTTTCTATCTGTCTCTGTTTTCTATCTGTCTCTGTTTTGCTACCTAGCTCTGTTTTCTATCTGTCTCTTTTTTTCTATCTCTCATGTTCTCTATCTGACTCTGCGTTTCTATCTGTCTCTGTTTTTCTATCTGTCTCTGTTTTTCTATCTGTCTCTGTTTTTCTATCTGTCTCTGTTTTCTATCTGTCTCTGTTTTTCTATCTGTCTCTGTTTTTCTATCTGTCTCTGTTTTTCTACCTGTCTCTGTTTTCTATCCATGTATTATTTTCTTTGTGTCACTGTTTACTAATTGTCACTGTTTATCCATCTTTCTCCGTTTGTCTATCTGTCTCTGTTTTCTAACTGTCTCTGTTTTTCCAACTGTCTCTGGTTCCTCTGTCTCTGTTTTCTATCTGTCTCTGTTTTCTATCTGTCTCTGTTTTCTATCTCTCTCTGTTTTCTATCTGTCTCTGTTTTCTATCTGTCTCTGTTTTCTATCTGTCTCTGTTTTCTATCTGTCTCTGTTTTCTATCTGTCTCTGTTTTCTATCTGTCTCTGTTTTCTATCTGTCTCTGTTTTCTATCTGTCTCTGTTTTCTATCTGTTTCTGTTTTCTATCTGTCTCTGTTTTCTATCTGTCTCTGTTTTCTATCTGTCTCTGTTTTCTATCTGTCTCTGTTTTCTATCTGTCTCTGTTTTCTATCTGTCTCTGTTTTCTATCTGTTTCTGTTTTCTATCTGTCTCTGTTTTTCTATCTGTCTCCGTTTTCTATCTGTCTCTGTTTTTCTATCTCTCTCTGTTTTCTATGTGTCTCTGTTTTCTATGTGTCTCTGTTTTCTATCTGTCTCTGTTTTCTATCTGTCTCTGTTTTCTCTGTCTGTTTTGATATGTATCTCTGTTTCAAGCTGTCTCTGTTTCTCCACATGTCACTGTTTTCTCTCTGTCTCTGTTTTCTATCTGTTTCTGTTTTCTATCTCTCTCTGTTTTCTCTGTCTGTTTTGATATGTATCTCTGTTTCAAGCTGTCTCTGTTTCTCCACATGTCACTGTTTTCTCTCTGTCTCTGTTTTCTATCTGTTTTCCATCTGTCTCTGTTTTCTATCTGTCTCTGTTTTCTATCTGTCTCTGTTCTCTATCTGTCTCTGTTTTCTATCTGTCTCTGTTTTCTATCTCTCTCTGTTTTCTATCTGTCTCTGTTTTCTATCTGTCTCTGTTTCTCTATCTATCTCTGTTTTCTATCTGTCTCTGTTTTCTATCTGTCTCTGTTTTCCATCTGTCTCTGTTTCTCTATCAGTCTCTGTTTTCTATCTGTCTCTGTTTTCTATCTATCTCTGTTTTCTATCTGTCTCTGTTTTCCATCTGTCTCTGTTTCTCTATCAGTCTCTGTTTTCTATCTGTCTCTGTTTTCCATCTGTCTCTGTTTCTCTATCAGTCTCTGTTTTCTATCTGTCTCTGTTTCTCTATCTATCTCTGTTTTCTATCTGTCTCTGTTTTCTATCTGTCTCTGTTTTCCATCTGTCTCTGTTTCTCTATCAGTCTCTGTTTTCTATCTGTCTCTGTTTCTCTATCTATCTCTGTTTTCTATCTGTCTCTGTTTTCTATCTGTCTCTGTTTTCCATCTGTCTCTGTTTCTCTATCTGTCTCTGTTTTCTATCTGTCTCTGTTTTCTATCTGTCTCTGTTTTCTATCTGTCTCTGTTTTCTATCTCTCTCTGTTTTCTATCTGTCTCTGTTTTCTATCTGTCTCTGTTTTCTATCTGTCTCTGTTTTCTATCTGTCTCTGTTTTCTATCTGTCTCTGTTTTCCCATCTGTTTCTTTCTCTATCCGTCTCACTTTTCCATCTTTCTCTGGTTTTCAACCTGTCTCTGTTGTACTATCTCTCTCTGCTTTCTACCTGTCTCAGTTTTGCTCTATGTCTCTGTTTTCTGTCTGTCTCTGTTTTCTTTCTCTCACTGTTTTCGAATTGTCCCTGTTTTTCCATATCTCTCTATTTTCCTATCTGTCACTGTTTTTCTATCTCTCTCTGTTTTCGAATTGTCCCTGTTTTTCCATATCTCTTTGTTTTTCTATCTGTCTCTGTTTTTTGTCTGTCTCCGTTTCTCTCTCTCTCTCTGTTTTTCTATCTCTCTCTGTTTATCTATCTCTCTCTGTTTTTATATCTGTCTCTGTTTTACTAACTGTCTCTGTTTTCTATCTGTCTCTGTTTTCCATCTGTTTGTTTTTTTATCTGTCTCCGTTTTCTATTTGTCTCTGTTTTCTATCTGTCTCTGTTTTCTATCTGTCTCTGTTTTTCGATCTGTCTCTGTTTTCTATCTGTCTCTGTTTTCTATCTGTCTCTGTTTTCTATCTGTCTCTGTTTTCTATCTGTCTCTGTTTTCTATCTGTCTCTGTTTTTCCATCTGTCTCTGTTTTACTATCTATCTCTCTCTCTCTGTTTTCTACCTGTCTCTGCTCTGCTCTCTGTCTCTGTTTTCTGTCTGGCTCTGTTTTCTTTCTCTCACTGTTTTCTATCTGTCTCTGTTATTCTTTCTCTCCCTGTTTTTCTACATGTTTATGATTTTCTATCTGTCTCTGTTTTCTATCTGTCTCTGTTTTCTATCTCTCTCTGTTATCTATCTGTCTCTGTTTTACTATCTGTCTCTGTTTTCTATCTGTCTCTGTGTTTCTATCTGTCTCTGTTTTCTATCTGTCTCTGTTTTCTATCTGTCTCTGTTTTCTATCTGTCTCTGTTTTCTATCTGTCTCTGTTTTCTATCTGTCTCTGTTTCCTATCTGTCTCTGTTTTCTATCTGTCTCTGTTTTCTATCTGTCTCTGTTTTCTATCTGTCTCTGTTTTCTATCTGTCTCTGTTTTCTATCTGTCTCTGTTTTGTATCTGTCTCTGTTTTACTATCTCTCTCTGTTTTCTACCTGTCTCAGTTTTGCTCTATGTCTCTGACTTCTGTATGAATCTGTTTTCTTTCTCTCACTGTTTTCTATCTGTCTCTGTTTTGCTATTTGTCTCCATTTTTCTACCTGTCTCTGTTTTCTATCTGTCTCTGTTTTCTATCTGTCTCTGTTTTCTATCTGTCTCTGTTTTCTATCTGTCTCTGTTTTCTATCTGTCTCTGTTTTTCTATCTGTCTCTGTTTTCTATCTGTCTCTGTTTTTCTATCTGTCTCTGTTTTCTATCTGCGACTGTTTTTTTCTGTCTCCGTTTCTCGCTCTCTCTGTTTTATATCTCTCTCTGTTTATCTATCTCTCTCTGTTTTTTCATCTGTCTCTGTTTTTCTACCTGTCTCTGTGTTCTATCTCTCTCTGTTTTCTATCTGTCTCTGTTTTCTATCTGTCTCTGTTTTTCTATCTGTCTTTGTTTTTCTGTCTGTCTCTGTTTTCTATCTGTCTCCGTTTTCTATCTCTGTCTGCTTTTCTATCTGTTACTGTTCTTTATCCGTCTCTCTTTTCTATCTGTCTCTGTTTTTCTGTCTGTCTCTGTTTTTCTATCTGTCTCTCTCCCTGTTTTCTACCTGTCTCTGCTTTGCTCTCTGTCTCTGCCTTCTGTCTGGCTCTGTTTTATTTCTCTCACTGTTTTCTATCTGTCTCTGTTATTCTATCTCTCCCTGTTTATCTACATGTTTATGATTTTTTTATCTGTCTCTGTTTCTATCTGTCTCTGTTTTCTATCTGTCTCTGTTTTTTGTCTGTCTCCCTTTTTCTCTCTCTTTCTGTTTTTCTATCTCTCTCTGTTTATCTATACCTCTCTGTTTTTATATCTGTCTCTGTATTCCATCTGTCTCTGTTTTTCTATCTGTCTCTGTTTTCTATCTGTCTCTGTTTTCTTTCTGTCTCTGTTTTTATATCTGTCTCTGTTTTTATATCTGTGTCCGTTATCTATTTGTCTCTGTTTTCTATCTGTCTCTGTTTTCTATCTGTCTCTGTTTTCTATCTGTCTCTGTTTTCTATCTGTCTCTGTTCTCTATCTGTCTCTGTTTTCTATCTGTCTCTGTTTTCTATCTGTCTCTGTTTTCTATCTGTCTCTGTTTTTCTATCTGTCTCTGTTTTCTATCTGTCTCTGTTTTTATATCTGTCTCTGTTTTTATATCTGTGTCCGTTATCTATTTGTCTCTGTTTTCTATCTGTCTCTGTTTTCTATCTGTCTCTGTTTTCTATCTGTCTCTGTTTTCTATCTGTCTCTGTTTTCTATCTGTCTCTGTTTTTCTATCTGTCTCTGTTTTCTATCTGTCTCTGTTTTCTATCTGTCTCTGTTTTTCTATCTGTCTCTGTTTTCTATCTGTCTCTGTTTTCTATCTGTCTCTGTTTTCTATCTGTCTCTGTTCTCTATCTGTCTCTGTTTTCTATCTGTCTCTGTTCTCTATCTGTCTCTGTTTTCTTTCTGTCTCTGTTTTCTATCTCTGTCTGTTTTCTATCTGTCTCTGTTTTCTATCTGTCTCTGTTTTCTATCTCTGTCTGTTTTCTATCTCTCTCTGTTTTCCATCTGTCTCTGTTCTCTATCTGTCTCTGTTTTCTATCTCTCTCTGTTTTCCATCTGTCTCTGTTCTCTATCTGTCTCTGTTTTCCCATCTGTTTCTTTCTCTATACGTATCACTTTTCTATTGTTCTCTGGTTTTCAACCTGTCTCTGTTTTACTATCTCTCTCTGCTTCCTACCTGTCTCAGTTTTGCTCTAAGTCTCTGTTTTCTGTCTGTCTCTGTTTTCTATCTCTCACTGTTTTCTATCTGTCTCTGTTATTCTATCTCTCCCTGTTTTTCTATACGTTTATGATTTTCTATTTGTCTCGGTTTTGCGATTTGTCTCCGTTTTTCTACCTGTCTCTGTTTTCTATCTGTCTCTGTTTTCTATCTGTCTCTGTTTTCTATCTGTCTCTGTTTTCTATCTGTCTCTGTTTTCTATCTGTCTCTGTTTTCTATCTGTCTCTGTTTTCTATCTGTCACTGTTTTCTATCTGTGTCTGTTTTCTATCTGTTACTGTTTTCTACCTGTCTCTGTTTTCTATCTGTCACTGTTTTCTATCTGTCTCTGTTTTCCATCTGCAACTGTTTTTTTTCTGTCTCCGTTTCTCTCTCTCTCTGTTTTATATCTCTCTCTGTTTATCTATCTCTCTCTGTTTTTTTATCTGTCTCTGTTTTTTTAACTGTCTCTGTTTTCTATCTGTCTCTGTTTTCTATGTCTCTGTTTTCCATCTGTCTCTGTTTTCTATCTGTCTCTGTTTTCTATCTGTCTCTGTTTTTCTATCTCTCTCTGTTTTTTTTTAACTGTCTCTGTTTTTTTAACTGACTCTGTTTTCTATCTGTCTCTGTTTCCTATCTGTCTCTGTTTTCTATGTCTCTATTTTCCATCTGTCTCTGTTTTCTATCTGTCTCTGTTTTTTCTATCTCCCTCTGTTTTTCTATCTCTCTCTGTTTTTTTATCTGCCTCTGTTTTTTTTAACTGTCTCTGTTTTCTATCTGTCTCTGTTTTCTAGCTGTCTCTGTTTTCTATCTGCAACTGTTTTTTTTCTGTCTCCGTCTCTCTCTCTCTGTTTTTTCTATCTCCCTCTGTTTATCTATCTCTCTCTGCTTTTTTATTTGTCTCTGTTTTTCTAACTGTCTCTGTTTTCTATCTGTCTCTGTTTTCAATATCTGTTTTTCATCTGCCTCTGTTTTCTATCTGTCTCTGTTTTCTATCTGTCTCTGTTTTCTATCTGTCTTTGCTTTCTATCTGTCTCTGTTTTCGACCTGTCTCTGTTTTCTATCTGTCTCTGCTTTCTATCTGTCTCTGTTTTTCTATCTGTCTCTGTTTTCTATCTGTCTCTGTTTTCTATCTGTCTCTGTTTTCTATCTGTCTCTGTTTTCTATCTGTCTCTGTTTTCTATCTGTCTCTGTTTTCTATGTCTCTGTTTTCCATCTGCCTCTGTCTTCCATATGACTCTGTTTTTATATCCGTCTCTGTTTTTCTATCTGCCTCTGTTTACTATCGGTCTCTGCTTTCCATCTGCCTCTGTTTTCTATCTGTCTCTGTTTTTCTACCTGTCTCTGTTTTCTTTCTGTCTCCGTCCCTGTTCTCTATCCATCTCTGATTTCCATCTGTCTCTGTTCTTTATAAGTCTCTCTTTTCTATCTGTCTCTTTTTTCCATCTTTCTCTCTGTTTTCTATATGTCACTGTTTTCCATCTGTCCCTGTTTTTCTATCTGTCTCTCCTTTCTTTCTGTCTCTGTTTTTCTCTCTGTCCCTGTTTTCTATCCATCTCTCGTTCTATTTGTTTCTGTTGTCTCCCTGTCTCTGTTTTACTATCCCTCTCTGTTTTCTATCTGTCTCAGTTTTTCTATCTGTCTGTTTTACTATCTCTCTTTGTTTTCTATCTGTCTCTGTTTTATATCTAAATCTGTTTTCTATTTGTCCCTGTTTTCTATCTGTCTCTGTTCGCTTTTCTCTAACCATCTCCCAATTCCTGCTGTTTCTGTTTTTCATTCTCGCCTTTTTTTCAAACTCTCTCTGCGTTTCTATTTCAGTCTATTTTTCTATCCGTCACTGGTTTTTTATCTTTCTCTGTTTTCTAATTTCCCTGTATTTCTATCTCTCTCTGTTTTCCTATCTGGCTCTGTTTTCTATCTGTCTCTGTTTTTCCATCTGTCTCTGTTTTCTATCTGTCTCTGTTTTTCCATCTGTCTCTGTTTTCCATCTGTCTCTGTTTTCTATCTGTCTCTGTTTTCTATCTGTCTCTGTTTTCTATCTGTCTCTGTTTTCCATCTGTCTCTGTTTTTCTATCTCTCTCTGTTTTCTATCTGTCTCTGTTTTCTATCTGTCTCTGTTTTCTATATGTCTCTGTTTTCTATCTGTCTCTGTTTTCTATCTGTCTCTGTTTTCTATATGTCTCTGTTTTCTATCTCTCTCTGTTTTCTATCTGTCTCTGTTTTCTATATGTCTCTGTTTTCTATCTGTCTCTGTTTTCTATCTGTCTCTGTGTTCTATCTGTCTCTGTTTCCTATCTGTCTCTGTTTTCTATCTGTCTCTGTTTTCTATCTGTCTCTGTTTCCTATCTGTCTCTGTTTTCTATCTGTCTCTGTTTCCTATCTGTCTCTGTTTTCTATTTGTCTCTGTTTTCTATCTGTCTCTGTTTTCTATCTGTCTCTGTTTACTATCTGTCTCTGTTTTCAATCTGTCTCTGTTTCCTATCTGTCTCTGTTTTCTATCTGTCTCTGTTTTCTATCTGTCTCTGTTTCCTATCTGTCTCTGTTTTCTATCTGTCTCTGTTTCCTATCTGTCTCTGTTTTCTATCTGTCTCTGTTTTCTATCTGTCTCTGTTTTCTATCTGTCTCTGTTTACTATCTGTCTCTGTTTTCAATCTGACTCTGTTTTCTATCTGTCTCTGTTTTCTATCTGTCTCTGTTTTTCTATCTGTCTCTGTTTTCTATCTGTCTCTGTTTTCTATCTGTCTCTGTTTTCTATCTGTCTCTGTTTTCTATCTGTCTCTGTTTTCTATCTGTCTCTGTTTTCTAACTGTCTCTGTTTTCTATCTGTCTCTGTTTTCTATCTGTCTCTGTTTTCTATCTGTCTGTTTTCTATCTGTCTCTGTTTTCTATCCGTCTCTGTTTTTCTTTCTGTCTCTGTTTTCTATCTGTCTCTGTTTTCTATCTGTCTCTGTTTTCCATCTGTCTCTGTTTTTCTTTCTGTCTCTGTTTTCTATCTGTCTCTGTTTTCTATCTGTCTCTGTTTTTCTTTCTGTCTCTGTTTTCTATCTGTCTCTGTTTTTCTTTCTGTCTCTGTTTTCTATCTGTCTCTGTTTTCTATCTGTCTCTGTTTTTCTTTCTGTCTCTGTTTTCTATCTGTCTCTGTTTTCTATCTGTCTCTGTTTACTATCTGTCTCTGTTTTCAATCTGTCTCTGTTTTCTATCTGTCTCTGTTTTCTATCTGTCTCTGTTTACTATCTGTCTCTGTTTTCAATCTGTCTCAGTTCTCTATCTGTCTCTGTTTTCTATCTGTCTCTGTTTTCAATCTGTCTCAGTTCTCTATCTGTCTCTGTTTTCCCATCTGTTTCTTTATCTATACGTGTCACTTTTCTATCTTTCTCTGGTTTTCTACCTGTCTCAGTTTTGCTCTATGTCTCTGACTTCTGTATGAATCTGTTTTCTTTCTCTCACTGTTTTCTATCTGTCTCTGTTTTCTATCTGTCTCTCTGTTTTCTATCTGTCTCTTTTTTCTATCTGTCTCTGTTTTCTATCTGTCTCTGTTTTCTATCTGTCTCTGTTTCCTATCTGTCTCTGTTTCCTATCTGTCTCTGTTTTCTATCTGTCTCTGTTTCCTATCTGTCTCTGTTTTCTATCTGTCTCTGTTTTCTATCTCTCACTGTTTTCTATCTGTCTCTGTTTTCTATCTGTCTCTGTTTTTCTATATGTCTCTGTTTTCTATCTGTCTCTCTGTTTTCTATCTGTCTCTGTTTTTCTATCTGTCTCTGTTTCCTATCTGTCTCTGTTTTTCTATCTGTCTCTGTTTCCTATCTGTCTCTGTTTTTCTATCTGTCTCTGTTTTCTATCTGTCTCTGTTTTTCTATCTGTCTCTGTTTCCTATCTGTCTCTGTTTTTCTATCTGTCTCTGTTTCCTATCTGTCTCTGTTTTTCTATCTGTCTCTGTTTTCTATCTGTCTCTGTTTTCTATCTGTCTCTGTTTTTCTATCTGTCTCTGTTTTCTATCTGTTTCTGTTTTCTATCTGTCTCTGTTTTCTATCTGTCACTGTTTTTCTATCTGTCTCTGTTTCCTATCTGTCTCTGTTTTTCTATCTGTCTCTGTTTTCTATCTGTTTCTGTTTTCTATCTGTCTCTGTTTTTCTATCTGTCTCTGTTTTCTATCTGTTTCTGTTTTCTATCTGTCTCTGTTTTCTATCTGTCTCTGTTTTTCTATCTGTCTCTGTTTCCTATCTGTCTCTGTTTTTCTATCTGTCTCTGTTTCCTATCTGTCTCTGTTTTTCTATCTGTCTCTGTTTTCTATCTGTCTCTGTTTTCTATCTGTCTCTGTTTTTCTATCTGTCTCTGTTTTCTATCTGTTTCTGTTTTCTATCTGTCTCTGTTTTCTATCTGTCACTGTTTTTCTATCTGTCTCTGTTTTCTATCTGTCTCTGTTTTTCTATCTGTCTCTGTTTTTCTATCTGTCTCTGTTTTCTATCTGTCTCTGTTTTTCTATCTGTCTCTGTTTTTCTTTGTGTCTTTGTTTTTCAATCTGTCTCTGTTTTCTATCTGTCTCTGTTTTTCTATCTGTCTCTGTTTTTCTATCTGTCTCTGTTTTTCTATCTGTCTCTGTTTTCTATCTGTCTCTGTTTTTCTATCTGTCTCTGTTTTTCTATCTGTCTCTGTTTTCTATCTGTCTCTGTTTTTCTATCTGTCTCTGTTTTCTATCTGTCACTGTTTTTCTATCTGTCTCTGTTTTCTATCTGTCTCTGTTTTTCTATCTCTCTCTGTTTTCTATCTCTCTCTGTTTTCTATCTGTCTCTGTTTTCTATCTCTCTCTGTTTTCCATCTGTCTTTGTTCTCTATCTGTCTCTGTTTTCCCATCTGTTTCTTTCTCTATACGTATCACTTTTCTATTGTTCTCTGGTTTTCAACCTGTCTCTGTTTTACTATCTCTCTCTGCTTTCTACCTGTCTCAGTTTTGCTCTAAGTCTCTGTTTTCTGTCTGTCTCTGTTTTCTATCTCTCACTGTTTTCTATCTGTCTCTGTTATTCTATCTCTCCCTGTTTTTCTATATGTTTATGATTTTCTATCTGTCTCTGTTTTCTATCTGTCTCAGTTTTTCTACCTGTCTCTGATTTCTATCTGTCTCTGTTTTCTATCTGTCTCTGTTTTCTATCTGTCTCAGTTTTTCTACCTGTCTCTGATTTCTATCTGTCTCTGTTTTCTATCTGTCACTGTTTTTTGTCTCTCTCCGTTTTTCTATCTGTCTCTGTTTTTCTGTCTCTCTCTTTATCTATCTCTCATGTTTTTATATCTGTCTCTGTTTTCTATCTGTCTCTATTTTCTATCTCTCTCTGCTTTTCTATCTGTCTCTATTTTCTATCTCTCTCTGCTTTTCTATCTGTCGTTGATCTCTATCCATCTCTCATTTCCAGCTGTGTCTTTTTTTCTATCTGTCTCTGTTTTATATCTAACACTGTTTTCTATCTGTCTCTGTTTTCTATCTGTCTCTGTTTTCTATCTGTCTCTGTTTTCGATCTGTCCCTGTTTTCTATCTGTCTCTGTTTTCTATCTGTCTCTGTTTTCCATCTGTCTGTTTTTCTATCTGTCTCTGTTTTCTATCTGTCTCTGTGTTCTATCTGTCTCTGTTTCCTATCTGTCTCTGTTTTCTATCTGTCTCTGTTTTCTATCTGTCTCTGTTTCCTATCTGTCTCTGTTTTCTATCTGTCTCTGTTTCCTATCTGTCTCTGTTTTCTATTTGTCTCTGTTTTCTATCTGTCTCTGTTTTCTACCTGTCTCTGTTTACTATCTGTCTCTGTTTTCAATCTGTCTCTGTTTCCTATCTGTCTCTGTTTTCTATCTGTCTCTGTTTTCTATCTGTCTCTGTTTCCTATCTGTCTCTGTTTTCTATCTGTCTCTGTTTCCTATCTGTCTCTGTTTTCTATCTGTCTCTGTTTTCTATCTGTCTCTGTTTTCTATCTGTCTCTGTTTACTATCTGTCTCTGTTTTCAATCTGACTCTGTTTTCTATCTGTCTCTGTTTTCTATCTGTCTCTGTTTTTCTATCTGTCTCTGTTTTCTATCTGTCTCTGTTTTCTATCTGTCTCTGTTTTCTATCTGTCTCTGTTTTCTATCTGTCTCTGTTTTCTATCTGTCTCTGTTTTCTATCTGTCTCTGTTTTTCTATCTGTCTCTGTTTTCTATCTGTCTCTGTTTTCTATCTGTCTCTGTTTTCTATCTGTCTCTGTTTACTATCTGTCTCTGTTTTCAATCTGTCTCTGTTTTCTATCTGTCTCTGTTTTCCATCTGTCTCTGCTTTTCTTTCTGTCTCTGTTTTCTATCTGTCTCTGTTTTCTATCTGTCTCTGTTTTTCTTTCTGTCTCTGTTTTCTATCTGTCTCTGTTTTTCTTTCTGTCTCTGTTTTCTATCTGTCTCTGTTTTCTATCTGTCTCTGTTTTTCTTTCTGTCTCTGTTTTCTATCTGTCTCTGTTTTCTATCTGTCTCTGTTTACTATCTGTCTCTGTTTTCAATCTGTCTCTGTTTTCTATCTGTCTCTGTTTTCTATCTGTCTCTGTTTACTATCTGTCTCTGTTTTCAATCTGTCTCAGTTCTCTATCTGTCTCTGTTTTCTATCTGTCTCTGTTTTCAATCTGTCTCAGTTCTCTATCTGTCTCTGTTTTCCCATCTGTTTCTTTATCTATACGTGTCACTTTTCTATCTTTCTCTGGTTTTCTACCTGTCTCAGTTTTGCTCTATGTCTCTGACTTCTGTATGAATCTGTTTTCTTTCTCTCACTGTTTTCTATCTGTCTCTGTTTTCTATCTGTCTCTCTGTTTTCTATCTGTCTCTTTTTTCTATCTGTCTCTGTTTTCTATCTGTCTCTGTTTTCTATCTGTCTCTGTTTCCTATCTGTCTCTGTTTCCTATCTGTCTCTGTTTTCTATCTGTCTCTGTTTCCTATCTGTCTCTGTTTTCTATCTGTCTCTGTTTTCTATCTCTCACTGTTTTCTATCTGTCTCTGTTTTCTATCTGTCTCTGTTTTTCTATATGTCTCTGTTTTCTATCTGTCTCTCTGTTTTCTATCTGTCTCTGTTTTTCTATCTGTCTCTGTTTCCTATCTGTCTCTGTTTTTCTATCTGTCTCTGTTTCCTATCTGTCTCTGTTTTTCTATCTGTCTCTGTTTTCTATCTGTCTCTGTTTTTCTATCTGTCTCTGTTTCCTATCTGTCTCTGTTTTTCTATCTGTCTCTGTTTCCTATCTGTCTCTGTTTTTCTATCTGTCTCTGTTTTCTATCTGTCTCTGTTTTCTATCTGTCTCTGTTTTTCTATCTGTCTCTGTTTTCTATCTGTTTCTGTTTTCTATCTGTCTCTGTTTTCTATCTGTCACTGTTTTTCTATCTGTCTCTGTTTCCTATCTGTCTCTGTTTTTCTATCTGTCTCTGTTTTCTATCTGTTTCTGTTTTCTATCTGTCTCTGTTTTTCTATCTGTCTCTGTTTTCTATCTGTTTCTGTTTTCTATCTGTCTCTGTTTTCTATCTGTCTCTGTTTTTCTATCTGTCTCTGTTTCCTATCTGTCTCTGTTTTTCTATCTGTCTCTGTTTCCTATCTGTCTCTGTTTTTCTATCTGTCTCTGTTTTCTATCTGTCTCTGTTTTCTATCTGTCTCTGTTTTTCTATCTGTCTCTGTTTTCTATCTGTTTCTGTTTTCTATCTGTCTCTGTTTTCTATCTGTCACTGTTTTTCTATCTGTCTCTGTTTTCTATCTGTCTCTGTTTTTCTATCTGTCTCTGTTTTTCTATCTGTCTCTGTTTTCTATCTGTCTCTGTTTTTCTATCTGTCTCTGTTTTTCTTTGTGTCTTTGTTTTTCAATCTGTCTCTGTTTTCTATCTGTCTCTGTTTTTCTATCTGTCTCTGTTTTTCTATCTGTCTCTGTTTTTCTATCTGTCTCTGTTTTCTATCTGTCTCTGTTTTTCTATCTGTCTCTGTTTTTCTATCTGTCTCTGTTTTCTATCTGTCTCTGTTTTTCTATCTGTCTCTGTTTTCTATCTGTCACTGTTTTTCTATCTGTCTCTGTTTTCTATCTGTCTCTGTTTTTCTATCTCTCTCTGTTTTCTATCTCTCTCTGTTTTCTATCTGTCTCTGTTTTCTATCTCTCTCTGTTTTCCATCTGTCTCTGTTCTCTATCTGTCTCTGTTTTCCCATCTGTTTCTTTCTCTATACGTATCACTTTTCTATTGTTCTCTGGTTTTCAACCTGTCTCTGTTTTACTATCTCTCTCTGCTTTCTACCTGTCTCAGTTTTGCTCTAAGTCTCTGTTTTCTGTCTGTCTCTGTTTTCTATCTCTCACTGTTTTCTATCTGTCTCTGTTTTCTATCTCTCCCTGTTTTTCTATATGTTTATGATTTTCTATCTGTCTCTGTTTTCTATCTGTCTCAGTTTTTCTACCTGTCTCTGATTTCTATCTGTCTCTGTTTTCTGTCTGTCTCTGTTTTCTATCTGTCTCAGTTTTTCTACCTGTCTCTGATTTCTATCTGTCTCTGTTTTCTATCTGTCACTGTTTTTTGTCTCTCTCCGTTTTTCTATCTGTCTCTGTTTTTCTGTCTCTCTCTTTATCTATCTCTCATGTTTTTATATCTGTCTCTGTTTTCTATGTCTCTATTTTCTATCTCTCTCTGCTTTTCTATCTGTCTCTATTTTCTATCTCTCTCTGCTTTTCTATCTGTCGTTGATCTCTATCCATCTCTCATTTCCAGCTGTGTCTTTTTTTCTATCTGTCTCTGTTTTATATCTAACACTGTTTTCTATCTGTCTCTGTTTTCTATCTGTCTCTGTTTTCTATCTGTCTCTGTTTTCGATCTGTCCCTGTTTTCTATCTGTCTCTGTTTTCTATCTGTCTCTGTTTTCCATCTGTCTGTTTTTCTATCTGTCTCTGTTTTCTATCTGTTTCTGTTTTCTATCTGTCTCTGTTTTCTATCTGTCTCTGTTTTCTATCTGTCTCTGTTTTCGATCTGTCCCTGTTTTCTATCTGTCTCTGTTTTCTATCTGTCTCTGTTTTCTATCAGTCTCTGTTTTCTATCTGTCTCTGTTTTCTATCTGTCTCTGTTTTCTATCTGTCTCTGTTTTCTATCTGTCTCTGTTTTCTATCTGTCTCTGTTTTCTATCTGTCTCTGTTTTCTATCTGTCCCTGTATTCTATCTGTCTCTGTTTTCTATCTGTTTCTGTTTTCCATCTGACTCTGTTTTTCTATCTGTCTCTGTTTTCGATCTGTCCCTGTTTTCTATCTGTCTCTGTTTTCTATCTGTCTCTGTTTTCTATCTGTCTCTGTTTTCTATCTGTCTCTGTTTTCTATCTGTCTCTGTTTTCGATCTGTCCCTGTTTTCTATCTGACTCTGTTTTCTATCTCTCTCTGTTTTCGATCTGTCTCTGTTTTTCTATCTGTCTGTTTTCTATCTGTCTCTGTTTTCTAACTCTCTCTGTTTTCTATCTGTCTCTGTTTTTCTATCTCTCCCTGTTCTCTATCTGACTCTGCGTTTCTATCTCTCTCTATTTTCCTATCTGTCACTGTTTTTCTATCTCTCTCTGTTTTCGAATTGTCCCTGTTTTTCCATATCTCTTTGTTTTTCTATCTGTCTCTGTTTTCTATCTGTCTCTGTTTTTCTATCTGTCTCTGTTTTTCTATCTGTCTCTGTTTTCTATCTGTCTCTGTTTTTCTATCTGTCTCTGTTTTCTATCTGTCTCTGTTTTCTATCTGTCTCTGTTTTTCTATCTCTCTCTGTTTTCGAATTGTCCCTGTTTTTCCATATCTCTTTGTTTTTCTATCTGTCTCTGTTTTTTGTCTGTCTCCGTTTCTCTCACTCTCTCTGTTTTTCTATCTCTCTCTGTTTATCTATCTCTCTCTGTTTTTATATCTGTCTCTGTTTTACTAACTGTCTCTGTTTTCTATCTGTCTCTGTTTTCCATCTGTTTGTTTTTTTATCTGTCTCCGTTTTCTATTTGTCTCTGTTTTCTATCTGTCTCTGTTTTCTATCTCTCTCTGTTTTTCTATCTGTCCCCGTTCTCTAACCATCTTGCACTTCCAGCTGTCTCCATTTTTCTATCTGTTTCTGTTTTCTATCTGTCTCTGTTCTCCATCTGCCTCTGTTTTCCATATTTTTCTGTTTTCCATCTGTGTGTTTTCTATCTGTCTCTGTTTTTCTACCTGTCTCTATTTTCCATCTGTCTCTGTTATTTATCAGTCTCTCTTTGCTATCTGTCTCTGTTTTTCTATATGTCTCTGCTTTCCATCTGTCTCTGTTTTTCGATCTGTCTCTGCTTTCTTTCTGTCTCTGTTTTTCTCTCTGTCCCTGTTCTCCGTCCATCTCTCATTTCTATCGGTCTCAGTTTTCTACCTGTCTCTGTTTTACCATCTCTCTCTGTTTTCTCTGTCTCTGTTTGGCTATCTATCTCTGTTTTATATCTGTATCTGTTTTTCCACATGTCTCTGTTTTAAATCTCTCTCGTGTTTCTATCTCTATCTGTTTTTCTATCTGTCACTGTTTTTCTATCTGTCTCTGTTATCTCTCTCTCTCTGTTTTCTATCTTCTTTGTACTTCTATCTCTCTCTGTTTATTTACTCTGTCAAAGTTTTTCTATCTGTCTCTGTTTTCTATTTGTCTCTGTTTTCTATCTGTCCCTGTTGTCTATCTGTGTATGTTTTTCTATCTGTCCATGTTCTCTATCCATGTCTTTTTTCTATCTGTCTCTGTTTTCTATCTGTCTCTGTTTTCTATCTGTCTCTGTTTTTCGATCTGTCTCTGTTTTGCTATCTAGCTCTGTTTTTCTATCTGTCTCTGTTTTCTATCTGCGACTGTTTTTTTCTGTCTACGTTTCTCGCTCTCTCTGTTTTATATCTCTCTCTGTTTATCTATCTCTCTGTTTTTTCATCTGTCTCTGTTTTTCTACCTGTCTCTGTTTTCTATCTCACTCTGTTTTCTATCTGTCTCTGTTTTCTATCTCACTCTGTTTTCTATCTGTCTCTGTTTTCTATCTGTCTCTGTTTTTTATCTGTCTCTGTTTTTCTATCTGTCTCTGTTTTCTATCTGTCTCCGTTTTCTATCTCTGTCTGCTTTTCTATCTGTTACTGTTCTTTATCCGTCTCTCTTTTCTATCTGTCTCTGTTTTTCTGTCTGTCTCTGTTTTTCTATCTGTCTCTCTCCCTGTTTTCTACCTGTCTCTGCTTTGCTCTCTGTCTCTGCCTTCTGTCTGGCTCTGTTTTCTTTCTCTCACTGTTTTCTATCTGTCTCTGTTATTCTATCTCTCCCTGTTTATCTACATGTTTATGATTTTTTTTATCTATCTCTGTTTCTATCTGTCTCTGTTTTCTATCTGTCTCTGTTTTTTGTCTGTCTCCCTTTTTCTCTCTCTTTCTGTTTTTCTATCTCTCTCTGTTTATCTATACCTCTCTGTTTTTATATCTGTCTCTGTATTCCATCTGTCTCTGTTTTTCTATCTGTCTCTGTTTTCTATCTGTCTCTGTTTTTATATCTGTCTCTGTTTTTATATCTGTGTCCGTTATCTATTTGTCTCTGTTTTCTATCTGTCTCTGTTTTCTATCTGTCTCTGTTTTCTATCTGTCTCTGTTTTCTATCTGTCTCTGTTCTCTATCTGTCTCTGTTTTCTATCTGTCTCTGTTTTCTATCTGTCTCTGTTTTTTATCTGTCTCTGTTTTTCTATCTGTCTCTGTTTTTTATCTGTCTCTGTTTTTTATCTGTCTCTGTTTTTCTATCTGTCTCTGTTTTCTATCTGTCTCTGTTTTTTATCTGTCTCTGTTTTTCTATCTGTCTCTGTTTTCTATCTGTCTCTGTTTTCTATCTGTCTCTGTTTTCTATCTGTCTCTGTTCTCTATCTGTCTCTGTTTTCTATCTGTCTCTGTTCTCTATCTGTCTCTGTTTTCTATCTGTCTCTGTTTTCTATCTCTGTCTGTTTTCTATCTGTCTCTGTTTTCTATCTGTCTCTGTTTTCTATCTCTGTCTGTTTTCTATCTCTCTCTGTTTTCCATCTGTCTCTGTTCTCTATCTGTCTCTGTTTTCCCATCTGTTTCTTTCTCTATACGTATCACTTTTCTATTGTTCTCTGGTTTTCAACCTGTCTCTGTTTTACTATCTCTCTCTGCTTCCTACCTGTCTCAGTTTTGCTCTAAGTCTCTGTTTTCTGTCTGTCTCTGTTTTCTATCTCTCACTGTTTTCTATCTGTCTCTGTTATTCTATCTCTCCCTGTTTTTCTATACGTTTATGATTTTCTATTTGTCTCGGTTTTGCGATTTGTCTCCGTTTTTCTACCTGTCTCTGTTTTTCTATCTGTCTCTGTTTTCTATCTGTCTCTGTTTTCTATCTGTCTCTGTTTTCTATCTGTCTCTGTTTTCTATCTGTCTCTGTTTTCTATCTGTCTCTGTTTTCTATCTGTCTCTGTTTTCTATCTGTCTCTGTTTTCTATCTGTCTCTGTTTTCTATCTGTCACTGTTTTCTATCTGTCTCTGTTTTCTATCTGTCTCTGTTTTCTATCTGTCACTGTTTTCTATCTGTCTCTGTTTTCCATCTGCAACTGTTTTTTTTCTGTCTCCGTTTCTCTCTCTCTCTGTTTTATATCTCTCTCTGTTTATCTATCTCTCTCTGTTTTTTTATCTGTCTCTGTTTTTTTAACTGTCTCTGTTTTCTATCTGTCTCTGTTTTCTATGTCTCTGTTTTCCATCTGTCTCTGTTTTCTATCTGTCTCTGTTTTCTATCTGTCTCTGTTTTTCTATCTCTCTCTGTTTTTTTTATCTGTCTCTGTTTTTTTAACTGACTCTGTTTTCTATCTGTCTCTGTTTCCTATCTGTCTCTGTTTTCTATGTCTCTGTTTTCCATCTGTCTCTGTTTTCTATCTGTCTCTGTTTTTCTATCTCCCTCTGTTTTTCTATCTCTCTCTGTTTTTTTATCTGCCTCTGTTTTTTTAACTGTCTCTGTTTTCTATCTGTCTCTGTTTTCTATCTGTCTCTGTTTTCTATCTGTCTCTGTTTTTCTATCTGTCTCTGTTTTCTATCTGTCTCTGTTTTTCTATCTGTCTCTGTTTTTCTATCTGTCTCTGTTTTCTATCTGTCTCTGTTTTTCTATCTGTCTCTGTTTTCTATCTGTCTCTGTTTTCTATCTGTCTCTGTTTTTCTATCTCTCTCTGTTTTCGAATTGTCCCTGTTTTTCCATATCTCTTTGTTTTTCTATCTGTCTCTGTTTTTTGTCTGTCTCCGTTTCTCTCACTCTCTCTGTTTTTCTATCTCTCTCTGTTTATCTATCTCTCTCTGTTTTTATATCTGTCTCTGTTTTACTAACTGTCTCTGTTTTCTATCTGTCTCTGTTTTCCATCTGTTTGTTTTTTTATCTGTCTCCGTTTTCTATTTGTCTCTGTTTTCTATCTGTCTCTGTTTTCTATCTCTCTCTGTTTTTCTATCTGTCCCCGTTCTCTAACCATCTTGCACTTCCAGCTGTCTCCATTTTTCTATCTGTTTCTGTTTTCTATCTGTCTCTGTTCTCCATCTGCCTCTGTTTTCCATATTTTTCTGTTTTCCATCTGTGTGTTTTCTATCTGTCTCTGTTTTTCTACCTGTCTCTATTTTCCATCTGTCTCTGTTATTTATCAGTCTCTCTTTGCTATCTGTCTCTGTTTTTCTATATGTCTCTGCTTTCCATCTGTCTCTGTTTTTCGATCTGTCTCTGCTTTCTTTCTGTCTCTGTTTTTCTCTCTGTCCCTGTTCTCCGTCCATCTCTCATTTCTATCGGTCTCAGTTTTCTACCTGTCTCTGTTTTACCATCTCTCTCTGTTTTCTCTGTCTCTGTTTGGCTATCTATCTCTGTTTTATATCTGTATCTGTTTTTCCACATGTCTCTGTTTTAAATCTCTCTCGTGTTTCTATCTCTATCTGTTTTTCTATCTGTCACTGTTTTTCTATCTGTCTCTGTTATCTCTCTCTCTCTGTTTTCTATCTTCTTTGTACTTCTATCTCTCTCTGTTTATTTACTCTGTCAAAGTTTTTCTATCTGTCTCTGTTTTCTATTTGTCTCTGTTTTCTATCTGTCCCTGTTGTCTATCTGTGTATGTTTTTCTATCTGTCCATGTTCTCTATCCATGTCTTTTTTCTATCTGTCTCTGTTTTCTATCTGTCTCTGTTTTCTATCTGTCTCTGTTTTTCGATCTGTCTCTGTTTTGCTATCTAGCTCTGTTTTTCTATCTGTCTCTGTTTTCTATCTGCGACTGTTTTTTTCTGTCTACGTTTCTCGCTCTCTCTGTTTTATATCTCTCTCTGTTTATCTATCTCTCTGTTTTTTCATCTGTCTCTGTTTTTCTACCTGTCTCTGTTTTCTATCTCACTCTGTTTTCTATCTGTCTCTGTTTTCTATCTCACTCTGTTTTCTATCTGTCTCTGTTTTCTATCTGTCTCTGTTTTTTATCTGTCTCTGTTTTTCTATCTGTCTCTGTTTTCTATCTGTCTCCGTTTTCTATCTCTGTCTGCTTTTCTATCTGTTACTGTTCTTTATCCGTCTCTCTTTTCTATCTGTCTCTGTTTTTCTGTCTGTCTCTGTTTTTCTATCTGTCTCTCTCCCTGTTTTCTACCTGTCTCTGCTTTGCTCTCTGTCTCTGCCTTCTGTCTGGCTCTGTTTTCTTTCTCTCACTGTTTTCTATCTGTCTCTGTTATTCTATCTCTCCCTGTTTATCTACATGTTTATGATTTTTTTTATCTATCTCTGTTTCTATCTGTCTCTGTTTTCTATCTGTCTCTGTTTTTTGTCTGTCTCCCTTTTTCTCTCTCTTTCTGTTTTTCTATCTCTCTCTGTTTATCTATACCTCTCTGTTTTTATATCTGTCTCTGTATTCCATCTGTCTCTGTTTTTCTATCTGTCTCTGTTTTCTATCTGTCTCTGTTTTTATATCTGTCTCTGTTTTTATATCTGTGTCCGTTATCTATTTGTCTCTGTTTTCTATCTGTCTCTGTTTTCTATCTGTCTCTGTTTTCTATCTGTCTCTGTTTTCTATCTGTCTCTGTTCTCTATCTGTCTCTGTTTTCTATCTGTCTCTGTTTTCTATCTGTCTCTGTTTTTTATCTGTCTCTGTTTTTCTATCTGTCTCTGTTTTTTATCTGTCTCTGTTTTTTATCTGTCTCTGTTTTTCTATCTGTCTCTGTTTTCTATCTGTCTCTGTTTTTTATCTGTCTCTGTTTTTCTATCTGTCTCTGTTTTCTATCTGTCTCTGTTTTCTATCTGTCTCTGTTTTCTATCTGTCTCTGTTCTCTATCTGTCTCTGTTTTCTATCTGTCTCTGTTCTCTATCTGTCTCTGTTTTCTATCTGTCTCTGTTTTCTATCTCTGTCTGTTTTCTATCTGTCTCTGTTTTCTATCTGTCTCTGTTTTCTATCTCTGTCTGTTTTCTATCTCTCTCTGTTTTCCATCTGTCTCTGTTCTCTATCTGTCTCTGTTTTCCCATCTGTTTCTTTCTCTATACGTATCACTTTTCTATTGTTCTCTGGTTTTCAACCTGTCTCTGTTTTACTATCTCTCTCTGCTTCCTACCTGTCTCAGTTTTGCTCTAAGTCTCTGTTTTCTGTCTGTCTCTGTTTTCTATCTCTCACTGTTTTCTATCTGTCTCTGTTATTCTATCTCTCCCTGTTTTTCTATACGTTTATGATTTTCTATTTGTCTCGGTTTTGCGATTTGTCTCCGTTTTTCTACCTGTCTCTGTTTTTCTATCTGTCTCTGTTTTCTATCTGTCTCTGTTTTCTATCTGTCTCTGTTTTCTATCTGTCTCTGTTTTCTATCTGTCTCTGTTTTCTATCTGTCTCTGTTTTCTATCTGTCTCTGTTTTCTATCTGTCTCTGTTTTCTATCTGTCTCTGTTTTCTATCTGTCACTGTTTTCTATCTGTCTCTGTTTTCTATCTGTCTCTGTTTTCTATCTGTCACTGTTTTCTATCTGTCTCTGTTTTCCATCTGCAACTGTTTTTTTTCTGTCTCCGTTTCTCTCTCTCTCTGTTTTATATCTCTCTCTGTTTATCTATCTCTCTCTGTTTTTTTATCTGTCTCTGTTTTTTTAACTGTCTCTGTTTTCTATCTGTCTCTGTTTTCTATGTCTCTGTTTTCCATCTGTCTCTGTTTTCTATCTGTCTCTGTTTTCTATCTGTCTCTGTTTTTCTATCTCTCTCTGTTTTTTTTATCTGTCTCTGTTTTTTTAACTGACTCTGTTTTCTATCTGTCTCTGTTTCCTATCTGTCTCTGTTTTCTATGTCTCTGTTTTCCATCTGTCTCTGTTTTCTATCTGTCTCTGTTTTTCTATCTCCCTCTGTTTTTCTATCTCTCTCTGTTTTTTTATCTGCCTCTGTTTTTTTAACTGTCTCTGTTTTCTATCTGTCTCTGTTTTCTATCTGTCTCTGTTTTCTATCTGTCTCTGTTTTTCTATCTGTCTCTGTTTTCTATCTGTCTCTGTTTTTCTATCTGTCTCTGTTTTTCTATCTGTCTCTGTTTTCTATCTGTCTCTGTTTTTCTATCTGTCTCTGTTTTCTATCTGTCTCTGTTTTCTATCTGTCTCTGTTTTTCTATCTCTCTCTGTTTTCGAATTGTCCCTGTTTTTCCATATCTCTTTGTTTTTCTATCTGTCTCTGTTTTTTGTCTGTCTCCGTTTCTCTCACTCTCTCTGTTTTTCTATCTCTCTCTGTTTATCTATCTCTCTCTGTTTTTATATCTGTCTCTGTTTTACTAACTGTCTCTGTTTTCTATCTGTCTCTGTTTTCCATCTGTTTGTTTTTTTATCTGTCTCCGTTTTCTATTTGTCTCTGTTTTCTATCTGTCTCTGTTTTCTATCTCTCTCTGTTTTTCTATCTGTCCCCGTTCTCTAACCATCTTGCACTTCCAGCTGTCTCCATTTTTCTATCTGTTTCTGTTTTCTATCTGTCTCTGTTCTCCATCTGCCTCTGTTTTCCATATTTTTCTGTTTTCCATCTGTGTGTTTTCTATCTGTCTCTGTTTTTCTACCCGTCTCTATTTTCCATCTGTCTCTGTTATTTATCAGTCTCTCTTTGCTATCTGTCTCTGTTTTTCTATATGTCTCTGCTTTCCATCTGTCTCTGTTTTTCGATCTGTCTCTGCTTTCTTTCTGTCTCTGTTTTTCTCTCTGTCCCTGTTCTCCGTCCATCTCTCATTTCTATCGGTCTCAGTTTTCTACCTGTCTCTGTTTTACCATCTATCTCTGTTTTCTCTGTCTCTGTTTTGCTATCTATCTCTGTTTTATATCTGTATCTGTTTTTCCACATGTCTCTGTTTTAAATCTCTCTCGTGTTTCTATCTCTATCTGTTTTTCTATCTGTCACTGTTTTTCTATCTGTCTCTGTTATCTCTCTCTCTCTGTTTTCTATCTTCTTTGTACTTCTATCTCTCTCTGTTTATTTACTCTGTCAAAGTTTTTCTATCTGTCTCTGTTTTCTATTTGTCTCTGTTTTCTATCTGTCCCTGTTGTCTATCTGTGTATGTTTTTCTATCTGTCCATGTTCTCTATCCATGTCTTTTTTCTATCTGTCTCTGTTTTCTATCTGTCTCTGTTTTCTATCTGTCTCTGTTTTCTATCTGTCTCTGTTTTCTATCTGTCTCTGTTTTCTATCTGTCTCTGTTTTCTATCTGTCTCTGTTTTCTATCTGTCTCTGTTTTCTATCTGTCTCTGTTTTCTATCTGTCTCTGTTTTCTATCTGTCTCTGTTTTTCGATCTGTCTCTGTTTTGCTATCTAGCTCTGTTTTCTATCTATCTCTGTTTTCTATCTGTCTCTGTTTTCTATCTGTCTCTGTTTTTCGATCTGTCTCTGTTTTACTATCTCTCTCTCTGTTTTCTGTCAGTCTCTGTTTTGCTATCTAGCTCTGTTTTCTATCTCTCTCTGTTTTGTATCTCTCTCTGTTTTCTATCTGTCTCTGTTTTCTATCTGTCTCTGTTTTCTATCTGTCTCTGTTTTCTATCTGTCTCTGTTTTCTATCTGTCTCTGTTTTCTATCTGTCTCTGTTTTCTATCTGTCTCTGTTTTTCCATCTGTCTCTGTTTTCTATCTGTCTCTGTTTTCTATCTGTCTCTGTTTTCCATCTGTCTCTGTTCTCTATCTGTCTCTGTTTTCCCATCTGTTTCTTTCTCTATACGTATCACTTTTCTATTGTTCTCTGGTTTTCAACCTGTCTCTGTTTTACTATCTCTCTCTGCTTCCTACCTGTCTCAGTTTTGCTCTAAGTCTCTGTTTTCTGTCTGTCTCTGTTTTCTATCTCTCACTGTTTTCTATCTGTCTCTGTTATTCTATCTCTCCCTGTTTTTCTATACGTTTATGATTTTCTATTTGTCTCGGTTTTGCGATTTGTCTCCGTTTTTCTACCTGTCTCTGTTTTCTATCTGTCTCTGTTTTCTATCTGTCTCTGTTTTCTATCTGTCTCTGTTTTCTATCTGTCTCTGTTTTCTATCTGTCTCTGTTTTCTATCTGTCTCTGTTTTCTATCTGTCTCTGTTTTCTATCTGTCTCTGTTTTCTATCTGTCACTGTTTTCTATCTGTCTCTGTTTTCCATCTGCAACTGTTTTTTTTCTGTCTCCGTTTCTCTCTCTCTCTGTTTTATATCTCTCTCTGTTTATCTATCTCTCTCTGTTTTTTTATCTGTCTCTGTTTTTTTAACTGTCTCTGTTTTCTATCTGTCTCTGTTTTCCATCTTTCTCTGTTTACTATCTGTCTCTGTTTTTCTATCTGTCTCTGTTTTTCTATCTGTCTCTGTTTTCTATCTCTCTCTGTTTTTCTATCTGTCTCTGTTTTCTATCTGCGACTGTTTTTTTCTGTCTCCGTTTCTCGCTCTCTCTGTTTTATATCTCTCTCTGTTTTTCTATCTCTCTCTGTTTTTTCATCTGTCTCTGTTTTTCTACCTGTCTCTGTGTTCTATCTCTCTCTGTTTTCTATCTGTCTCTGTTTTCTATCTGTCTCTGTTTTTCTATCTGTTACTGTTTTTCTGTCTGTCTCTGTTTTTCTATCTGTCTCTGTTTTCTATCTGTCTCCGTTTTCTATCTCTGTCTGCTTTTCTATCTGTTACTGTTCTTTATCCGTCTCTCTTTTCTATCTGTCTCTGTTTTTCTGTCTGTCTCTGTTTTTCTATCTGTCTCTCTCCCTGTTTTCTACCTGTCTCTGCTTTGCTCTCTGTCTCTGCCTTCTGTCTGGCTCTGTTTTCTTTCTCTCACTGTTTTCTATCTGTCTCTGTTATTCTATCTCTCCCTGTTTATCTACATGTTTATGATTTTTTTATCTGTCTCTGTTTCTATCTGTCTCTGTTTTCTATCTGTCTCTGTTTTTTGTCTGTCTCCCTTTTTCTCTCTCTTTCTGTTTTTCTATCTCTCTCTGTTTATCTATACCTCTCTGTTTTTATATCTGTCTCTGTATTCCATCTGTCTCTGTTTTTCTATCTGTCTCTGTTTTCTATCTGTCTCTGTTTTTATATCTGTCTCTGTTTTTATATCTGTGTCCGTTATCTATTTGTCTCTGTTTTCTATCTGTCTCTGTTTTCTATCTGTCTCTGTTTTCTATCTGTCTCTGTTTTCTATCTGTCTCTGTTCTCTATCTGTCTCTGTTTTCTATCTGTCTCTGTTTTCTATCTGTCTCTGTTTTCTATCTGTCTCTGTTTTTCTATCTGTCTCTGTTTTCTATCTGTCCCTGTTTTTATATCTGTCTCTGTTTTTATATCTGTGTCCGTTATCTATTTTTCTCTGTTTTCTATCTGTCTCAGTTTTCTATCTGTCTCTGTTTTCTATCTGTCTCTGTTTTCTATCTGTCTCTGTTTTCTATCTCTGTCTGTTTTCTATCTGTCGCTGTTTTTCTATCTGTCTCTGTTTTCTATCTGTCTCTGTTTTCTATCTCTGTCTGTTTTCTATCTCTCTCTGTTTTCCATCTGTCTCTGTTCTCTATCTGTCTCTGTTTTTCTATCTGTCTCTGTTTTCTATCTGTCTCTGTTTTCTATCTCTGTCTGTTTTCTATCTCTCTCTGTTTTCCATCTGTCTTTGTTCTCTATCTGTCTCTGTTTTCCCATCTGTTTCTTTCTCTATACGTATCACTTTTCTATTGTTCTCTGGTTTTCAACCTGTCTCTGTTTTACTATCTCTCTCTGCTTCCTACCTGTCTCAGTTTTGCTCTAAGTCTCTGTTTTCTGTCTGTCTCTGTTTTCTATCTCTCACTGTTTTCTATCTGTCTCTGTTATTCTATCTCTCCCTGTTTTTCTATACGTTTATGATTTTCTATTTGTCTCGGTTTTGCGATTTGTCTCCGTTTTTCTACCTGTCTCTGTTTTCTATCTGTCTCTGTTTTCTATCTGTCTCTGTTTTCTATCTGTCTCTGTTTTCTATCTGTCTCTGTTTTCTATCTGTCTCTGTTTTCTATCTGTCTCTGTTTTCTATCTGTCACTGTTTTCTATCTGTCTCTGTTTTCTATCTGTCTCTGTTTTCTATCTGTCTCTGTTTTCTATCTGTCTCTGTTTTCTATCTGTCACTGTTTTCTACCTGTCTCTGTTTTCTATCTGTCACTGTTTTCTATCTGTCTCTGTTTTCCATCTGCAACTGTTTTTTTTCTGTCTCCGTTTCTCTCTCTCTCTGTTTTATATCTCTCTCTGTTTATCTATCTCTCTCTGTTTTTTTATCTGTCTCTGTTTTTTTAACTGTCTCTGTTTTCTATCTGTCTCTGTTTTCCATCTTTCTCTGTTTACTATCTGTCTCTGTTTTTCTATCTGTCTCTGTTTTTCTATCTGTCTCTGTTTTCTATCTCTCTCTGTTTTTCTATCTGTCTCTGTTTTCTCTCTGCGACTGTTTTTTTCTGTCTCCGTTTCTCGCTCTCTCTGTTTTATATCTCTCTCTGTTTATCTATCTCTCTCTGTTTTTTCATCTGTCTCTGTTTTTCTACCTGTCTCTGTGTTCTATCTCTCTCTGTTTTCTATCTGTCTCTGTTTTCTATCTGTCTCTGTTTTCTATCTGTCTCTGTTTTCTATCTGTCTCTGTTCTCTATCTGTCTCTGTTTTCTATCTGTCTCTGTTTTTCTATCTGTTACTGTTTTTCTGTCTGTCTCTGTTTTTCTATCTGTCTCTGTTTTCTATCTGTCTCCGTTTTCTATCTCTGTCTGCTTTTCTATCTGTTACTGTTCTTTATCCGTCTCTCTTTTCTATCTGTCTCTGTTTTTCTGTCTGTCTCTGTTTTTCTATCTGTCTCTCTCCCTGTTTTCTACCTGTCTCTGCTTTGCTCTCTGTCTCTGCCTTCTGTCTGGCTCTGTTTTCTTTCTCTCACTGTTTTCTATCTGTCTCTGTTATTCTATCTCTCCCTGTTTATCTACATGTTTATGATTTTTTTATCTGTCTCTGTTTCTATCTGTCTCTGTTTTCTATCTGTCTCTGTTTTTTGTCTGTCTCCCTTTTTCTCTCTCTTTCTGTTTTTCTATCTCTCTCTGTTTATCTATACCTCTCTGTTTTTATATCTGTCTCTGTATTCCATCTGTCTCTGTTTTTCTATCTGTCTCTGTTTTCTATCTGTCTCTGTTTTTATATCTGTCTCTGTTTTTATATCTGTGTCCGTTATCTATTTGTCTCTGTTTTCTATCTGTCTCTGTTTTCTATCTGTCTCTGTTTTCTATCTGTCTCTGTTTTCTATCTGTCTCTGTTTTCTATCTGTCTCTGTTTTCTATCTGTCTCTGTTTTCTATCTGTCTCTGTTTTCTATCTGTCTCTGTTTTCTATCTGTCTCTGTTTTCTATCTGTCTCTGTTTTCTATCTGTCACTGTTTTCTATCTGTCTCTGTTTTCTATCTGTCTCTGTTTTCTATCTGTCTCTGTTTTCTATCTGTCTCTGTTTTCTATCTGTCTCTGTTTTCTATCTGTCACTGTTTTCTACCTGTCTATGTTTTCTATCTGTCACTGTTTTCTATCTGTCTCTGTTTTCCATCTGCAACTGTTTTTTTTCTGTCTCCGTTTCTCTCTCTCTCTGTTTTATATCTCTCTCTGTTTATCTATCTCTCTCTGTTTTTTTATCTGTCTCTGTTTTTTTAACTGTCTCTGTTTTCTATCTGTCTATGTTTTCCATCTTTCTCTGTTTACTATCTGTCTCTGTTTTTCTATCTGTCTCTGTTTTTCTATCTGTCTCTGTTTTCTATCTCTCTCTGTTTTTCTATCTGTCTCTGTTTTCTATCTGCGACTGTTTTTTTCTGTCTCCGTTTCTCGCTCTCTCTGTTTTATATCTCTCTCTGTTTATCTATCTCTCTCTGTTTTTTCATCTGTCTCTGTTTTTCTACCTGTCTCTGTGTTCTATCTCTCTCTGTTTTCTATCTGTCTCTGTTTTCTATCTGTCTCTGTTTTTCTATCTGTTACTGTTTTTCTGTCTGTCTCTGTTTTTCTATCTGTCTCTGTTTTCTATCTGTCTCCGTTTTCTATCTCTGTCTGCTTTTCTATCTGTTACTGTTCTTTATCCGTCTCTCTTTTCTATCTGTCTCTGTTTTTCTGTCTGTCTCTGTTTTTCTATCTGTCTCTCTCCCTGTTTTCTACCTGTCTCTGCTTTGCTCTCTGTCTCTGCCTTCTGTCTGGCTCTGTTTTCTTTCTCTCACTGTTTTCTATCTGTCTCTGTTATTCTATCTCTCCCTGTTTATCTACATGTTTATGATTTTTTTATCTGTCTCTGTTTCTATCTGTCTCTGTTTTCTATCTGTCTCTGTTTTTTGTCTGTCTCCCTTTTTCTCTCTCTTTCTGTTTTTCTATCTCTCTCTGTTTATCTATACCTCTCTGTTTTTATATCTGTCTCTGTATTCCATCTGTCTCTGTTTTTCTATCTGTCTCTGTTTTCTATCTGTCTCTGTTTTTATATCTGTCTCTGTTTTTATATCTGTGTCCGTTATCTATTTGTCTCTGTTTTCTATCTGTCTCTGTTTTCTATCTGTCTCTGTTTTCTATCTGTCTCTGTTTTCTATCTGTCTCTGTTCTCTATCTGTCTCTGTTTTCTATCTGTCTCTGTTTTCTATCTGTCTCTGTTTTCTATCTGTCTCTGTTTTTCTATCTGTCTCTGTTTTCTATCTGTCTCTGTTTTTATATCTGTCTCTGTTTTTATATCTGTGTCCGTTATCTATTTGTCTCTGTTTTCTATCTGTCTCTGTTTTCTATCTGTCTCTGTTTTCTATCTGTCTCTGTTTTCTCTCTGTCTCTGTTCTCTCTGTTTCTGTTTTCCTATCTGCTTCTGTGCTCTATCCGTCTCTCTTTTCTATCTGTCTCTGTTTTTCTATCTGTCTCTGTTTTACTATCTCTCTCTCTGTTTTCTATCTGTCTGTTATTCAATCTCTCCCTGTTTTTCTATATGTTTATTATTTTCTATCTATCTCTGTCTTGCTATTTGTCTCTGTTTTTCTACCTGTCTCTGTTTTCTATCTGTCTCTGTTTTTCTATCTGTCACTGTTTTCTATCTGTCTCTGTTTTCTATCTGTCTCTGTTTTCTATTTGTCTCTGTTTTCCATCTGTCCCTGTTTTCTATCTGTGTATGTTTCTCAATCTGTCCCTGTTCTCTATCCATATCTCTTTTCTATCGGTCTCTGTTTTCTAGCTGACTCTGTTTTCTATCACTCCCTGTTTTCTATCTCTCTCTGCGTCACTATCTCACTCTATTTTTCTATCTGTCACTGTTTTTCTATCTGTCTCTGTTTTCTAATTGTCTCTGTTTTTCAATCTCTCTCTATTTTTCTATCTGTCTCTCAGTTTCCTCTCTGTCTCTGTTTTACAAATTTGTCTGTTTTCTATCTGTCTCTGTTTTGCTATGTATCTGTCTCTGTTTCTCCACAAGTCTGTTTTCTATCTGTCTCTGTTTTCTACCTCTCTCTCTGCTTTCTATCTGTCTCTGTTATTCTATCGCTCGCAATTTTCTATCTCTTTCTGTTTTTCTATCTCTGTGTTTTCTATCTGTCTCTGTTTTTCTATCTGTCTCTGTTTTTCTATCTGTCTCTTTTTTCTGTCTGTCTCTGTTCTATCTGTCTGTTTTCCTATCTGTTTCTGTTCTCTATCCGTCTCTATTTTCTATCTCTTTCTGTTTTTCTATCTGTCTGTTTTACTATCGCTCTCTCTGATTTCTATGTGTCTCTATTATTCTATCTCTCCCTGTTTTTCAATATGTTTATGATTTTCTATTTGTCTCTGTTTTGCTATTTGTCTCCGTTTTTCTATCTGTCTCTGTTTTTCTATCTGTCTCTGTTTTCTATCTGTCTCTGTTTTCTATCTGTCTCTGTTTTCTACCTGTCTCTGTTTTCCAAATGTCTCTGTTTTTTGCCTGTTCTCGTTTTTCTCTCTCTCTCTGTTTTTCTATCTCTCTCTGTTTATCTATCTCTCGCTATTTTTCTGTCTGTCCCTGTTCTCTATCCATCTCTCATTTCCAGCTGTGTACTTTTTCTAACTGTCAATGCTCTCTATCTGTCTCTATTTTCTATCTGTCTCTGTTTTCTATCTGTCTCTGTTTTCTATCTGTCTCTGTTTTCTATCTGTCTCTGTTTTCTATCTGTCTCTGTTTTTCCAACTGTCCCTGCTTTCTATCTGTCTCTGTTTTCCATCTGTCTCAGTTTTTATATCTGTCTCTGTTTTTCTATCTGTCACAGTTTTTCTAAGTGTGTCTGTTTTTGTATCTGTCTCTGGTTTTCTATCTGTCTCTGTTTTTATAACTGTCTCTGCTTCTTAACTGTCTCCATAATATTTATCTGTCTCTCTGTTCTATCTGTCCCTGTTTTTCTATCTCTCTGTTTTGTATCTGTCTCTGTTTTTCTATCTGCCTCTGTTTTCAATCTGTCTGTTTCTCTATCTGTCTCTGTTTTCTATCTGTCTCTGTTTTCTATCTGTCTCTGTTTTCTATCTGTCTCTGTTTTCTATCTGTCTCTGTTTTCTATCTGTCTCTGTTTCCTATCTGTCTCTTTTTTCTATCTGTCTCTGTTTTCTATCTGTCCCTGTTTTCTATCTCTCTCTGTTTTTCTATCTGTCTCAGTTTTTCTGTCTCTCTCTGTTTTACTATCTGCCTCTGTTTATTTATCTGTGTCTGTTTTTCTGTCTCTCTCTGTTTTTCTATCTGTCTATGTTTTTCTAGTTTTCTCTGTTTTCTAACTGTCTCTGTTTTCTATGTCTCAGTTTTTATATCTGTCTCTGTTCTCCATCTGTCTGTTTTTCTCTCTGTCTCCGTTTTCTTTTGTCTCTGTTTTCTTTCTGTCTCTGTTTTCCTATCTGTCCCTGTTCTCTATCCATCTATCATTTCCAGCTGTCTCTGTTTTTCTATATGTCTCTGTTTTATATCTGTCTCTGTTTTCTATCTGTCTCTGTTTTATATCTGTCTCTGTTTTCTATCAGTCCCTGTTTTCCATCTGCCTCTGATTTCCATATGACTCTGTTTTTCTATCTGTCTCTGTTTTCCATCTGTCTGTGTTTTTCTATGTGTCTCCGTTTTCTAACTGTCTCTGTTTTTCTCTCCGTCCCTATTCTCTATCCATCTCTCATTTCTATCTGTCTCTGTTTTCTATCTGTCTCTGTTTTGCTATCTATCTCTGTTTTATAGCTGTCTGTTTTTCCACATGTTTCTGTTTTCCATCTCTCTCTGTGTTTCTATCTCTCTCTGTTTTCTATCTGTCTCTGTTTTCTATCTCTCCCTGTTTTCTATCATTCCCTGCGTTTCTATGTCACTTTATTTTACTATCTCGTCACTGTTTTTCTATCTGTCTCTGTTTTCTATCTGTCTCTGTTTTTCTATCTCTTTCTGTTTTTCTTTCTGTCACTGTTACCTATCCATCTCTCATTTCCAGCTGTCTCTGTTTTTCTATCTGTCTCTGTTTTCTATCTGTCTCTGTTCTTCTATCTGTCGCT
This sequence comes from Isurus oxyrinchus, assembly GCA_026770705.1. Classification (NCBI taxonomy): domain Eukaryota; kingdom Metazoa; phylum Chordata; class Chondrichthyes; order Lamniformes; family Lamnidae; genus Isurus; species Isurus oxyrinchus. The sequence continues at coordinate 317,752 of JANJGN010000541.1, read as the reverse complement.
GTTACCTATCCATCTCTCATTTCCAGCTGTCACTGCTTTTCATCTGTCTCTGTCTTATATCTGTCTCTGTTTTCTATCTGTCTCTGTTTTCTATCTGTCTCTGTTTTCTATCTGTCTCTGTTTTCTATCTGTCTCTGTTTTCTATCTGTCTCTGTTTTCTATCTGTCTCTGTTTTCTATCTGTCTCTGTTTTTCTATCTGTCTCTGCTTTCTATCTGTCTCTGTTTTCTATCTGTCTCTGTTTTCTATCTGTCTCTGTTTTTCTATCTGTCTCTGTTTTCTATCTGTGTCTGTTTTCTATCTGTCTCTGTTTTCTATCTGTCTCTGTTTTTCTATCTGTCTCTGTTTTCTATCTATCTCTGTATTACATCTGTCTCTGTTTTCTATCTGTCTCTGTTTTTCTATCTGTCTCTGTTTTCTATCTGTCTCTGTTCTTCTATCTGTCGCTGTTACCTATCCATCTCTCATTTCCAGCTGTCACTGCTTTTCATCTGTCTCTGTCTTATATCTGTCTCTGTTTTCTATCTGTCTCTGTTTTCTATCTGTCTCTGTTTTTCTATCTGTCTCTGCTTTCTATCTGTCTCTGTTTTCTATCTGTCTCTGTTTTCTATCTGTCTCTGTTTTTCTATCTGTCTCTGTTTTCTATCTGTGTCTGTTTTCTATCTGTCTCTGTTTTCTATCTGTCTCTGTTTTTCTATCTGTCTCTGTTTTCTATCTATCTCTGTATTACATCTGTCTCTGTTTTCTATCTGTCTCTGTTTTGCTATCTATCTCTGTATTACAACTGTCTCTGATTTTCCACATGTCTCTGTTTTCTATCTCTGTGTTTCTTTCTCTCTCTGTTTTTCTATCTGTCTCTTCTTTACTATCTGTGTCTCTTTTCTGTCTCTGTTTTTCTATCTTTCTTTGTTATTCTATCTGTCTCTGTTTCCTATCTGTCTCTTTTTTCTCTCTGTCTCTGTTTTCTATCTGTCTCTGTTTTCTATCTGTCTCTGTTTCCTATCTGTCTCTGTTTTCTATCTGTCTCTGCTTTACTATCTGTCTCTGTTTTCTATCTGTCTCTGTTTTCTATCTGTCTCTGTTTTTCTATCTGTCTCTGTTTTCTATCTGTCCCTGTTTTTCTATCTGTTTCTGTTTTCTCTCTGTCTCTGTTTTTCTATCTGTCTCTGTTTTCTATCTGTCTCTGTTTTCTATCTGTCTCTGTTTTCTATCTGTCTCTGTTCTTCTATCTGTCGCTGTTACCTATCCATCTCTCATTTCCAGCTGTCACTGCTTTTCATCTGTCTCTGTCTTATATCTGTCTCTGTTTTCTATCTGTCTCTGTTTTCTATCTGTCTCTGTTTTTCTATCTGTCTCTGCTTTCTATCTGTCTCTGTTTTCTATCTGTCTCTGTTTTCTATCTGTCTCTGTTTTTCTATCTGTCTCTGTTTTCTATCTGTGTCTGTTTTCTATCTGTCTCTGTTTTCTATCTGTCTCTGTTTTTCTATCTGTCTCTGTTTTCTATCTATCTCTGTATTACATCTGTCTCTGTTTTCTATCTGTCTCTGTTTTGCTATCTATCTCTGTATTACATCTGTCTCTGATTTCTATCTCTGTGTTTCTTTCTCTCTCTGTTTTTCTATCTGTCTCTTCTTTACTATCTGTGTCTCTTTTCTGTCTCTGTTTTTCTATCTTTCTTTGTTATTCTATCTGTCTCTGTTTCCTATCTGTCTCTTTTTTCTCTCTGTCTCTGTTTTCTATCTGTCTCTGTTTTCTATCTGTCTCTGTTTCCTATCTGTCTCTGTTTTCTATCTGTCTCTGCTTTACTATCTGTCTCTGTTTTCTATCTGTCTCTGTTCTCTATCTGTCTCTGCTTTACTATCTGTCTCTGTTTTCTATCTGTCTCTGTTTTCTATCTTTCTCTGTTTCCTATCTGTCTCTGTTCTCTATCTGTCTCTGTTTTCTATCTGTCTCTGTTTTCTATCTGTCTCTGTTTCCTATCTGTCTCTGTTTCCTATCTGTCTCTGTTTTCTATCTGTCTCTGTTTTCTATCTGTCTCTGTTTTTCTATCTCTCTCTGTTTTCTATCTGTCTCTTTTTTCTCTCTGTCACTGTTTTCTATCTGTCTCTGTTTTCTATCTGTCTCTGCTTTACTATCTGTCTCTGTTTCCTATCTGTCTCTTTTTTCTCTCTGTCACTGTTCTCTGTGTCTTTGTTTTCCTATCTGCTGCTGTGCTCTATCTGACTCTCGTTTCTATCTGTCTCTGTTTTACTATATCTCTCTCTGTTTTCTATCTGTCTCTGTTATTCTATCTCTCCCTGTTTATCTATATGTTTATGATTTTCTATCTGCCTCTGTTTTGCTATTTCTCTCCGTTTTTCTACCTGTCTCTGTTTTCTATCTGTCTCTGTTTTCTATCTGTCACTGTTTTTCTATCTGTCTCTGTTTTCTATCTGTCTCTGTTTTCTATCTGTCTCTGTTTTCTATCTGCCTCTGTTTTCTATCTGTCTCTGTTTTTTGTCAGTCTCCATTTTTCTCTCTCTATCTGTTTTTCTATCTCTTTCTGTTTTTCTTTCTGTCACTGTTACCTATCCATCTCTCATTTCCAGCTGTCTCTGTTTTTCTATCTGTCTCTGTTTTTCTATCTGTCTCTGTTTTCTATCTGTCTCTGTTTTCTATCTGTCTCTGTTTTCTATCTGTCTCTGTTTTCTATCTGTCTCTGTTTTTCTATCTCTCTCTGTTTTCTATCTGTCTGTTTTCCGTCTCTCTCTGTTTGCCATCTGTCTCTGTTTATATATCTGTTGCTGTTTTCCATGTGTCTCTGTTTCTCTATCTCTCTTCATTTTCTATTTGTCTGTATTCTTTCTCTCACTGTTTTCTATCTGTCTCTGTTTTCTATCTGTCTCTGTTTTCTATCTCTCTCTGTTTTTCTATCTGTCTCTGTTTTTCTATCTGTCTCTGTTTTTCTATCTGTCTCTGTTTGCTATCTCTCTCTGTTTTTCTATCTGTCTCTGTTTTTCTATCTGTCTCTGTTTTTCTATCTCTCTCTGTTTTCTACCTGTCTCTGTTTTCTATCTGTCTCTGTTTCCTATCTCTCTCTGTTTTTCTATCTGTCTCTGTTTTCTATTTGTCTCTGTTTTCTATCTGTCTCTGTTTTCTATCTGTCTCTGTTTTCTATCTGTCTCTGTTTTCTATCTGTCTCTGTTTTTCTATCTCTCTCTGTTTTCTATCTGTCTCTGTTTTCTATCTGTCTCTGTTTTTCTATCTGTCTCTGTTTTCTATCTGTCTCTGTTTTCTATCTGTCTCCGTTTTCTATCTGTCTCTGTTTTCTATCTGTCTCCGTTTTCTATCTGTCTCTTTTTTCTATCTGTCTCTGTTTTCTATCTGTCTCTTTTTTCTATCTGTCTCTGTTTTTCTATCTGTCTCTGTTTTCTATCTGTCTCTGTTTTCTATCTGTCTCTGTTTTCTATCTGTCTCCGTTTTCTATCTGTCTCTGTTTTCTCTCTCTGTTTTCTGTCAGTCTCCGTTTTTCTCTCTCTCGTTGTTTTTCTATCTCTCTCTGTTTATATCTCTCTCTCTGTTTTTCTCTCTGTCTCTGTTTTCTATCTGTCTCTGTTTTCCATCTGTCTCTGTATTACATCTGTCTCTGTTTTCTATCTGTCTCTGTATTACATCTGTCTCTGTTTTCTATCTGTCTCTGTATTACATCTGTCTCTGTTTTTCTATTGGTCTCTGTTTTCTATCTGTCTCTGTTTTCCTACCTGTTTCTGTTTTCTATCCGTGTCTCTTTTCTATCTGTCTCTGTTTATCTATCTGTCTCTGTTTTAATATCTCTCTCTCTGTTTTCTACCTGTGTCTGTATTACATCTGTCTCTGTTTTTCTATTGGTCTCTGTTTTCTATCTGTCTCTGTTTTCCTACCTGTTTCTGTTTTCTATCCGTGTCTCTTTTCTATCTGTCTCTGTTTTTCTATCTGTCTCTGTTTTGATATCTTTCTCTCTGTTTTCTACCTGTCTCTGTTTTGCTCTATGTCTCTGTTTTGCTCTTTGTCTCTGTTTTCTATCTGTCTCTGTTTTCTTTCTCTCACTATGTTCTATCTGTCTCTGTTATTCTATCTCTCCCTGTTCTTCTATATGTTTATGATTTTCTATCTGTCTCTGTTTTGCTATTTGTCTCCATTTTTCTACCTGTCTCTGTTTTCTATCTGTCTCTGTTTTTTGTCTGTCTCTGTTTTTCTTCTCTCTCTGTTTTTGTATCTCTCTCTGTTTATCTATCTGTCTCTGTTTTTATATCTGTCTCTGTTTTTCTATCTGTCTCTGTTTTCTGTCCATCTCTGTTTTCCATGTCTCTGTTTTTATATCTGTCGCTGTTTTCCATGTTCTCTGTTTTTCTTTCTCTCTCCGTTTTCTATTTGTCACTGTTTTCTATCTCTCTCTGACTTTTTATGTGTTCCTGATCTATATCCATCTCTCATTTCCAAACGTCTCTGTTTTTCTATCTGTCTGTTTTCTATAGGTCTCTGTTTTCCATCTGCCTCTCTTTTCCATTTGTCTCTGTTTCTCTATCAGTCTCTGTTTTCTATCTTTCTCCGTTTTCTACATGTCTCTGTTTTCCATCTGTCTCTGTTATTTATCAGTCTCTCTTTTCTATCTGTCTCTGTTTTCCATCTATCTCTGTTTTTCTGTCTCTGCTTTCCATCTGTCTCTGTTTTTCTATCTATCTCTGTTTTCTATCTATCTCTGTTTTCTATCTGTCTCTGTTTTTCACTCTGTCCCTCTTCTCTATCCATCTCCCATTTCTTTCTGTCTCTGTTTTCTATCTGTCTCTGTTTTACGATCTCTCTCTGTTTTCTATCTGTCTCTGATTTGCTAACTCTGTTTTATATCTTTCCTGTTTTTCCACATGTCTCTCTTTCCTATCACTCTCTGTGTTTCCATCTCTCTGTGTTTTTCTATCTCTCACTGGTTTTCTATCTGTATCTGCTTTCTATTTTTCTTTGTTATTCTAGCTCTCCCTGTTTTTCTATATGTTAATGATTTTCCATCTGTCTCGGTTTTGCTATATGTCTCCATTTTTCTACCTGTCTCTGTTTTCTTTCAGTCTCTGTTTTCTATCTGTCTCCGTTTTCTATCTGTCTCTGTTTTTCTATCTGTCTCTGTTTTCTATCTGTCTCTGTTTTTCTCTCTCCCTCTGTTATTCTACATCTCTCTGTTTATCTATCTCTCTCTGTTTTTCTATATGTTTATGATATTCTATCTGTCTCTGTTTTGCTATTTGAATCCGTTTTTCTACCTGTCTCTCTGTTCTGTCTGTCTCTGTTTTTCAACTGTCTCTCTTTTTATATCTGTCTCTGTTTTCCATCTGTCTCTGTTTTTCAACTGTCTCTCTTTTTATATCTGTCTCTGTTTTACATGTGTCTCTGTTTTTCTATCTCTCTCCGTTTTCTATTTGTCTCTGTTTACTACCTGTCTCTGTTTTCTGTCTGTCTCTGTTTTCTATCTGTCTCTGTCTTATATTTCTCTCTGTTTTCTATCTGTCTCAGTTTTCTAATTGTCCCCGCTTTTTTTTATCTCTCTCTGTTTTTCTATCTGTCTCTGTTTTCTATCTGTGTCTGGTTTGCCCTATCTCTCTGTTTTCCATCTGTCTCTTTTTTATTTCTCTCACTATTTTCTATTTGTCTCTGTTATTCTATCTCTCTCTGTTTTTCTACATGTTTATGATTTTCTATCTGTCTCTGTTTTGCTATTTGTCTCCGTTTTTCTACCGGTCTCTGTTTTCTATCTGTGTCTGTTTTCTGTCTGTCTCTGTTTGTTGTCTTCTCCGTTTCTCTCTCTTTCTCTGTTTTTATATCTCTCTCTGTTTTTATATCTCTCTCTGTTTTTCTATCTCTCTCTGTTTATATATCTGTCTCTGTTTTTATATCTCTCTCTGTTTTTATATCTCTCTCTGTTTTTCTATCAGTGTCTGCTTTCCATCTGTCTCTGTATTACATCAGTCTCTGTTGTTCTATCGCTCTCTGTCTCTCTCTCTGTTTTCTATCTGTCTCTGTTTTCATCTGTCTCTGTTTTCCGACCTGTTTTTGTTCTCTATCTCTGTCTCTTTTCTATCTGTCTCTGTTTTTCTTTCTGTCTCTGTTGTACTATCTCTCCCTCTGTTTTCTACCTGCCTCTGTTTTGCTCTATGTCTCTGCTTTGCTCTATGTCTCTGTTTTCTATCTGTCTGTTTTCTATCTGTCTCTGTTTTCCGACCTGTTTCTGTTCTCTATCTCTGTCTCTTTTCTATCTGTCTCTGTTTTACTATCTCTCTCTCTGTTTTCTACCAGTCTCTGCTTTGCTCTATGTCTCTGTTTTCTATCTGTCTCTGTTTTGTTTCTCTCACTGTTTTCTATCTGTCTCTGTTATTCTCTTTCCTTGTTTTTCTATATGTTTATGATTTTCTATCTGTCTCTGTTTTGCTATTTGTCTCCGTTTTTCTACCTGTCTCTGTTTTCTATCAGTCTCTTCTTCTTTCTGTCTCCGTTTTCTACTGTCTGTTTTTTGTCTGTCTCCGTTTTTCTTCTCTCACTGTTATTCTATATCTCTCTCTGTTTATCTATCTCTCTCTGTTTTTCTATATGTTTATGATATTCTATCTGTCTCTGTTTTGCTATTTGACTCCGTTTTTCTACCTGTCTCTGTTTTCTATCTGTCTCTGTTTTTCTATCTGCCCCTGTTCTCTATCCATCTCTCAATTCCAGTTGTCTCTGTTTTTCTATCTGTCTCTGCTTTCCATCTGTCTCTGTTTTCTATTTGTCTCTCTTTTCTATCTGTCTCTGTTTTCCAGATTTCTCTATTTTACTGTCTCTGTTTTTCTATGTCTCTGTTTTTCTGTCTGTCCCTGTTCTCTATCCATCTCTCAATTCCAGTTGTCTCTGTTTTTCTATCTGTCTCTGTTTTCTATCTGTCTCTGCTTTCCATCTGTCTCTGTTTTTCTATCTCTCTCTGTTTTCTATCTGTCTCTGTTTTCTATTTGTCTCTGTTTTCTATCTGTCTCTGTTTTCTATCTGTCTCTGTTTTTCTATCTGTCTCTGTTTTCTATCTGTCTCTGTTTTTCTATCTGTCTCTGTTTTTCTATCTGTCTCTGTTTTCTATCTGTCTCTGTTTTCTATCTGTCTCTGTTTTCTATCTGTCTCTGTTTTCTATCTGTCCCTATTTTCCATCTGTCTCTGTTTTTCTCAACGTCCCTGTTCTCTATCCATCTCTCATTTCTATCTGTCTCTGTTTTCTATCTGTCTATGTTTTACAATTTCTGTCTGTTTTCTACCTGTCTCTGTTTTGCTATCTATCTCTGTTTCTATCTGTCTCTGTTTTACTATTTCTCTCTCTGTTTTCCACCTTCCTCTGCTTTGCTCAATGTCTCTGTTTTGCTCTATATCTCTGTTTTCTATCTGTCTTTGTTTTCGTTCTCTCACTGTTTTCTATCTGTCTCTGTTATTCTATCTCTCTGTTTTTCTATATGTTTGTGATTTGCTATCTGTTTCTGTTTTGCTATTTGTCTCCGTTTTTCTCCCTGTCTCTGTTTTCTATCTGTCTCTGTTTTTCTATCTGTCTCTGTTTTCTATCTGTCTCTGTTTTCTATCTGTCTCTGTTTTCTATCTGTCTCTGTTTTGCTCTTTGTCTCCGTTTTTTTTTACCTGTCCCTGTTTTCTATCTGTTTCTGTTTTCTATCTGTCTCTGTTTTTTGTCTGTCTCCATTTTTCTCTCTCTCTCTGTTTTACTTTCTCTCTCTATTTATATATCTCTCACTGTTTTTATATTTGTCTCTGTTTTTCTATTTGTCTCTGTTTTCTGTTTGGTTCTGTTTTTACATCTCTCTCTGTTTTCTATCTGTCTCTGTTTTCTATCTGTCTCTGTTTTGCTCTTTGTCTCCGTTTTTTTTTACCTGTCTCTGTTTTCTATCTGTTTCTGTTTTCTATCTGTCTCTGTTTTTTGTCTGTCTCCATTTTTCTCTCTCTCTCTGTTTTACTTTCTCTCTCTATTTATATATCTCTCACTGTTTTTATATTTGTCTCTGTTTTTCTATTTGTCTCTGTTTTCTGTTTGGTTCTGTTTTTACATCTCTCTCTGTTTTCTATCTGTCTCTGTTTTTCTATCTCTCTCTGTTTTATATTTGTCTCTGTTCTCTATCTGTCTCTCTTTTTTGTCTGTCTTCGTTTCTCTCTCTTTCTCTCCCTGTTTATCTATCTCTCTCTGTTTTCCATCTGTCTGTGTTTACCATCTGTCTCGGTTTATTTATCTGTCTCTGTTTTCCACGTGTCTCTGTTTTTCTTCTGACCTGTTCTCTATCCATCTCTCATTTCTATCTGTCTCGGTTTTCTTTCTGTCTCTGTTTTACCATCTCTCTCTGTTTTCTATCTGTCTCTGTTATACGATCTCTCTGTTTTCTACCTGTCTCTGTTTTGCTATCTATCACTGTTTTATATCTTTCCTGTCTTTCCACATGTCTCTGTTTTCTAACTCTCTCTGTGTTTCTATCTGTCACTGTTTTCTTTATCTGTCTCTGTTTTCTTTCTGACTCTGTTATTCTATCTCTCCCTGTTTTTCTATCTGTTTATGATTTTCTATCTGTCTATGTTTTGCTATTTGTCTCCGTTTTTCTACCAGTCTCTCTTTTCTATCTGTCTCTGTTTTCCAGCTTTCTCTGTTTTTGTCTCTCTGTTTTCTATCTGCCTCTGTTTTTATATCTGTCTCTGTTTTCCATCTCTCTCTGTTTTTCTATCTGTCTCTGTTTTCTATCTGTCTCTGTTTTCTATCTGTCTCTGTTTTCTATCTGTCTCTGTTTTCTATCTGTCTCTGTTTTCTATCTGTCACTGTTTTCTATCTGTCTCTGTTTTCTATCTGCCTCTGTTTTTATATCTGTCTCTGTTTTCCATCTCTCTCTGTTTTTCTATCTGTCTCTGTTTTCTATCTGTCTCTGTTTTCCATCTCTCTCTGTTTTTCTATCTCTCTCCGTTTTCCATTTGTCTCTGTTTTCTATCTGTCCCTGTTCTCTATCCATCTTAAATTTCCATCTGTCTCTGTTTTTTTATCTGTCTCTATTTTCTATCTATCTCTCTTTTCCATCTGCCTCTGTATTCTATTTGTCTCTGTTTTTCTATCTGTGTCTGTTATTGATCAGTCTCTCTTTTCTATCTGTCTGTGTTTTGCATATTTCTCTCTTTTTCTGTGTCTGATTTCCAACTGTCTCCGTTTTTCTATCTGTCTCTGTTTTCTAATTGTCCCTGTTTTTCTATCTCTCTCTCTTTTCCTGTCTGTCTCTGTTTTCAATCTGTCTCCGTTTTGCTATGTATCTCTGTTTTCTAACTGACTCTCTTTATCCAAATGTCTGTTTTCTATCTGACTCTGTTTTAAACCTGTCTGTGTTTTCACTCTGTCTCTGTTTTTCTATCGCTCACTATTTTCTATCTCTTTCTGTTTTTCTATGTCTCTGTTTTCTATCTGTCTCTCTTTTTCTAACTGTCCATCTTCTCTATCCATCTTTCATTTCCTGCTGTCTCTGTATTTCTATCTCTCCCTGTTTGCTATGTCTCTCTGCGTTTATTTCTCACTCTATTTTGCTATCTGCCTCTGTTTTTCTATCTGCCTCTGTTTTCCATGTGTCTCTGTTTTTCTATCTCTCTTCATTTTCTGTTTGTCTCTGTTTTCTATCTGTCTTTGTTTTTCTATCTGTCCATGTTCTCTATCCATCTCTCAATTCCAGCTGTCTCTGTTTTTCTATCTGTCTCCATTTTCTATTTGTCTCTGTTTTCTACAGTCCCTGTTTTCCATCTGTCTGTTTTTGTATCTGTCTCCGTTTTCTATTTGTCTCTTGTTTTCTACCTGTCTCTATTTTCTATCTGTCTCTGCTTTTTTTTTATCTGTCGTTGTTCTCTATCCATCTCTCATTTCCAGCTGTCTCTGTTTTTCTATCTGTCTCTGTTTTATATCTAACTCTGTTTTCTATTTGTCTCTGTTTTCGATCTGTCCCTGTTTTCTATCTGTGTATGGTTTTTAATCTGTCCCTGTTCACTATCCATGTCTCTTTTCTATCGGTCTCTGTTTTCTATCTGTCTCTGTTTTCCATCTGTCTCTGTTTTCCATCTGTCTGTTTTTCTATCTGTCTCCGTTTTCTATTTGTCTCTGTTTTCTATCTGTCTCTGTTTTCTATCTGTCTCTGTTTTCTATCTGTCTCTGTTTTTCTATCTGTCTCTGTTTCCTATCTGCCTCTGTTTTCTATCTGTCTCTGTTTTTCTATCTGTCTCTGTTTTTCTATCTGTCTCTGTTTTCTATCTGTCTCTGTTTTCTATCTGTCTCTGTTTTCTATCTGTCTCTGTTTTCTATCTGTCTCTGTTTTCTATCTGTCTCTGTTTTTCTATCTGTCTCTGTTTTTCTATCTGTCTCTGTTTTCTATCTGTCTCTGTTTTCTATCTCTCTCTCTGTTTTTCTATGTGTCCCTGTTCTCTATCCATCTCGCATTTCCAGCTGTCTCTATTATTCTATCTGTCTCTGTTTTCTATCTGTCTCTGCTTTCTATCTGTCTCTGTTTTTCTATCGGTCTCTGCTTTCTTTCTGTCTCAGTTTTTCTCTCTGTCCCTGCTCTCTGTCCATCTCTCATTTCTATTGGTCTCTGTTTTCTGTCTGTCTCTGTTTTACCATCTCTGTTTTCTCTCTGTCTCTGTTTTGCTATCTATCTCTGTTTTCTATCTGTCTCTGTTTTTCCACATGTCTCTGTTTTCTATCTCTCTCTGTGTTTCTATCTCTCTCTGTTTTTCTATCAGTCACTGTTTTTCTATCTGTCTCTGTTATCTATCTGTCTCTGTTTTCTATCTGTCTCTGTATTTCTATCTCACTCTGTTATTTTACTCTGTCAAAGTTTTTCTATCTGTCTCTGTTTTCTCTTTGTCTCTGTTTTCTATCTGTCCCTGTTTTCTATCTGTCTCTGTTTTTCTATCTGTCTCTGTTTTCTATCTGTGTATGTTTTTCTATCTGTCCCTGTTCTCTATCCATGTCTCTTTTCTATCTGTCTCTGTTTTTCGATCTGTCTCTGTTTTTCTAACTGTCTCTGTTTTCCATATGACTCTGTTTTTCTGTCTCTGTTTTCTATCTGTCTCTGTTTTTCTATCTGCCTCTGTTTTCTATCTGTCTCTGTTTACCCTCTGCCTCTGTTTTCCATTTGATTCTGTTTTTCTATCTGTCTCTCTTTTCTATCTGTCTCTGTTTTCCATCTTTCTCTCTTTTTCTATCTGTCTCTGTTTTCCATCTGTCTCTGTTTTTCTATCAGTCTCTGCTTTCTTTCTGTCTCTGTTTTTCTCTCCGTCCCTGTTTTCTATCCATCTCTCGTTCTATTTGTCTCTGTTGTCTCTCTGTCTCTGTTTTACTATCTCTCTCTGTTTTCTATCTGTCTCTGTTTTGCTATCTATCTCTGCTTTATATCTGTCTCTGTTTTTCCACATGTCTCTGTTTTCTAACTCTCTCTGTTTTCTATCTGTCTCTGTTTTTATATCTGTCTCTGTTTTTTCTAACTGTCTCTGTTTTCTATCTGTCTCTGTTTTCCATCTGTCTCTGTTTTCTATTTGTCTCTTGTTTTCTATCTGTCTCTGTTTTCTATCTGTCTCTGCTTTTTTTATCTGTCGTTGTTCTCTATCCATCTCTCATTTCCATCTGTCTCTGTTTTCGATCTGTCCCTGTTTTCTATCTGTGTATGGTTTTCAATCTGTCCCTGTTCTCTACCATGTCTCTTTTCTGTCGGTCTCTGTTTTCTATCTGTCTCTGTTTTCCATCTGTCTGTTTTTCTATCTGTCTCCGTTTTCTATTTGTCTCTGTTTTCTATCTGCCTCTGTTTTTATATCTGTCTCTGTTTTCCATCTGTCTCTGTTTTTCTATCTATATCTCTTTTCCATTTGTCTCTGTTTTCTATCTATATCTCTTTTCCATTTGTCTCTGTTTTCTATCTATCCCTGCTCTCTATCGATCTTAAATTTCCATCTGTCTCTGTTTTTTTATCTGTCTCTGTTTTCTATCTATCTCTCTTTTCCATCTGCCTCTGTATTCCATTTGTCTCTGTTTTTCTATCTGTGTCTGTTATTGATCAGTCTCTCTTTTCTATCTGTCTGTGTTTTGCATATTTCTCTCTTTTTCTGCCTCTGATTTCCAACTGTCTCCGTTTTTCTATCTGTCTCTGTTTTCTAATTGTCCCTGTTTTTCTATCTCTCTCTCTTTTCCTGTCTGTCTCTGTTTTCAATCTGTCTCCGTTTTGCTATGTATCTCTGTTTTCTAACTGACTCTCTTTATCCAAATGTCTGTTTTCTATCTGACTCTGTTTTAAACCTGTCTGTGTTTTCACTCTGTCTCTGTTTTTCTATCGCTCACTATTTTCTATCTCTTTCTGTTTTTCTATGTCTCTGTTTTCTATCTGTCTCTCTTTTTCTAACTGTCCATCTTCTCTATCCATCTTTCATTTCCTGCTGTCTCTGTATTTCTATCTCTCCCTGTTTGCTATCTCTCTCTGCGTTTATTTCTCACTCTATTTTGCTATCTGCCTCTGTTTTTCTATCTGCCTCTGTTTTCCATGTGTCTCTGTTTTTCTATCTCTCTTCATTTTCTGTTTGTCTCTGTTTTCCATCTGTCTTTGTTTTTCTATCTGTCCATGTTCTCTATCCATCTCTCAATTCCAGCTGTCTCTGTTTTTCTATCTGTCTCCATTTTCTATTTGTCTCTGTTTTCTACTGTCCCTGTTTTCCATCTGTCTGTTTTTGTATCTGTCTCCGTTTTCTATTTGTCTCTTGTTTTCTACCTGTCTCTATTTTCTATCTGTCTCTGCTTTTTTTTTGTCTGTCGTTGTTCTCTATCCATCTCTCATTTCCAGCTGTCTCTGTTTTATTATCTGTCTCTGTTTTATATCTAACTCTGTTTTCTATTTGTCTCTGTTTTCGATCTGTCCCTGTTTTCTATTTGTGTATGTTTTTCAATCTGTCCCTGTTCTCTATCCATGTCTCTTTTCTATCGGATCCTGTTTTCTATCTGTCTCTGTTTTCTATCTGTCTCTGTTTTCTATCTGCCTCTGTTTTTATATCTGTCTCTGTTTTCCATCTGTCTCTGTTTTTCTATCTCTCTCCGTTTTCCATTTGTCTCTGTTTTCTATCTGTCCCTGTTCTCTATCCATCTTAAATTTCCATCTGTCTCTGTTTTTCTATCTGTCTCTGTTTTCTATCTATCTCTCTTTTCCATTTGTCTCTGTTTTCTATCTGTCCCTGCTCTCTATCCATCTTAAATTTCCATCAGTCTCTGTTTTTTATCTGTCTCTGTTTTCTATCTATCTCTCTTTTCCATCTGCCTCTGTATTCCATTTGTCTCTGTTTTTCTATCTGTGTCTGTTATTGATCAGTCTCTCTTTTCTATCTGTCTGTGTTTTGCATATTTCTCTCTTTTTCTGTGTCTGATTTCCAACTGTCTCCGTTTTTCTATCTGTCTCTGTTTTCTAATTGTCCCTGTTTTTCCATATCTCTCTGTTTTTCTATCTGTCTCTGTTTTCGATCTGTCTCTGTTTTTCTATCTGTCTCTGTTTTTCCATGTCTCTCTGTTTTCTCTCTGTCTCTGTTTTGCTATCTATCTCTGTTCTATATCTGTCTCTGTTTATCCACATGTCTCTGTATTCTATCTCTCTCTGTTTTTCTATCTCTCTCTTTCTTCTCTGTATTTATATCTCTCTCTGTTTTTTTACTCTGTCTAAGTTTTTCTATCTGTCTCTGTTTTCTATCTGTCCCGGTCTTATATCTGTGTATGTTTTTCTATCTGTCCCTGTTCTCTATCCATGTCTCTTTTCTATCTGTCTCTGATTTCTATCTGTCTCTGTTTTCTAATTGTCCCTGTTTTTCCTTCTCTCTCCGTTTTTCTATCTGTCTCTGTTTTCTAATTGTCCCTGTTTTTCCATCTGTCTCTGTTTTTCAATCAGTCTCTGTTTTCAATCAGTCTCTGTTTTCTATCTGTCTCTGCTTTTCTATCTGTCTCTGTTTTCTATCTGTCTCTGTTTTCTATCAGTCTCTGTTTTCTATCTGTCTCTGTTTTCTATCTGTCTCTGTTTTCTATCTGTCTCTGTTTTTCTATCTGTCTCTGTTTTCTATCTGTCTCTGTTTTCTTTCTGTCTCTGTTTTCTATCTATCTATGCTTTTCTATCTGTCTCTGTTTTAATATCTGTCTCTGTTTTTATATCTGTCTGTTTTCTAACTGTCCCTGTTTTTCCATCTCTCTCCGTTTTTCAATTTGTCTCTCTTTTCGTTCTGTCTCTGTTTTTCTATCTGTCTCTGTTTTCTTATTGTCCCTGTTTTTCCATATCTCTCTGTATATATATCTGTCTCCGTTTTCTCTCTGTGTCTGTTTTTCTAGCTGTCTCTGATTTGCTATCTGACTCTGTTTTCTATCTGTTTATGTTTATCTGTCACTGTTTTCTAATTTTAGCTGTTTTTCCATCTCTCTCTGTTTTCTATCTGGCTGTTTTCTATCTGTCTCTGTTTTTCTAACTGTCTCTGTTTTCTATCTGTCTCTGTTTCCTATCTGCCTCTGTTTTCTATCTGTCTCTGTTTCCTATCTATCTCTGTTTTCTATCTGTCTCTGTTTTCTACTGTCTCTGTTTTCCATCTGTCTGTTTTTCTATCTGTCTCCGTTTTCTATTTGTCTCTGTTTTCTACCTGTCTCTGTTTTCTATCTGTCTCTGCTTTTCTATCTGTCTCTGCTTTTCTATCTGTCTCTGTTTTCTAATTGTCCCTGTTTTTATATCTCTCTCTGTTTTTCTATCTGTCTTTCTGTATCCTCTCTGTCTCTGTTTTTCCATCTTTATCAGTTTTCTATCTGTCTCTTTTTTGCTATGTATCGCTGTTTCTATCTGTCTGTATCTCCACAGGTCTCTGTTTTCTATCTGTCTCTGTTTTTCTATTACTCGCTATTTTCTATCTCTTTCTTTATTTCTATCACTCTGTTTTCTATCTGTCTCTGTTTTCTATCTGTCTCTGTTTTTCTATCTGTCTCTGTTTTACTATCGCTCTCTCTGTTTTCCACCTGTGTCTGTTTTGCTCTATGTCTCTGTCTTCTACCTGGCTCTGTTTTCTATCAGTCTCTGTTTTCTATCTTTCTCTGTTTTTCCACCTGTCTCTATTTTCCATCTGTCTCTGTTCTTTATCAGTCTCTCTTTTTCTATATGTGTCTGCTTTCCAACTGTCTCTGTATTTCTATCTGTCTTCGTTGTCTTTCTGTCTCTGTTTACATTTCCGTCCCTGTTCTCTATCCATCTCTAATTTGCATCTGTCTCTGTTTTCTATTTGTCTCTGTTTTACTATCTGTCTCTGTTTTCTATCTGTCTCTGTTTTCTATCTGTCTCTGTTTTGCTATCTATCTGTGTTTTATATCTGTCTCTGCTTTTCCACATGTCTCTGTTTTCTATCTGTCTCTGTTTTTCTATCTGTCTGCGTTTTCTTTCTGTCTCTGTTTTTCTCTCCGAGGTTGTTCTCTATCCATCTCTGATTTGTATTTTTCTCTGTTTTCTATCTGTCTCTGTTTTAATATCTCTCTCTCTTTTCTATCTGTCTCTGTTTTCTATCTGTCTCTGTTTTTCCACATGTCTCTGTTTTCTATCTGTCCCTGTTTTCTACTCTCTCTGTTTTTCCATTTGTCACTGTGTTTCTATCTGTCTCTGTTTTCTATCTGTCTCTGTATTGCTATCTGTCTCTGTTTTCTATCTGTCTCTGTTTTCTAACTGTCTCTGTTTTCTATCTGTCTCTGTTTTCTATCTATCTCTGTTTCCTATCTGTCTCTGTTTTCTATCTGTCTCTGTTTCCTATCTGTCTCTGTTTTCTATCTGTCTCTGTTTTCTATCTGTCTCTGTTTCCTATCTCTCTCTGTTTTCTATCTCTCTCTGTTTTCTATCTGTCTCTGTTTCCTATCTGTCTCTGTTTCCTATCTGTCTCTGTTTCCTATCTGTCTCTGTTTCCTATCTGTCTCTGTTTTCTATCTGTCTCTGTTTTCTATCTGTCTCTGTTTTCTATCTGTCTCTGTTTTCTATCTGTCTCTGTTTTTCTATCTCTCTTTGTTTTCTATCTGTCTCTGTTTTCTATCTGTCTCTGTTTTCTATCTGTCTCTGTTTTCTATCTCTCTGTTTTCTATCTGTCTCTGTTTTCTATCTGTCTCTGTTTTCTATC
This sequence comes from Isurus oxyrinchus, assembly GCA_026770705.1. Taxonomy (NCBI): domain Eukaryota; kingdom Metazoa; phylum Chordata; class Chondrichthyes; order Lamniformes; family Lamnidae; genus Isurus; species Isurus oxyrinchus. The sequence goes on along the minus strand of JANJGN010000541.1, from coordinate 301,571 downwards.
TGTGTTTGTTTTTCTATCTGTCTCTGTTTTCTATCTGTCTCTGTTTTCTATCTGTCTCTGTTTTTCTATCTCACTCTGTTTTCTATCTGTCTCTGTTTTTCTATCTGTCTCTGTTTTCTATCTGTCTCTGTTTTTCTAACTGTCTCTGTTTTCTATCTGTCTCTGTTTTCTGTCTGTCTCTGTTTCCTATCTGTCTCTGTTTTCTATCTGTCTCTGTTTCCTATCTGTCTCTGTTTTCTATCTGTCACTGTTTTCTATCTGTCTCTGTTTTCTATCTGTCTCTGTTTCCTATCTCTCTCTGTTTTCTATCTCTGTTTTCTATCTGTCTCTGTTTCCTATCTGTCTCTGTTTTCTATCTGTCTCTGTTTCCTATCTGTCTCTGTTTTCTATCTGTCTCTGTTTCCTATCTGTCTCTGTTTTCTATCTGTCTCTGTTTTCTGTCTGTCTCTGTTTCCTATCTGTCTCTGTTTTCTATCTGTCTCTGTTTCCTATCTGTCTCTGTTTTCTATCTGTCACTGTTTTCTATCTGTCTCTGTTTTCTATCTGTCTCTGTTTCCTATCTCCCTCTGTTTTCTATCTCTGTTTTCTATCTGTCTCTGTTTCCTATCTGTCTCTGTTTTCTATCTGTCTCTGTTTCCTATCTGTCTCTGTTTTCTATCTGTCTCTGTTTTCTATCTGTCACTGTTTTCTATCTGTCTCTGTTTTCTATCTGTCTCTGTTTTCTATCTGTCTCTGTTTTCTATCTTTTTCTGTTTTCTATCTGTCTCTGTTTTCTATCTGTCTCTGTTTTTCTATCTGTCTCTGTTTTCTATCTGTCTCTGTTTTTCTATCTGTCTCTGTTTTCTATCTGTCTCTGTTTTCTATCTTTCTCTGTTTTCTATCTGTCTCTGTTTTCTATCTGTCTCTGTTTTTCTATCTGTCTCTGTTTTCTATCTGTCTCTGTTTTCTATCTGTCTCTGTTTTCTATCTGTCTCTGTTTTCTATCTGTCTCAGTTTTCTATCTGTCTCTGTTTTTCTATCTGTCTCTGTTTTCTATCTGTCTCTGTTTTTCTATCTGTCTCTGTTTTCTATCTGTCTCTGTTTTCTATCTGTCTCTGTTTTCTATCTGTCTCTGTTTTTCTATCTGTCCCTGTTTTCTATCTGTCTCTGTTTTCTATTTGTCTATGTTTTCTATCTGTCCCTGTTTTCTGTCTGTCTCTGTTTTCTATCTGTCTCTGTTTTCTATCTGTCTCTGTTTTTCTATCTGTCTCTGTTTTCTATCTGTCTCAGTTTATCTATCTGTCTCTGTTTTCTATCTCTCTCTGTTTTCTATCTCTCTCTGTTTTCTATCTATCTCTGTTTTCTATCTCTCTCTGTTTTCTATCTGTCTCTGTTTTCTATCTATCTCTGTTTTCCATCTGTCTCTGTTTTCCATCTGTCTGTTTTTCTATCTGTCTCTGTTTTCTACTTGTCTCTGTTTTTCTATCTGTCGTTGTTCTCTATCCATCTCTCATTTCCAGCTGTCTCTGTTTTTCTATCTGTCTCTGTTTTCTATCTGTCTCTGTTTTATATCTAACTCTGTTTTCTATTTGTCTCTGTTTTCGATCTGTCCCTGTTTTCTACCTGTGTATGTTTTGCAATCTGTCCCTGTTCTCTAGAATGTCTCTTTTCTATCGGTTTCTGTTTTCTATTTGTCTCTGTTTTCTATCTCTCCCTGTTTTCTATCTCTCTCTGTTTTCTATCTCTCCCTGTTTTCTATCTCTCTCTGCGTTACTATCTCACTCTATTTTTCTATCTGTCACTGTTTTTCTATCTCTGTTTTGTAATATTCCCTGTTTTTCTATCTCTCTGTTTTTCTATCACTCTCTGTTTTCTATCTGTCTCTCCATGTTTCCTCTCTGTCTCTGCTTTACTATCTTTATCTGTTTTCTATCTGTCTTTTTTTGCTATGTATCTCTGTTTCTATCTGTCTCTATTTATACACAAGTCTCTGTTTTTAACTGTCTCTGTTTTCCACCTCTCTCTCTGCTTTCTATCTGTCTCTGTTTTTCTTTCTCTCGCTATTTTCTATCTCTTTTTGTTTTTCTATCTGTCTGTTTTTTTATCTGTCTGTTTTTCTATCTGTCTTTGATATTCTATCTGTTTCTGTTTTCTATCTGTCTCTTTTTTCTCTCTGTCTCTGTTCTCTCTGTTTCTGTTTTCCTATCTGCTTCTGTGCTCTATCCGTCTCTCTTTTCTATCTGTCTCTGTTTTTCTATCTGTCTCTGTTTTTCTATCTGTCTCTGTTTTACTATCTCTCTCTCTGTTTTCTATCTGTCTGTTATTCAATCTCTCCCTGTTTTTCTATATGTTTATGATTTTCTATCTATCTCTGTCTTGCTATTTGTCTCCGTTTTTCTATCTGTCTCTGTTTTCTATCTGTCTCTGTTTTTCTATCTGTCTCTGTTTTTCTATCTGTCTCTGTTTTCTATCTGTCTCTGTTTTCTATCTGTCTCTGTTTTCTATCTGTCTCTGTTTTTTGTCTGTCTCCGTTTTTCTCTCCCTCTCTGTTTTGCTATCTGTCTCTTTTTTTATATCTGTCTCTGTTTATCGAACTGTCTCTGTTTTCTATCTGTCTCTGATTTCCATTTGTCTCTGTTTTCCATCTGTTGCTGTTACATATCCTTCTCTCATTTCCAGCTGTCTCGTTTTACTATCTGTCTCTGTTTTCCATCTGTCCCTGTTTTCTATCTGTCTCTGTTTTCCATCTGTCTCTGTTTTACATCTGAATCTGTTTTATATTTGTCTCTGTTTTCGATCTGTCCCTGTTTTCTATCTGTGTATGTTTCTCAATCTGTCCCTGTTCTCTATCCATATCTCTTTTCTATCGGTCTCTGTTTTCTAGCTGACTCTGTTTTCTATCACTCCCTGTTTTCTATCTCTCTCTGCGTCACTATCTCACTCTATTTTTCTATCTGCCACTGTTTTTCTATCTGTCTCTGTTTTCTAATTGTCTCTGTTTTTCAATCTCTCTCTATTTTTCTATCTGTCTCTCAGTTTCCTCTCTGTCTCTGTTTTACAAATTTGTCTGTTTTCTATCTGTCTCTGTTTTGCTATGTATCTGTCTCTGTTTCTCCACAAGTCTGTTTTCTATCTGTCTCTGTTTTCTACCTCTCTCTCTGCTTTCTATCTGTCTCTGTTATTCTATCGCTCGCAATTTTCTATCTCTTTCTGTTTTTCTATCTCTGTGTTTTCTATCTGTCTCTGTTTTTCTATCTGTCTCTGTTTTTCTATCTGTCTCTGTTTTCTATCTGTCTCTTTTCTATCTGTCTGTTTTTCTATCTGTCTCTGTTTTCTATCTGTCTCTTTTTTATGTCTGTCTCTGTTCTATCTGTCTGTTTTCCTATCTGTTTCTGTTCTCTATCCGTCTCTATTTTCTATCTGTCTCTGTTTTTCTATCTGTCTGTTTTACTATCGCTCTCTCTGATTTCTATGTGTCTCTATTATTCTATCTCTCCCTGTTTTTCAATATGTTTATGATTTTCTATTTGTCTCTGTTTTGCTATTTGTCTCCGTTTTTCTACCTGTCTCTGTTTTCTATCTGTCTCTGTTTTCTACCTGTCTCTGTTTTCTATCTGTCTCTGTTTTCTATCTGTCTCTGTTTTCTATCTGTCTCTGTTTTCTATCTGTCTCTGTTTTCTATCTGTCTCTGTTTTCTATCTGTCTCTGTTTTATATCTGTCTCTGTTTTTCTATCTGTCTCTGTTCTCTATCTGTCTCTGTTTTCTATCTGTCTCTGTTTTCTATCTGTCTCTGTTTTCTATCTGTCTCTGTTTTCTATCTGTCTCTGTTTTCTATCTGTCTCTGTTTTCTACCTGTCTCTGTTTTCCAAATGTCTCTGTTTTTTGCCTGTTCTCGTTTTTCTCTCTCTCTCTCTGTTTTTCTATCTCACTCTGTTTATCTATCTCTCGCTATTTTTCTCTCTGTCCCTGTTCTCTATCCATCTCTCATTTCCAGCTGTCTCTGTTTTTCCAACTGTCTCTGCTTTCTATCTGTCTCTGTTTTCCATCTGTCTCAGTTTTCATATCTGTCTCAGTTTTTCTATCTGTCACAGTTTTTCTAAGTGTGTCTGTTTTTGTATCTGTCTCTGTTTTTATAACTGTCTCTGCTTCTTAACTGTCTCCATAATATTTATCTGTCTCTCTGTTCTATCTGTCCCTATTTTTCTATCTCTCTGTTTTGTATCTGTCTCTGTTTTTCTATCTGTCTCTGTTTTCTATCTGTCTCTGTTTTTCTATCTGTCTCAGTTTTTCTGTCTCTCTCTGTTTTCTATCTGTCTCTGTTTTTGTATATCTCTCTGTTTTCTATCTGTCTCTGTTTCTCTATCTGTCTCTGTTTTCTATCTGTCTCTGTTTCTCTATCTGTCTCTGTTTTCTATCTGCCTCTGTTTTCCATCTCTCTCTGTTTCTCTATCTGTCTCTGTTTTCTATCTGTCTCTGTTTTCTATCTCTCTCTGTTTTTCTATCTGTCTCAGTTTTTCTGTCTCTCTCTGTTTTCTATCTGTCTCTGTTTTTGTATATCTCTCTGTTTTCTATCTCTCTCTGTTTTCTATCTGTCTCTGTTTTCTATCTCTCTCTGTTTTCTATCTGTCTCTGTTTTACTATCTGCCTCTGTTTTTTATCTGTGTCTGTTTTTCTGTCTCTCTCTGTTTTTCTATCTGTCTCTGTTTTTCTAGTTTTCTCTGTTTTCTATCTGTCTCTGTTCTCCATCTGTCTGTTTTGCTCTCTGTCTCCGTTTTCTTTTGTCTCTGTTTTCTTTCTGTCTCTGTTTTCCTATCTGTCCCTGTTCTCTATCCATCTCTCATTTCCAGCTGTCTCTGTTTTCTATCTGTCTCTGTTTTTCTATCTGTCTCTGTTTTATATCTGTCTCTGTTTTCCATCTGCCTCTGATTTCCATATGACTCTGTTTCTCTAGCTGTCTCTGTTTTCTATCTGTCTCTGTTTTTCTACCTGTCTCTATTTTTCCATCTGTCTCTGTTTTTATCAGTCTCTCTTTTCTATCTGTCTCTGTTTTCTATCTGTCTCTGTTTTCTATCTCTCCCTGTTTTCTATCATTCCCTGCGTTTCTATGTCACTTTATTTTACTATCTTGTCACTGTTTTTCTATCTGTCTCTGTTTTCTAATTGTCTCTGTTTTTCTATCTCTTTCTGTTTTTCAATCTGTCACTGTTACCTATCCATCTCTCATTTCCAGCTGTCTCTGTTTTTCTATCTGTCTCTGTTTTCTATCTGTCTCTGTTTTTCTATCTGTCCCTGCTCTCTATCCATCTCTCATTTCCAGCTGTCTCTGTTTTTCTATCTGTCTCTGTTTTCTATCAGTCTCTGTTCTTCTATCTGTCGCTGTTACCTATCCATCTCTCATTTCCAGCTGTCACTGCTTTTCATCTGTCTCGGTCTTATATCTGTCTCTGTTTTCTATTTGTCTCTGTTTTCGATCTGTCCCTGTTTTCTATCTGTGTATGTTTTTCAATCTGTCCCTGTTCTATATCCAAGTCTTTTTTCTATCGGTCTCTGTTTTCTATCTCTCCCTGGTTTCTATCTCTCTTTGCGTTTCTATCTCACTCTATTTTTCTATCTGTCACAGCTTTTCTGTCAGTCTCTGTTTTCTAATTGTCTCTGTTTTTCTATCTAACTCTGTTTTTCTATCTGTCTCTGTTTTTCTCTCCTTCCCTCTTCTCTATGCACTTCTCATTTCTATCTGTCTCTGTTTTCTATCTGTCTCTGTTTTTCTATCTGTCTCTGTTTTCTATCTCTCTCTGTTTTGCTATCTATCTCTGTTTTCTATATTTCTCTGTTTTTCCACATGTCTCTGTTTTCTATCTCTCTCTGTGTTTCTATCTCTCTCTGTTTTGCTATCTATCTCTGTATTATATCTGTCTCTGTTTTTCCACATGTCTCTGTTTTCTATCTCTCTCTTTGTTTCTATCTCTCTCTGTTTTTCCATGTGTCACTGTTTTACTATCTGTCTCTCTTTTCTATCTGTCTCTGTTTTTCTATCTGTCTTTGTTATTCTATCTGTCTCTGTTTTCTATCTGTCTCTGTTTTCTATCTGTCTCTTTTTTCTCTCTGTCTCTGTTCTCTCTGTCTCTGTTTTTCTATCTGCTTCTGTGCTCTATCCGTCTGTCTTTTCTATCCGACTCTGTTTTTCTATCTGTCTCTGTTTTACTATCTCTCTCGCTGTTTTCTATCTGTCTCTGTTATTGTATCTCTCACTGTTTTTCTATATGTTTATGATTTTCTATCTGTCTCTGTTTTGCTATTTGTCTCCGTTTTTCTATCTCTCACTGTTTTCTGTCTCTGTTTTCTATCTGTCTCTGTTTTCTATCTGTCTCTGTTTTTATATCTGTCTCCGTTTTTCTCACTGTCTCTGTTTTCTATCTGTCTTTGTTTTCCTTTCTGCTTCTGTGCTCTATCCGACTCTCTTTTCTTTCTGTCTCTGTTTTCCTATCTGTCCCTGTTCTCTATCCATCTCTCATTTCCAGCTGTCTCTGTTTTCTATCTGTCTCTGTTTTTCTATCTGTCTCTGTTTTATATCTGTCTCTGTTTTCCATCTGCCTCTGATTTCCATATGACTCTGTTTCTCTAGCTGTCTCTGTTTTCTATCTGTCTCTGTTTTTCTACCTGTCTCTATTTTTCCATCTGTCTCTGTTTTTATCAGTCTCTCTTTTCTATCTGTCTCTGTTTTCTATCTGTCTCTGTTTTCTATCTCTCCCTGTTTTCTATCATTCCCTGCGTTTCTATGTCACTTTATTTTACTATCTTGTCACTGTTTTTCTATCTGTCTCTGTTTTCTAATTGTCTCTGTTTTTCTATCTCTTTCTGTTTTTCAATCTGTCACTGTTACCTATCCATCTCTCATTTCCAGCTGTCTCTGTTTTTCTATCTGTCTCTGTTTTCTATCTGTCTCTGTTTTTCTATCTGTCCCTGCTCTCTATCCATCTCTCATTTCCAGCTGTCTCTGTTTTTCTATCTGTCTCTGTTTTCTATCAGTCTCTGTTCTTCTATCTGTCGCTGTTACCTATCCATCTCTCATTTCCAGCTGTCACTGCTTTTCATCTGTCTCGGTCTTATATCTGTCTCTGTTTTCTATTTGTCTCTGTTTTCGATCTGTCCCTGTTTTCTATCTGTGTATGTTTTTCAATCTGTCCCTGTTCTATATCCAAGTCTTTTTTCTATCGGTCTCTGTTTTCTATCTCTCCCTGGTTTCTATCTCTCTTTGCGTTTCTATCTCACTCTATTTTTCTATCTGTCACAGCTTTTCTGTCAGTCTCTGTTTTCTAATTGTCTCTGTTTTTCTATCTAACTCTGTTTTTCTATCTGTCTCTGTTTTTCTCTCCTTCCCTCTTCTCTATGCACTTCTCATTTCTATCTGTCTCTGTTTTCTATCTGTCTCTGTTTTTCTATCTGTCTCTGTTTTCTATCTCTCTCTGTTTTGCTATCTATCTCTGTTTTCTATATTTCTCTGTTTTTCCACATGTCTCTGTTTTCTATCTCTCTCTGTGTTTCTATCTCTCTCTGTTTTGCTATCTATCTCTGTATTATATCTGTCTCTGTTTTTCCACATGTCTCTGTTTTCTATCTCTCTCTTTGTTTCTATCTCTCTCTGTTTTTCCATGTGTCACTGTTTTACTATCTGTCTCTCTTTTCTATCTGTCTCTGTTTTTCTATCTGTCTTTGTTATTCTATCTGTCTCTGTTTTCTATCTGTCTCTGTTTTCTATCTGTCTCTTTTTTCTCTCTGTCTCTGTTCTCTCTGTCTCTGTTTTTCTATCTGCTTCTGTGCTCTATCCGTCTGTCTTTTCTATCCGACTCTGTTTTTCTATCTGTCTCTGTTTTACTATCTCTCTCGCTGTTTTCTATCTGTCTCTGTTATTGTATCTCTCACTGTTTTTCTATATGTTTATGATTTTCTATCTGTCTCTGTTTTGCTATTTGTCTCCGTTTTTCTATCTCTCACTGTTTTCTGTCTCTGTTTTCTATCTGTCTCTGTTTTCTATCTGTCTCTGTTTTTATATCTGTCTCCGTTTTTCTCACTGTCTCTGTTTTCTATCTGTCTTTGTTTTCCTTTCTGCTTCTGTGCTCTATCCGACTCTCTTTTCTATCTGTCTCTGTTTTCTATCTGTCTCTGTTTTCTATCTGTCTCTGTTTTTTGTCAGTCCCCGTTTTTCTCTCTCTATCTGTTTTTCTATCTCTCTCTGTTTTTATGTCTGTCTCTGTTTTTCTAACTGTCTCTGTTTTCCACCTGTCTGTGTTTTCCATCTGTCTGTTTTTCTATCTGTCTCCGATTCCTATTGTCTCTGTTTTATATCTAACTCTGTTTTCTGTTTGTCTCTGTTTTCGATCTGTCCCTGTTTTCTATCCGTGTATGTTTTTCAATCTGTCCCTGTTCTCTATCCATGTTTCTTTTCTATCTGTCTCTGTTTCCTATCAGTCTCTGCTTTCCATCTGTCTCTGTTTTCTATCTGTCTCTGTTTTCTATCTGTCTCTGTTTTCTATCTGTCTCTGTTTTCTATCTGTCTCTGTTTTCTATCTGTCTCTGTTTTCTATCTGTCTCTGTTTTCGATCTGTCCCTGTTTTCTATCCGTGTATGTTTTTCAATCTGTCCCTGTTCTCTATCCATGTTTCTTTTCTATCTGTCTCTGTTTCCTATCAGTCTCTGCTTTCCATCTGTCTCTGTTTTCTATCTGTCTCTGTTTTCTATCTGTCTCTGTTTTCTATCTGTCTCTGTTTTCTATCTATCTCTGTTTTCTATCTGTCTCTGTTTTCCATCTGTCTCTGTTTTCTATCTGTCTCTGTTTTCTATCTGTCTCTGTTTTCTATCTGTCTCTGTTTTCTATCTGTCTCTGTTTTCTATCTGTCTCTGTTTTCTATCTGTCTCTGTTTTCCATCTGTCTCTGTTTTCTATCTGTCTCTGTTTTCTATCTGTCTCTGTTTTCTATCTGTCTCTGTTTTCTATCTGTCTCTGTTTTCTATCTGTCTCTGTTTTCTATCTGTCTCTGTTTTCTATCTGTCTCTGTTTTCCATCTGTCTCTGTTTTCTATCTGTCTCTGTTTTCTATCTGTCTCTGTTTTCTATCTGTCTCTGTGTTTCTACCTGTCTCTATTTTCCATCTGTCTCTGTTCTTTATCAGTCTCTCTTTTCTATCTGTCCCTGTTTTCCAAACTTTCTCTGTTTTTCAATATGTCTCTGCTTTCCATCTGTCTGTGTTTTTCTATCTGTCTCTGCTTTCCATCTGTCTGTGTTTTTCTATCTCTCTCTGCTTTTCTATCTCTCTCTGTTTCCTATCTGTCTCTTTTTTCTATCTGTCTCTGCTTTCCATCTGTCTGTGTTTTTCTATCTGTCTCTGTTTTCTATCTGTCTCTGTTTTCTATCTGTCTCTGTTTTCTATCTGACTCTCTTTTCTATCTGTCTCTGTTTTTCTAACTGTCTCTGTTTTACTATCTCTCTCTCTGTTTTCTATCTGTCTCTGTTATTCTATCTCTCCCTGTTTTTCCATATGTTTATGATTTTCTATCTGCCTCTGTTTTGCTATTTGTCTCCGTTTTTCTACCTGTCTCTGTTTTCTATCTGTCTCTGTTTTCTATCTGTATCTGTTTTCTATCTGTCACTGTTTTCTATCTGTCTCTGTTTTTCTATCTGTCTCTGTTTTCTATCTGTCCTTGTTTTTCTACCTGTCTCTGTTTTCTATCTGTCTCTGTTTTCTATCTGTCTCTGTTTTCTATCTGTATCTGTTTTCTATCTGTCTCTGTTTTCTATCTGTCTCTGTTTTCTATCTGTCTCTGTTTTCTATCTGTATCTGTTTTCTATCTGTCACTGTTTTCTATCTCTCTCCGTTTTCTATCTGTCTCTGTTTTCTATCTGTCTCTGTTTTCTATCTGTATCTGTTTTCTATCTGTCACTGTTTTTCTATCTGTCTCTGTTTTTCTATCTGTCTCTGTTTTCTATCTGTCCTTGTTTTTCTACCTGTCTCTGTTTTCTATCTGTCTCTGTTTTTTGTCAGTCTCCGTTTTTCTCTCTCTATCTGTTTTTCTATCTCTCTGTTTTTTTATCTGTCTCTTTTTTTCTAACTGTCTCTGTTTTCCACCTGTCTCTGTTTTCCATCTGTCTGTTTTTCTATCTGTCTCCGCTTTCTATTGTCTCTGTTTTTTATCTGTCGCTGTTTTCTATCTCTCTCTGTTTTTTTATCTGTCTCTGTTTTCTATCTGTCTCTGTTTTCTATCTGTCTCTGCTTTACTATCTGTCTCTGTTTCCTATCTGTCTCTGTTTTCTATCTGTCTCTGCTTATTATCTGTCTCTGTTTTCTATCTGTCTCTGTTTTCTATCTGTCTCTGTTTACTATCTGTCTCTGTTTCCTATCTGTCTCTTTTTTCTCTCTGTCTCTGTTTTCTATCTGTCTCTGTTTTCTATCTGTCTCTGTTTTCTATCTGTCTCTGTTTTCTATCCGACTCTCTTTTCTATCTGTCTCTGTTTTTCTATCTGTCTCTGTTTTCTATCTGTCTCTGTTTTTTGTCAGTCCCCGTTTTTCTCTCTCTATCTGTTTTTCTATCTCTCTCTGTTTTTATGTCTGTCTCTGTTTTTCTAACTGTCTCTGTTTTCCACCTTTCTGTGTTTTCCATCTGTCTGTTTTTCTATCTGTCTCCGATTCCTATTGTCTCTGTTTTATATCTAACTCTGTTTTCTGTTTGTCTCTGTTTTCGATCTGTCCCTGTTTTCTATCCGTGTATGTTTTTCAATCTGTCCCTGTTCTCTATCCATGTTTCTTTTCTATCTGTCTCTGTTTCCTATCAGTCTCTGCTTTCCATCTGTCTCTGTTTTCTATCTGTCTCTGTTTTCTATCTGTCTCTGTTTTCTATCTGTCTCTGTTTTCTATCTGTCTCTGTTTTCTATCTGTCTCTGTTTTCTATCTGTCTCTGTTTTCTATCTGTCTCTGTTTTCTATCTATCTCTGTTTTCTATCTGTCTCTGTTTTCCATCTGTCTCTGTTTTCTATCTGTCTCTGTTTTCTATCTGTCTCTGTTTTCTATCTGTCTCTGTTTTCTATCTGTCTCTGTTTTCTATCTGTCTCTGTTTTCTATCTGTCTCTGTTTTCCATCTGTCTCTGTTTTCTATCTGTCTCTGTTTTCCATCTGTCTCTGTTTTCTATCTGTCTCTGTTTTCTATCTGTCTCTGTTTTCTATCTGTCTCTGTTTTTCTATCTGTCTCTGTTTTCTATCTGTCTCTGTTTTTTGTCAGTCCCCGTTTTTCTCTCTCTATCTGTTTTTCTATCTCTCTCTGTTTTTATGTCTGTCTCTGTTTTTCTAACTGTCTCTGTTTTCCACCTTTCTGTGTTTTCCATCTGTCTGTTTTTCTATCTGTCTCCGATTCCTATTGTCTCTGTTTTATATCTAACTCTGTTTTCTGTTTGTCTCTGTTTTTTTGTTTTCCTATCTGCATCTGTGCTCTATCTGACTCTCTTTTCTATCTGTCTCTGTTTTTCTAACTGTCTCTGTTTTACTATCTCTCTCTCTGTTTTCTATCTGTCTCTGTTATTCTATCTCTCCCTGTTTTTCCATATGTTTATGATTTTCTATCTGCCTCTGTTTTGCTATTTGTCTCCGTTTTTCTACCTGTCTCTGTTTTCTATCTGTCTCTGTTTTCTATCTGTCTCTGTTTTCTATCTGTCTCTGTTTTCTATCTGTCTCTGTTTTCTATCTGTCTCCGTTTTCTATCTGTCTCTGTTTTCTATCTGTCTCTGTTTTCTATCTGTCTCTGTTTTCTATCTGTCTCTGTTTTTCTATCTGTCTCTGTTTTTCTATCTGTCTCTGTTTTCTATCTGTCTCTGTTTTCTATCTGTCTCTGTTTTTCTATCTGTCTCTGTTTTTCTATCTGTCTCTGTTTTTCTATCTGTCTCCGTTTTCTATCTGTCTCTGTTTTCTATCTGTCTCTGTTTTCTATCTGTCTCTGTTTTCTATCTGTCCTTGTTTTTCTACCTGTCTCTGTTTTCTATCTGTCTCTGTTTTTTGTCAGTCTCCGTTTTTCTCTCTCTATCTGTTTTTCTATCTCTCTGTTTTTTTATCTGTCTCTTTTTTTCTAACTGTCTCTGTTTTCCACCTGTCTCTGTTTTCCATCTGTCTGTTTTTCTATCTGTCTCCGCTTTCTATTGTCTCTGTTTTTTATCTGTCGCTGTTTTCTATCTCTCTCTGTTTTTTTATCTGTCTCTGTTTTCTATCTGTCTCTGTTTTTCTATCTGTCTCTGTTTTCTATCTGTCTCTGTTTTTCTATCTGTCTCTGTTTTCCATCTGCCTCTGATTTCCATATGACGGTGTTTTTCTATCTGTCTCTGTTTTCTATCTGTCTCTGTGTTTCTACCTGTCTCTCTTTTCCATCTGTCTCTGTTTTCTATCTGTCTCTGTTTTCTATCTGTCTCTGTTTTCCATCTGTCTCTGTTCTTTATCAGTCTCTCTTTTCTATCTGTCCCTCTTTTCCAAACTTTCTCTGTTTTTCAATGTGTCTCTGCTTTCCATCTGTCGGTGTTTTTCTATCTGTCTCTGTTTTCGATCTGTCTCTGTTTTCTATCTCTCTCTGTTTTCTATCTGTCTCTGTTTTCTATCCGTGTATGTTTTTCAATCTGTCCTTTTTCTCTATCCATGTCTCTTTTCCATCTGTCTGTTTTCTATCTGACTCTGTTTTCTATCTCTCCTTGTTTTCTATCTCTCTCTGCGTCACTATCTCACTCTATTTTTCTATCTGTCACTGTTTTTCTATCTGTCTCTGTTTTCCAATTGTCTCTGTTTTTCTATATCTCTCTGTTTTTCCACCTGTCTCTCAGTTTCCTCTCTGTCTCTGTTTTACTATCTTTATCTGTTTTCTATCTGTCTCTGTTTTACTATCTTTATCTGTTTTCTATCTGTCTCTGTTTTACTATATTTATCTGTTTTCTATCTGTCTCTGTTTTGCTATATTTATCTGTTTTCTATCTGTCTCTGTTTTGCTATGTATCTGTCTCTGTTTCTCCACAAGTCTCTCCTTTCTATCTCTCTCTGTTTTCGATCTGTCTCTGTTTTTTGCCTGTCTCCTTTTTTTTCTCTCTCTCTCTGTTTTTCTATCTCTCTCTGCTTATCTATCTCTCGCTGTTTTTCTATCTGTCCCTGTTCTCTATCCATCTCTTATTTCCAGCTCTGTACTGTTTTTCTAACTGTCAATGCTCTCTATCTGTCTCTATTTTCCATCTATCTCTGTTTTCCATCTGTGTCTGTTTTTATATCTGTCTCTGTTTTCCATCTGTCTGTTTATCTCTCTGTCTCCGTTTTCTATTTGTCTGTTTTTTCTATCTGTCTCTGTTTTCTATCTGTCTCTGTTTTTCTATCTGTCTCTGTTTTTCTATCTGTCCCTGTTCTCTATCCATCTCTCATTTCCAGTTGTCTCTGTTTTTCTATCTGTCTCTGTTTTCTATCTGTCTCTTCTTTTCTACCGCTTTCTATTTTTCAATCTGTCTCTGTTCTTTATCACTCCCTCTTTTCCCTCTGTCTCTGTTTTCCATCTTTCTCTGTTTTTCTATGTCTCTCTGTTTTCCATCTGTCTCTGCTTTCCATCTGTCTGTGTTTTTCTATGTGTCTTTGTTTTCTATCTGTTTCTGTTTTCTATCAGTCTCTGTTTTTCTCTCCGTCCCTATTCTCTTTCCATCTCTCATTTCCAGCTGTCTCTGTTTTTCTATCTGTCTCTGTTTTATATCTGACTCTATTTTCTATTTGTCTCTGTATTCGATCTGTCCCTGTCTGTGTATGTTTTTCAATCTGTCACTGTTATCTATCCAAGTCTCTTTTCTATCTGTCTCTGTTTTCTATCTGTCTCTGTTTTCTATCTGCCTCTGTTTTATATCTGTCTCTGTTTTCTATCTGCCTCTGTTTTATATCTGACTCTTTTTTTTGCCAGTCTCCGTTTTTCTCTCTCTATCTGTTTTTCTATCTCTCTCTGTTTTTATATCTGTCTCTTTTTTTCCACCTGCCTCTGTTTTCCACCTGTCTCTGTTTTCCATCTGTCGCTGTGTTCCATCTGTCTCTGTTTTGATATCTGTCTCTGTTATCCATCTGTCTGTTTTTCTATCTGTCTCCGTTTTCTATTGTCTCTGTTTTTTATCTTTCTCTGTTTTCTATCTCTCTCTGTTTTTCTATCCATCTCTGTTTTCTATCTGTCTCTGTTTTTCTATCTGTCTCTGTTTTCTATCTGTCTCTGTTTTTCTATCTGTCTCTGTTTTCTATCTGCCTCTGTTTTCTATCTGTCTCTGTTTTCTATCTGTCTCTGTTTTCTATCTGTCTCTGTTTTTCTATCTGTCTCTGTTTTCTATCTGTCTCTGTTTTTCTATCTGTCTCTGTTCATTATCAGTCTCTCTTTTCTATCTGTCCCTGTTTTCTATCTGTCTCTGTTTTCTATCTGTCTCTGTTTTCTATCTGTCTCTGTTTTCTATCTGTCTCTGTTTTCTATCTGTCTCTGTTTTCTATCTGTCTCTGTTTTCTATCTGTCTCTGTTTTCTATCTGTCTCTGTTTTCTATCTGTCTCTGTTTTCTATCTGTCTCTGTTTTCTATCTGTCTCTGTTTTCTATCCGACTCTCTTTTCTATCTGTCTCTGTTTTTCTATCTGTCTCTGTTTTCTATCTGTCTCTGTTTTTTGTCAGTCCCCGTTTTTCTCTCTCTATCTGTTTTTCTATCTCTCTCTGTTTTTATGTCTGTCTCTGTTTTTCTAACTGTCTCTGTTTTCCACCTTTCTGTGTTTTCCATCTGTCTGTTTTTCTATCTGTCTCCGATTCCTATTGTCTCTGTTTTATATCTAACTCTGTTTTCTGTTTGTCTCTGTTTTCGATCTGTCCCTGTTTTCTATCCGTGTATGTTTTTCAATCTGTCCCTGTTCTCTATCCATGTTTCTTTTCTATCTGTCTCTGTTTCCTATCAGTCTCTGCTTTCCATCTGTCTCTGTTTTCTATCTGTCTCTGTTTTCTATCTGTCTCTGTTTTCTATCTGTCTCTGTTTTCTATCTGTTTCTGTTTTCTATCTGTCTCTGTTTTCTATCTGTCTCTGTTTTCTATCTGTCTCTGTTTTCTATCTGTTTCTGTTTTCTATCTGTCTCTGTTTTCTATCTGTCTCTGTTTTCTATCTATCTCTGTTTTCTATCTGTCTCTGTTTTCTATCTGTCTCTGTTTTCTATCTGTCTCTGTTTTCTATCTGTCTCTGTTTTCTATCTGTCTCTGTTTTCTATCTGTCTCTGTTTTCTATCTGTCTCTGTTTTCTATCTATCTCTGTTTTCTATCTGTCTCTGTTTTCCATCTGTCTCTGTTTTCTATCTGTCTCTGTTTTCTATCTGTCTCTGTTTTCTATCTGTCTCTGTTTTCTATCTGTCTCTGTTTTCTATCTGTCTCTGTTTTCTATCTGTCTCTGTTTTCCATCTGTCTCTGTTTTCTATCTGTCTCTGTTTTCCATCTGTCTCTGTTTTCTATCTGTCTCTGTTTTCTATCTGTCTCTGTTTTCTATCTGTCTCTGTTTTTCTATCTGTCTCTGTTTTCTATCTGTCTCTGTTTTTTGTCAGTCCCCGTTTTTCTCTCTCTATCTGTTTTTCTATCTCTCTCTGTTTTTATGTCTGTCTCTGTTTTTCTAACTGTCTCTGTTTTCCACCTTTCTGTGTTTTCCATCTGTCTGTTTTTCTATCTGTCTCCGATTCCTATTGTCTCTGTTTTATATCTAACTCTGTTTTCTGTTTGTCTCTGTTTTTTTGTTTTCCTATCTGCATCTGTGCTCTATCTGACTCTCTTTTCTATCTGTCTCTGTTTTTCTAACTGTCTCTGTTTTACTATCTCTCTCTCTGTTTTCTATCTGTCTCTGTTATTCTATCTCTCCCTGTTTTTCCATATGTTTATGATTTTCTATCTGCCTCTGTTTTGCTATTTGTCTCCGTTTTTCTACCTGTCTCTGTTTTCTATCTGTCTCTGTTTTCTATCTGTCTCTGTTTTCTATCTGTCTCTGTTTTCTATCTGTCTCTGTTTTCTATCTGTCTCCGTTTTCTATCTGTCTCTGTTTTCTATCTGTCTCTGTTTTCTATCTGTCTCTGTTTTCTATCTGTCTCTGTTTTTCTATCTGTCTCTGTTTTTCTATCTGTCTCTGTTTTCTATCTGTCTCTGTTTTCTATCTGTCTCTGTTTTTCTATCTGTCTCTGTTTTTCTATCTGTCTCTGTTTTTCTATCTGTCTCCGTTTTCTATCTGTCTCTGTTTTCTATCTGTCTCTGTTTTCTATCTGTCTCTGTTTTCTATCTGTCCTTGTTTTTCTACCTGTCTCTGTTTTCTATCTGTCTCTGTTTTTTGTCAGTCTCCGTTTTTCTCTCTCTATCTGTTTTTCTATCTCTCTGTTTTTTTATCTGTCTCTTTTTTTCTAACTGTCTCTGTTTTCCACCTGTCTCTGTTTTCCATCTGTCTGTTTTTCTATCTGTCTCCGCTTTCTATTGTCTCTGTTTTTTATCTGTCGCTGTTTTCTATCTCTCTCTGTTTTTTTATCTGTCTCTGTTTTCTATCTGTCTCTGTTTTTCTATCTGTCTCTGTTTTCTATCTGTCTCTGTTTTTCTATCTGTCTCTGTTTTCCATCTGCCTCTGATTTCCATATGACGGTGTTTTTCTATCTGTCTCTGTTTTCTATCTGTCTCTGTGTTTCTACCTGTCTCTCTTTTCCATCTGTCTCTGTTTTCTATCTGTCTCTGTTTTCTATCTGTCTCTGTTTTCCATCTGTCTCTGTTCTTTATCAGTCTCTCTTTTCTATCTGTCCCTCTTTTCCAAACTTTCTCTGTTTTTCAATGTGTCTCTGCTTTCCATCTGTCGGTGTTTTTCTATCTGTCTCTGTTTTCGATCTGTCTCTGTTTTCTATCTCTCTCTGTTTTCTATCTGTCTCTGTTTTCTATCCGTGTATGTTTTTCAATCTGTCCTTTTTCTCTATCCATGTCTCTTTTCCATCTGTCTGTTTTCTATCTGACTCTGTTTTCTATCTCTCCTTGTTTTCTATCTCTCTCTGCGTCACTATCTCACTCTATTTTTCTATCTGTCACTGTTTTTCTATCTGTCTCTGTTTTCCAATTGTCTCTGTTTTTCTATATCTCTCTGTTTTTCCACCTGTCTCTCAGTTTCCTCTCTGTCTCTGTTTTACTATCTTTATCTGTTTTCTATCTGTCTCTGTTTTACTATCTTTATCTGTTTTCTATCTGTCTCTGTTTTACTATATTTATCTGTTTTCTATCTGTCTCTGTTTTGCTATATTTATCTGTTTTCTATCTGTCTCTGTTTTGCTATGTATCTGTCTCTGTTTCTCCACAAGTCTCTCCTTTCTATCTCTCTCTGTTTTCGATCTGTCTCTGTTTTTTGCCTGTCTCCTTTTTTTTCTCTCTCTCTCTGTTTTTCTATCTCTCTCTGCTTATCTATCTCTCGCTGTTTTTCTATCTGTCCCTGTTCTCTATCCATCTCTTATTTCCAGCTCTGTACTGTTTTTCTAACTGTCAATGCTCTCTATCTGTCTCTATTTTCCATCTATCTCTGTTTTCCATCTGTGTCTGTTTTTATATCTGTCTCTGTTTTCCATCTGTCTGTTTATCTCTCTGTCTCCGTTTTCTATTTGTCTGTTTTTTCTATCTGTCTCTGTTTTCTATCTGTCTCTGTTTTTCTATCTGTCTCTGTTTTTCTATCTGTCCCTGTTCTCTATCCATCTCTCATTTCCAGTTGTCTCTGTTTTTCTATCTGTCTCTGTTTTCTATCTGTCTCTTCTTTTCTACCGCTTTCTATTTTTCAATCTGTCTCTGTTCTTTATCACTCCCTCTTTTCCCTCTGTCTCTGTTTTCCATCTTTCTCTGTTTTTCTATGTCTCTCTGTTTTCCATCTGTCTCTGCTTTCCATCTGTCTGTGTTTTTCTATGTGTCTTTGTTTTCTATCTGTTTCTGTTTTCTATCAGTCTCTGTTTTTCTCTCCGTCCCTATTCTCTTTCCATCTCTCATTTCCAGCTGTCTCTGTTTTTCTATCTGTCTCTGTTTTATATCTGACTCTATTTTCTATTTGTCTCTGTATTCGATCTGTCCCTGTCTGTGTATGTTTTTCAATCTGTCACTGTTATCTATCCAAGTCTCTTTTCTATCTGTCTCTGTTTTCTATCTGTCTCTGTTTTCTATCTGCCTCTGTTTTATATCTGACTCTTTTTTTTGCCAGTCTCCGTTTTTCTCTCTCTATCTGTTTTTCTATCTCTCTCTGTTTTTATATCTGTCTCTTTTTTTCCACCTGCCTCTGTTTTCCACCTGTCTCTGTTTTCCATCTGTCGCTGTGTTCCATCTGTCTCTGTTTTGATATCTGTCTCTGTTATCCATCTGTCTGTTTTTCTATCTGTCTCCGTTTTCTATTGTCTCTGTTTTTTATCTTTCTCTGTTTTCTATCTCTCTCTGTTTTTCTATCCATCTCTGTTTTCTATCTGTCTCTGTTTTTCTATCTGTCTCTGTTTTCTATCTGTCTCTGTTTTTCTATCTGTCTCTGTTTTCTATCTGCCTCTGTTTTCTATCTGTCTCTGTTTTCTATCTGTCTCTGTTTTCTATCTGTCTCTGTTTTTCTATCTGTCTCTGTTTTCTATCTGTCTCTGTTTTTCTATCTGTCTCTGTTCATTATCAGTCTCTCTTTTCTATCTGTCCCTGTTTTCTATCTGTCTCTGTTTTCTATCTGTCTCTGTTTTCTATCTGTCTCTGTTTTCTATCTGTCTCTGTTTTCTATCTGTCTCTGTTTTCTATCTGTCTCTGTTTTCTATCTGTCTCTGTTTTCTATCTGTCTCTGTTTTTCTATCTGTCTCTGTTTTCTATCTGTCTCTGTTTTCTATCTGTCTCTGTTTTCTATCTGTCTCTGTTTTCTATCTGTCTCTGTGTTTCTACCTGTCTCTATTTTCCATCTGTCTCTGTTCTTTATCAGTCTCTCTTTTCTATATGTCCCTGTTTTCCAAACTTTCTCTGTTTTTCAATATGTCTCTGCTTTCCATCTGTCTGTGTTTTTCTATCTCTCTCTGCTTTTCTATCTGTCTCTGTTTTCTATCTGTCTCTGTTTTCTATCTGTCACTGTTTTCTATCCGTGTATGTTTTTCAATCTGTCCTTTTTCTCTATCCATGTCTCTTTTCTATCTGTCTCTGTTTTCTATATCTCCTTGTTTTCTATCTCTCTCTGCGTCACTTTCTCTCTCTATTTTTCTATCTGTCACTGTTTTTCTATCTGTCTCTGTTTTCCAAATGTCTCTGTTTTTCTATCTCTCTCTATTTTTCCAAATGTCTCTCAGTTTCCTCTCTGTCTCTGTTTTACTATCTTTATCTGTTTTCTATCTGTCTCTGTTTTACTATATTTATCTGTTTTCTATCTGTCTCTGTTTTGCTATATTTATCTGTTTTCTATCTGTCTCTGTTTTGCTATGTATCTGTCTCTGTTTCTCCACAAGTCTCTGCTTTCTATCTCTCTCTGTTTTCGATCTGTCTCTGTTTTTTGCCTGTCTCCTTTTTTTTCTCTCTCTCTCTGTTTTTCTATCTCTCTCTGCTTATCTATCTCTCGCTGTTTTTCTATCTGTCCCTGTTCTCTATCCATCTCTTATTTCCAGCTGTGTACTGTTTTTCTAACTGTCAATGCTCTCTATCTGTCTCTATTATCCATCTGTCTCTGTTTTCCATCTGTGTCTGTTTTTATATCTGTCTCTGTTTTCCATCTGTCTGTTTATCTCTCTGTCTCCGTTTTCTATTTGTCTGTTTTTTCTATCTGTCTCTGTTTTCTATCTGTCTCTGTTTTTCTATCTGTCTCTGTTTTCTATCTGTCTCTGTTTTCTATCTGTCTCTGTTTTCTATCTGTCTCTGTTTTCTATCTGTCTCTGTTTTCTATCTGTCTCTGTTTTCTATCTGTCTCTGTTTTCTATCTGTCTCTGTTTTCTATCTCTCTCTGTTTTGCTATCTATCTCTGTATTACATCTGTCTCTGATTTCTATCTCTGTGTTTCTTTCTCTCTCTGTTTTTCTATCTGTCTCTTCTTTACTATCTGTGTCTCTTTTCTGTCTCTGTTTTTCTATCTTTCTTTGTTATTCTATCTGTCTCTGTTTCCTATCTGTCTCTGTTTTCTATCTGTCTCTGTTTTCTATCTGTCTCTGTTTTTCTATCTTTCTTTGTTATTCTATCTGTCTCTGTTTTCTATCTGTCTCTGCTTTACTATCTGTCTCTGTTTTTCTATCTTTCTTTGTTATTCTATCTGTCTCTGTTTTCTATCTGTCTCTGTTTTCTATCTGTCTCTGTTTTCTATCTGTCTCTGTTTTCTATCTGTCTCTGTTTTCCATCTGTCTCTGTTTTCTATCTGTCTCTGTTTTCTATCTGTCTCTGTTTTCTATCTGTCTCTGTTTTCCATCTGTCTCTGTTTTCTATCTGTCTCTGTTTCCTATCTGTCTCTGTTTTCTATCTGTCTCTGCTTATTATCTGTCTCTGTTTTCTATCTGTCTCTGTTTTCTATCTGTCTCTGTTTACTATCTGTCTCTGTTTCCTATCTGTGTCTTTTTTCTCTCTGTCTCTGTTTTCTATCTGTCTCTGTTTTCTATCTGTCTCTGTTTTCCATCTGTCTCTGTTTTCTATCTGTCTCTGTTTCCTATCTGTCTCTGTTTTCTATCTGTCTCTGCTTATTATCTGTCTCTGTTTTCTATCTGTCTCTGTTTTCTATCTGTCTCTGTTTACTATCTGTCTCTGTTTCCTATCTGTCTCTTTTTTCTCTCTGTCTCTGTTTTCTATCTGTCTCTGTTTTCTATCTGTCTCTGTTTCCTATCTGTCTCTTTTTTCTCTCTGTCTCTGTTTTCCATCTGTCTCTGTTTTCTATCTGTCTCTGTTTTCTATCTGTCTCTGTTTTCTATCTGTCTCTGTTTTCCATCTGTCTCTGTTTTCTATCTGTCTCTGTTTCCTATCTGTCTCTGTTTTCTATCTGTCTCTGCTTATTATCTGTCTCTGTTTTCTATCTGTCTCTGTTTTCTATCTGTCTCTGTTTACTATCTGTCTCTGTTTCCTATCTGTCTCTTTTTTCTCTCTGTCTCTGTTTTCTATCTGTCTCTGTTTTCTATCTGTCTCTGTTTCCTATCTGTCTCTTTTTCCTCTCTGTCTCTGTTTTCTATCTGTCTCTGTTTTTCTATCTGTCTCTGTTTTCTATCTGTCTCTGTTTTTCTATCTGTCTCTGTTTTTCTATCTGTCTCTGTTTTCTATCTGTCTCTGTTTTCTATCTGTCTCTGTTTTTCTATCTGTCTCTGTTTTCTATCTGTCTCTGTTTTATATCTGTCTCTGTTTTCTATCTGTCTCTGTTTTCTATCTGTCTCTGTTTTTCTATCTGTCTCTGTTTTCTATCTGTCTCTGTTTTTCTATCTGTCTCTGTTTTCTATCTGTCTCCGTTTTCTATCTGTCTCTGTTTTCTATCTGTCTCTGTTTACTATCTGTCTCTGTTTCCTATCTGTCTCTTTTTTCTCTCTGTCTCTGTTTTCTATCTGTCTCTGTTTTCTATCTGTCTCTGTTTCCTATCTGTCTCTTTTTTCTCTCTGTCTCTGTTTTCTATCTGTCTCTGTTTTTCTATCTGTCTCTGTTTTCTATCTGTCTCTGTTTTTCTATCTGTCTCTGTTTTTCTATCTGTCTCTGTTTTCTATCTGTCTCTGTTTTCTATCTGTCTCTGTTTTTCTATCTGTCTCTGTTTTCTATCTGTCTCTGTTTTATATCTGTCTCTGTTTTCTATCTGTCTCTGTTTTCTATCTGTCTCTGTTTTTCTATCTGTCTCTGTTTTCTATCTGTCTCTGTTTTTCTATCTGTCTCTGTTTTCTATCTGTCTCTGTTTTATATCTGTCTCTGTTTTCTATCTGTCTCTGTTTTCTATCTCTCTGTTTTTCTATCTCTCTCTGTTTTCTATCTGTCTCTGTTTTCTATCTGTCTCTGTTTTCTATCTGTCTCTGTTTTATATCTGTCTCTGTTTTCTATCTGTCTCTGTTTTCTATCTGTCTCTGTTTTTCTATCTGTCTCTGTTTTCTATCTGTCTCTGTTTTTCTATCTGTCTCTGTTTTCTATCTGTCTCTGTTTTATATCTGTCTCTGTTTTCTATCTGTCTCTGTTTTCTATCTCTCTGTTTTTCTATCTCTCTCTGTTTTCTATCTGTCTCTGTTTTCTATCTGTCTCTGTTTTCTATCTGTCTCTGTTTTCTATCTGTCTCTGCTTTACTATCTGTCTCTGTTTCCTATCTGTCTCTGTTTCCTATCTGTCTCTGTTTTCTATCTGTCTCTGTTTTCTATCTGTCTCTGCTTTACTATCTGTCTCTGTTTTCTATCTCTCTCTGTTTTCTATCTGTCTCTGTTTTCTATCTGTCTCTGTTTTCTATCTGTCTCTGCTTTACTATCTGTCTCTGTTTCCTATCTGTCTCTGTTTTCTATCTGTCTCTGTTTTCTATCTGTCTCTGTTTTCTATCTGTCTCTGCTTTACTATCTGTCTCTGTTTCCTATCTGTCTCTGTTTTCTATCTGTCTCTGTTTTCTATCTGTCTCTGTTTTATATCTGTCTCTGTTTTCTATCTGTCTCTGTTTTCTATCTCTCTGTTTTTCTATCTCTCTCTGTTTTCTATCTGTCTCTGTTTCCTATCTGTCTCTGTTTTCTATCTGTCTCTGTTTTCTATCTGTCTCTGTTTTCTATCTGTCTCTGCTTTACTATCTGTCTCTGTTTCCTATCTGTCTCTGTTTTCTATCTGTCTCTGTTTTCTATCTGTCTCTGCTTTACTATCTGTCTCTGTTTCCTATCTGTCTCTTTTTTCTCTCTGTCACTGTTCTCTGTGTCTTTGTTTTCCTATCTGCTTCTGTGCTCTATCTGACTCTCGTTTCTATCTGTCTCTGTTTTACTATATCTCTCTCTGTTTTCTATCTGTCTCTGTTATTCTATCTCTCCCTGTTTATCTATATGTTTATGATTTGCTATCTGCCTCTGTTTTGCTGTTTGTCTCCGTTTTTCTACCTGTCTCTGTTTTCTATCTGCCTCTGTTTTCTATCTGTCTCTGTTTTCTATCTGTCCCTGTTTTCTATCTGTCTCTGTTTTCTATCTGTCTCTGTTTTCTATCTGTCTCTGTTTTCTATCTGTCTCTGTTTTCTATCTGTCTCTGTTTTCCTATCTGTCTCTGTTTTCTATCTGTCTCTGTTCTCTATCTGTCTCTGTTCTCTATCTGTCTCTGTTCTCTATCTGTCTCTGTTTTCTATCTGTCTCTGTTTTTTGTCAGTCTCCGTTTTTCTCTCTCTATCTGTTTTTCTATCTCTCTGTGTTTTTATATCTGTCTCTTTTTTTCTAACTGTCTCTGTTTTCCACCTGTCTCTGTTTTCCATCTGTCTGTTTTTCTATACGTCTCCGTTTTCTATTGTCTCTGTTTTTTATCTGTCTCTGTTTTTCTATCTGTCTCTGTTTTCTATCTGTCTCTGTTTTTCTATCTGTCTCTGTTTTCTATCTGCCTCTGTTTTCTATCTGTCTCTGTTTTCTATCTGTCTCTGTTTTCTATCTGTCTCTGTTTTTCTATCTGTCTCTGTTTTCTATCTGTCTCTGTTTTTCTATCTGTCTCTGTTCATTATCAGTCTCTCTTTTCTATCTGTCCCTGTTTTCTATCTGTCTCTGTTTTCTATCTGTCTCTGTTTTCTATCTGTCTCTGTTTTCTATCTGTCTCTGTTTTCTATCTGTCTCTGTTTTCTATCTGTCTCTGTTTTCTATCTGTCTCTGTTTTTCTATCTGTCTCTGTTTTCTATCTGTCTCTGTTTTCTATCTGTCTCTGTTTTCTATCTGTCTCTGTTTTCTATCTGTCTCTGTGTTTCTACCTGTCTCTATTTTCCATCTGTCTCTGTTCTTTATCAGTCTCTCTTTTCTATCTGTCCCTGTTTTCCAAACTTTCTCTGTTTTTCAATATGTCTCTGCTTTCCATCTGTCTGTGTTTTTCTATCTCTCTCTGCTTTTCTATCTGTCTCTGTTTTCTATCTGTCTCTGTTTTCTATCTGTCACTGTTTTCTATCCGTGTATGTTTTTCAATCTGTCCTTTTTCTCTATCCATGTCTCTTTTCTATCTGTCTCTGTTTTCTATCTCTCCTTGTTTTCTATCTCTCTCTGCGTCACTTTCTCTCTCTATTTTTCTATCTGTCACTGTTTTTCTATCTGTCTCTGTTTTCCAATTGTCTCTGTTTTTCTATCTCTCTCTATTTTTCCAAATGTCTCTCAGTTTCCTCTCTGTCTCTGTTTTACTATCTTTATCTGTTTTCTATCTGTCTCTGTTTTACTATATTTATCTGTTTTCTATCTGTCTCTGTTTTGCTATATTTATCTGTTTTCTATCTGTCTCTGTTTTGCTATGTATCTGTCTCTGTTTCTCCACAAGTCTCTGCTTTCTATCTCTCTCTGTTTTCGATCTGTCTCTGTTTTTTGCCTGTCTCCTTTTTTTTCTCTCTCTCTCTGTTTTTCTATCTCTCTCTGCTTATCTATCTCTCGCTGTTTTTCTATCTGTCCCTGTTCTCTATCCATCTCTTATTTCCAGCTGTGTACTGTTTTTCTAACTGTCAATGCTCTCTATCTGTCTCTATTATCCATCTGTCTCTGTTTTCCATCTGTGTCTGTTTTTATATCTGTCTCTGTTTTCCATCTGTCTGTTTATCTCTCTGTCTCCGTTTTCTATTTGTCTGTTTTTTCTATCTGTCTCTGTTTTCTATCTGTCTCTGTTTTTCTATCTGTCTCTGTTTTCTATCTGTCTCTGTTTTCTATCTGTCTCGGTTTTCTATCTCTCTCTGTTTTGCTATCTATCTCTGTATTACATCTGTCTCTGATTTCTATCTCTGTGTTTCTTTCTCTCTCTGTTTTTCTATCTGTCTCTTCTTTACTATCTGTGTCTCTTTTCTGTCTCTGTTTTTCTATCTTTCTTTGTTATTCTATCTGTCTCTGTTTCCTATCTGTCTCTGTTTTCTATCTGTCTCTGTTTTCTATCTGTCTCTGTTTTTCTATCTTTCTTTGTTATTCTATCTGTCTCTGTTTTCTATCTGTCTCTGCTTTACTATCTGTCTCTGTTTTTCTATCTTTCTTTGTTATTCTATCTGTCTCTGTTTTCTATCTGTCTCTGTTTTCTATCTGTCTCTGTTTTCTATCTGTCTCTGCTTTACTATCTGTCTCTGTTTCCTATCTGTCTCTGTTTTCTATCTGTCTCTGCTTATTATCTGTCTCTGTTTTCTATCTGTCTCTGTTTTCTATCTGTCTCTGTTTACTATCTGTCTCTGTTTCCTATCTGTCTCTTTTTTCTCTCTGTCTCTGTTTTCTATCTGTCTCTGTTTTCTATCTGTCTCTGTTTCCTATCTGTCTCTTTTTTCTCTCTGTCTCTGTTTTCTATCTGTCTCTGTTTTTCTATCTGTCTCTGTTTTCTATCTGTCTCTGTTTTTCTATCTGTCTCTGTTTTTCTATCTGTCTCTGTTTTCTATCTGTCTCTGTTTTCTATCTGTCTCTGTTTTTCTATCTGTCTCTGTTTTCTATCTGTCTCTGTTTTATATCTGTCTCTGTTTTCTATCTGTCTCTGTTTTCTATCTGTCTCTGTTTTTCGATCTGTCTCTGTTTTTCTATCTGTCTCTGTTTTCTATCTGTCTCTGTTTTCTATCTGTCTCTGTTTTCTATCTGTCTCTGTTTTTCTATCTGTCTCTGTTTTTCTATCTGTCTCTGTTTTCTATCTGTCTCTGTTTTTCTATCTGTCTCTGTTTTTCTATCTGTCTCTGTTTTCTATCTGTCTCTGTTTTCTATCTGTCTCTGTTTTTCTATCTGTCTCTGTTTTCTATCTGTCTCTGTTTTTCTATCTGTCTCTGTTTTACTATCTCTCTCTGTTTCCTATCTGTCTCTTTTTTCTCTCTGTCTCTGTTTTCTATCTGTCTCTGTTTTCTATCTGTCTCTGTTTTCTATCTGTCTCTGTTTTCCTATCTGTCTCTGTTTTCTATCTGTCTCTGTTCTCTATCTGTCTCTGTTCTCTATCTGTCTCTGTTCTCTATCTGTCTCTGTTTTCTATCTGTCTCTGTTTTTTGTCAGTCTCCGTTTTTCTCTCTCTATCTGTTTTTCTATCTCTCTGTGTTTTTATATCTGTCTCTTTTTTTCTAACTGTCTCTGTTTTCCACCTGTCTCTGTTTTCCATCTGTCTGTTTTTCTATACGTCTCCGTTTTCTATTGTCTCTGTTTTTTATCTGTCTCTGTTTTCTATCTCTCTCTGTTTTTTTATCTGTCTCTGTTTTCTATCTGTCTCTGTTTTTCTATCTGTCTCTGTTTTTCTATCTGTCTCTGTTTTCTATCCGTCTCTGTTTTCTATCTGTCTCTGTTTTCTATCCGTCTCTGTTTTCTATCTGTCTCTGTTTTTCTATCTGTCTCTGTTTTCTATCTGTCTCTGTTTTTCTATCTGTCTCTGTTTTTATATCTGTCTCTTTTTTTCTAACTGTCTCTGTTTTCCACCTGTCTCTGTTTTCCATCTGTCTGTTTTTCTATACGTCTCCGTTTTCTATTGTCTCTGTTTTTTATCTGTCTCTGTTTTCTATCTCTCTCTGTTTTCTATCTGTCTCTGTTTTCTATCCGTCTCTGTTTTCTATCTGTCTCTGTTTTTCTATCTGTCTCTGTTTTCTATCTGTCTCTGTTTTCTATCTGTCTCTGTTTTTCTATCTGTCTCTGTTTATCTATCTGTCTCTGTTTTCTATCTGTCTCTGTTTTTCTATCTGTCTCTGTTTTTATATCTGTCTCTTTTTTTCTAACTGTCTCTGTTTTCCACCTGTCTCTGTTTTCCATCTGTCTGTTTTTCTATACGTCTCCGTTTTCTATTGTCTCTGTTTTTTATCTGTCTCTGTTTTCTATCTCTCTCTGTTTTCTATCTGTCTCTGTTTTCTATCCGTCTCTGTTTTCTATCTGTCTCTGTTTTTCTATCTGTCTCTGTTTTCTATCTGTCTCTGTTTTCTATCTGTCTCTGTTTTTCTATCTGTCTCTGTTTATCTATCTGTCTCTGTTTTCTATCTGTCTCTGTTTTTCTATCTGTCTCTGTTTATCTATCTGTCTCTGTTTTCTATCTGTCTCTGTTTTTCTATCTGTCTCTGTGTTTCTATCTGTTTCTATTTTCCATCTGTCTCTGTTCTTTATCAGTCTCTCTTTTCTATCTGTCCCTCTTTTCCAAACTTTCTCTGTTTTTCAATGTGTCTCTGCTTTCCATCTGTCTGTGCTTTTCTCTCTGTCTCTGTTTTCGATCTGTCTCTGTTTTCTATCTGTGTATGTTTTTCAATCTGTCCTTTTTCTCTATCCATGTCTCTTTTCCATCTGTCTCTGTTTTCTATCTGACTCTGTTTTCTATCTCTCCTAGTTTTCTATCTCTCTCTGCGTCACTATCTCACTCTATTTTTCTATCTGTCACTGTTTTTCTATCTGTCTCTGTTTTCCAATTGTCTCTGTTTTTCTATCTCTCTCTATTTTTCCACCTGTCTCTCAGTTTCCTCTCTGTCTCTGTTTTACTATATTTATCTGTTTTCTATCTGTCTCTGTTTTACTATATTTATCTGTTTTCCATCTGTCTCTGTTTTGCTATATTTATCTGTTTTCCATCTGTCTCTGTTTTGCTATGTATCTGTCTCTGTTTCTCCACAAGTCTCTGCTTTCTATCTCTCTCTGTTTTCGATCTGTCTCTGTTTTTTGCCTGTCTCCTTTTTTTTCTCTCTCTCTCTCTGTTTTTCTATCTCTCTCTGCTTATCTATCTCTCGCTGTTTTTCTATCTGTCCCTGTTCTCTATCCATCTCTCATTTCCAGCTCTGTACTGTTTTTCTAACTGTCAATGCTCTCTATCTGTCTCTATTTTCCATCTGTCACTGTTTTCCATCTGTGTCTGTTTTTATATCTGTCTCTGTTTTCCATCTGTCTGTTTATCTCTCTGCCTCCGTTTTCTATTTGTCTCTGTTTTCTATCTGTCTCTGTTTTTCTATCTGTCTCTGTTTTTCTATCTGCCCCTGTTCTCTATCCATCTCTCATTTCCAGTTGTCTCTGTTTTTCTATCAGTCTCTGTTTTTCTCTCCGTCCCTATTCTCTTTCCATCTCTCATTTCCAGCTGTCTTTGTTTTATAGCTGACTCTGTTTTCTATTTGTCTCTGTATTCGATCTGTCCCTGTTTTCTATCTGTGTATGTTTTTCAATCTGTCACTGTTATCTATCTGTCTCTGTTTTCTATCTGTCTCTGTGTTTCTATCTGTCTCTGTTTTCTATCTGTCTCTGTTTTCTATCTGTCTCTGTTTTCTATCTGTCTCTGTTTTCTATCTGTCTCTGTTTTCTATCTGTCTCTGTTTTCTATCTGTCTCTGTTTTCTATCTGTCTCTGTTTTTCTATCTCTCTCTGTTTTCTATCTGTCTCTGTTTTCCATCTGTCTCTGTTTTCTATCTGTCTCTGTTTTTCTATCTCTCTCTGTTTTCTA
The DNA here is from genome assembly GCA_026770705.1 of Isurus oxyrinchus. Lineage (NCBI taxonomy): Eukaryota > Metazoa > Chordata > Chondrichthyes > Lamniformes > Lamnidae > Isurus > Isurus oxyrinchus. The sequence goes on along the minus strand of JANJGN010000541.1, from coordinate 273,082 downwards.
TCTGTCTCTGTTTTCCATCTGTCTCTGTTTTCTATCTGTCTCTGTTTTTCTATCTGTCTCTGTTTTTCTATCTGTCTCTGTTTTATATCTATCTCTGTTTTCCATCTGTCTCTGTTTTCTATTTGTCTCTGTTTTTCTATCTGTCTCTGTTTTCTATCTGTCTCTGTTTTCTATCTGTCTCTGTTTTCCATCTGTCTCTGTTTTCTATCTGTCTCTGTTTTTCTATCTGTCTCTGTTTTTCTATCTGTCTCTGTTTTATATCTATCTCTGTTTTCCATCTGTCTCTGTTTTCCATCTGTCTCTGTGTTTCTACCTGTTTCTATTTTCCATCTGTCTCTGTTCTTTATCAGTCTCTCTTTTCTATCTGTCCCTCTTTTCCAAACTTTCTCTGTTTTTCAATATGTCTCTGCTTTCCATCTGGCTGTGTTTTTCTATCTGTCTCTGTTTTCTATCTGTCTCTGTTTTTCTATCTGTCTCTGTTTTCTAATTGTCTCTGTTTTCCATCTATCTCTGTTTTCTATCTGTCTCTGTTTTATATCTATCTCTGTTTTCCATCTGCCTCTGATTTCCATATGACGGTGTTTTTCTGTCTGTCTCTGTTTTTCTATCTCTCTCTGTTTTCTATCTGTCTCTGTTTTCCATCTGTCTCTGTTTCCTATCTGTCTCTGTTTTCTATCTGTCTCTGTTTTCTATCTGTCTCTGTTTTCTATCTGTCTCTGTTTTCTATCTGTCTCTGTTTTCTATCTGTCTCTGTTTTCTATCTGTCTCTGTTTTCTATCTGTCTCTGTTTTCTATCTGTCTCTGTTTTATATCTGTCACTGTTTTCTATCTCTCTCTGTTTTCTATCTGTCTCTGTTTTTCTATCTGTCTCTCTTTTCTACCTGTCTCTATTTTCCATCTGTCTCTGTTTTCTATCTGTCTCTGTTTTCTATCTGTCTCTGTTTTCTATCTGTCTCTGTTTTTCTATCTCTCTCTGTTTTCTATCTGTCTCTGTTTTCCATCTGTCTCTGTTTCCTATCTGTCTCTGTTTTCTATCTGTCTCTGTTTTCTATCTGTCTCTGTTTTCTATCTGTCTCTGTTTTCTATCTGTCCCTGTTTTCTATCTGTCTCTGTTTTCTATCTGTCTCTGTTTTCCATCTGTCTCTGTTTTCTATCTCTCTCTGTTTTGCTATCTATCACTGTATTACATCTGTCTCTGTTTTTCCACGTGTCTCTGTTTTCTATCTCTCTCTGTGTTTCTTTCTCTCTCTGTTTTTCTATCTGTCTCTGTATTACTATCTGTCTCTGTTTTCTATCTGTCTCTGTATTACTATCTGACTCTGTTTTCTATCTGTCTCTGTTTTCTATCTGTCTCTGTTTTCTATCTCTCTCTATTTTTCTATCTGTCTCTGTTTTCTATCAGTCTCTGTTTTCTATCTGTCTCTGTTTTTCTATCTGTCTCTGTTTTCTATCTGTCTCTGTGTTTCTATCTGTCTCTGCTTTACTATCTGTCCCTCTTTCCTATCTGTCTCTGTTTTTCTATCTGTCTTTGTTATTCTATCTGTCTCTGTTTCCTATCTGTCTCTTTTTTCTCTCTGTCTCTGTTTTCCTATCTTCTTCTGTGCTCTATCCGACTCTCTTTTCTATCTGTCTCTGTTTTTCTGTCTTTCTCTGTTTTACTATCTTTCTCTCTGTTTTCTATCTGTCTCTGTTATTCTATCTCTCCCTGTTTTTCTATATGTTTATGAGTTTCTATCTGCCTCTGTTTTGCTATTTGTCTCCGTTTTTCTACCTGTCTGTTTTCTGTCTGTCTCTGTTTTTTGTCTGTCTCCGTTTTTCTCTCTCTATCTGTTTTTCTATCTCTCTCTATTTTTCTATCTGTCTCTCAGTTTCCTCTCTGTCTCTGTTTTACTATCTTTATCTGTTTTCTATCTGTCTCTGTTTTGCTATGTATCTGTCTCTGTTTCTCCACAAGTCTCTGCTTTCTATCTCTCTCTGTTTTCTATCTGTCTCTGTTTTCTATCTGTCTCTGTTTTGCTATGTATCTGTCTCTGTTTCTCCACAAGTCTCTGCTTTCTATCTCTCTCTGTTTTCTATCTGTCTCTGTTTTCTGTCTCTGTTTTTTGCCTGTCTCCTTTCTTTTCTCTCTCTCTTTGTTTTTCTACCTCTCTCTGCTTATCTATCTCTCGCTGTTTTTCTATTTGTCCCAATTCTCTAACCATCTCTCATTTCCAGCTGTCTCTGTTTTTATAACTGTCAATGCTCTCTAGCTGTCTCTATTTTCCATCTGTCTCTGTTTTCCATCTGTCTGTTTATCTCTCTGTCTCCGTTTTCTATTTGTCTCTGTTTTCTATCTGTCTCTGTTTTCTATCTGTCTCTGTTTTCTATCTGTCTCTGTTTTCTATCTGTCTCTGTTTTTCTATCTGCCCCTGTTTTCTATCTGTCTCTGCTTTACTATCTGTCTCTCTTTTCTATCTGTCTCTGTTTTTCTATCTGTCTTTGTTATTCTATCTGTCTCTGTTTTCTATCTGTCTCTTTTTTCTCTCTGTCTCTGTTCTCTCTGTCTCTGTTCTCTCTGTCTCTGTTTTCCTATCTTCTTCTGTGCTCTATCCGACTCTCTTTGCTACCTGTCTGTGTTTTCCCTCTGTCTCTGTTTTCTATCTGTCACTGTTTTCTGTCTGTCTCTGTTTTCTATCTGTCTCTGTTTTCGATCTGCCCCTGTTCTCTATCCATGTCTCTTTTCTATCGGTCTCTGTTTTCTATCTGACTCTGTTTTCTATCTCTCCTTGTTTTCTATCTCTCTGTGCGTCACTATCTCACTCTATTTTTCTATCTGACACTGTTTTCCAATTGTCTCTGTTTTTCTATCTCTCTCTATTTTTCTATCTGTCTCTCAGTTTCCTCTCTGTCTCTGTTTTACTATCTTTATCTGTTTTCTATCTGTCTCTGTTTTGCTATGTATCTGTCTCTGTTTGTCCACAAGTCTCTGCTTTCTATCTCTCTCTGTTTTCTATCTGTCTCTGTTTTCTATCTGTCTCTGTTTTTTGCCTGTCTCCTTTCTTTTCTCTCTCTCTCTTTTTTCCTATCTCTCTCTGCTTATCTATCTCTCGCTGTTTTTCTATTTGTCCCAATTCTCTATCCATCTCTTATTTCCAGCTGTGTACTGTTTTTCTAACTGTCAATGCTCTCTATCTGTCTCTATTTTCCATCTGTCTCTGTTTTCCATCTGTGTCTGTTATTCTATCTGTCTCTGTTTCCTATCTGTCTCTTTTTTCTCTCTGTCTCAGTTCTCTCTATCTCTGTTTTCCTATCTGCTTCTGTGCTCTATCCGACTCTCTTTTCTATCTGTCTCTGTTTTCTATCTGTCACTGTTTTCTATCTGTCTCTGTTTTGCTATCTATCTCTGTATTATATCTGTCTCTGTTTTTCCATGTGTCTATGTTTTCTATCTCTCTCTTTGTTTCTATCTCTCTCTGTTTTCTATCTGTCTCTGTTTTTCTATCTGTCTCCGTTTTTCTATCTGTCTCTGTTTTTCTATCTGTCTCTGTTTTCCATCTGTCTCTGTTTTTCTATCTGTCTCTGTTTGCTATCTGTCTCAGTTTTCTATTGTCTCTGTTTTTCTATTTATCGCTGTTACCTATCCATGTCTCTGTTTTTCTATCTGTCCCTGCTCTCTATCCATCTCTCATTTCCAGCTGTCTCTGTTTTTCTATCTGTCTCTGTTTTCTATGTGTCTCTGTTTTTCTATCTGTCGCTGTTACCTATCCATCTCTCATTTCCAGCTGTCTCTGTTTTTCTATCTGTCTCTGTTTTATATCTGACTCTTGTTTTCTATATGTCTCTGTTTTCGATCTGTCCCTGTTTTCTATCTGTGTATGTTTTTCAATCTGTCCCTGTTCTCTATCCATGTCTCTTTTCTATTGGTCTCTGTTTTCTATCTGACTCTGTTTTCTATCTCTCCCTGTTTTCTATCTCTCTCTGCATCACTATCTCACTCTATTTTTCTATCTGTCACTGTTTTTGTATCTGTCTCTGTTTTCTAATTGTCTGTTTTTCTCACTCTCTCTATTTTTCTATCTGTCTCTCAGTTTCCTCACTGTCTCTGTTTTACTATCTTTATCTGTTTTCTACCTGTCTCTGTTTTGCTATGTATATGTCTCTGTTTCTCCACAAGTCACTGTTATCTATCTGTCTCTGTTTTCTACCTCTCTCTCTGCTTTCTATCTGTCTCTGTTATTCTATCGCTCGCAATTTTCTATCTCTTTCTGTTTTTCTATCTCTGTGTTTTCTGTCTCTGTTTTTCTATCTGTCTCTGTTTTCTATCTGTCTCTGTTTTTCTATCTGTCTCTGTTTTCTATCTGTCTCTGTTTTTCTAGCTGTGTCTGTTTTCTATCTGTCTCTTTTTTCTGTCTGTCTCTGTTCTATTTGTCTCTGTTTTCGTGTTTTTGTTCTGTCTCTGTTATTCTATCACTCCCTGTTTTTCTATATGTTTCTGATTTTCTATCTGCCTCTGTTTTGCTATTTGTCTCCGTTTTTCTACCTGTCTCTATTTTCTATCTGTCTCTGTTTTCTATCTGTCTCTGTTTTCTATCTGTCTCTGTTTTTAGTCTGTCTCCGTTTTTCTCTCTCTCTCTGTTTTTCTATCTCTCTGTTTTTTATCTATTTGTCTCTGTTTTCGATCTGTCCCTGTTTTCTATCCGTGTATGTTTTTCAATCTGTCCTTTTTCTCTCTCCATGTCTCTTTTCCATCTGTCTGTTTTCTATCTGACTCTGTTTTCTATCTCTGTCTGTTTCCTATCTCTCTCTGCGTCACTATCTCACTCTATTTTTCTATCTGTCACTGTTTTTCAACTGTCTCTGTTTTCCAATTGTCTCTGTTTTTCTATTTCTCTCTATTTTTCTATCTGTCTCTCAGTTTCCTCTCTGTCTCTGTTTTACTATCTTTATCTGTTTTCTATCTGTCTCTGTTTTGCTATGTATCTGTCTCTGTTTTACTATCTTTATCTGTTTTCTATCTGTCTCTGTTTTGCTATGTATCTTTCGCTGTTTCTCCGCAATTCTCTGTTTTCTATCTCTCTCTGTTTTCTATCTGTCTCTGTTTTCTATCTGTCTCTGTTTTCTATCTGTCTCTGTTTTCTATCTGCCTCTGTTTTCTATCTGTCTCTGTTTTCTATCTGTCTCTGTTTTCTATCTGTCTCTGTTTTCTTTCTGTCTCTGTTTTTCTATCTGTCTCTGTTTTCTATCTGTCTCTGTTTTCTATCTGTCTCTGTGTTTCTATCTGTCTCTGTTTTCTATCTGTCTCTGTTTTCTATCTGTCTCTGTGTTTCTATCTGTCTCTGCTTTACTATCTGTCCCTCTTTCCTATCTGTCTCTGTTTTTCTATCTGTCTTTGTTATTCTATCTGTCTCTGTTTCCTATCTGTCTCTTTTTTCTCTCTGTCTCTGTTTTCCTATCTTCTTCTGTGCTCTATCCGACTCTCTTTTCTATCTGTCTCTGTTTTTCTGTCTTTCTCTGTTTTACTATCTTTCTCTCTGTTTTCTATCTGTCTCTGTTATTCTATCTCTCCCTGTTTTTCTATATGTTTATGAGTTTCTATCTGCCTCTGTTTTGCTATTTGTCTCCGTTTTTCTACCTGTCTGTTTTCTGTCTGTCTCTGTTTTTTGTCTGTCTCCGTTTTTCTCTATCTGTTTTTCTATCTCTCTCTATTTTTCTATCTGTCTCTCAGTTTCCTCTCTGTCTCTGTTTTACTATCTTTATCTGTTTTCTATCTGTCTCTGTTTTGCTATGTATCTGTCTCTGTTTCTCCACAAGTCTCTGCTTTCTATCTCTCTCTGTTTTCTATCTGTCTCTGTTTTCTATCTGTCTCTGTTTTGCTATGTATCTGTCTCTGTTTCTCCACAAGTCTCTGCTTTCTATCTCTCTCTGTTTTCTATCTGTCTCTGTTTTCTGTCTCTGTTTTTTGCCTGTCTCCTTTCTTTTCTCTCTCTCTTTGTTTTTCTACCTCTCTCTGCTTATCTATCTCTCGCTGTTTTTCTATTTGTCCCAATTCTCTAACCATCTCTCATTTCCAGCTGTCTCTGTTTTTATAACTGTCAATGCTCTCTAGCTGTCTCTATTTTCCATCTGTCTCTGTTTTCCATCTGTCTGTTTATCTCTCTGTCTCCGTTTTCTATTTGTCTCTGTTTTCTATCTGTCTCTGTTTTCTATCTGTCTCTGTTTTCTATCTGTCTCTGTTTTTCTATCTGCCCCTGTTTTCTATCTGTCTCTGCTTTACTATCTGTCTCTCTTTTCTATCTGTCTCTGTTTTTCTATCTGTCTTTGTTATTCTATCTGTCTCTGTTTTCTATCTGTCTCTTTTTTCTCTCTGTCTCTGTTCTCTCTGTCTCTGTTCTCTCTGTCTCTGTTTTCCTATCTTCTTCTGTGCTCTATCCGACTCTCTTTGCTACCTGTCTGTGTTTTCCCTCTGTCTCTGTTTTCTATCTGTCACTGTTTTCTGTCTGTCTCTGTTTTCTATCTGTCTCTGTTTTCGATCTGCCCCTGTTCTCTATCCATGTCTCTTTTCTATCGGTCTCTGTTTTCTATCTGACTCTGTTTTCTATCTCTCCTTGTTTTCTATCTCTCTGTGCGTCACTATCTCACTCTATTTTTCTATCTGACACTGTTTTCCAATTGTCTCTGTTTTTCTATCTCTCTCTATTTTTCTATCTGTCTCTCAGTTTCCTCTCTGTCTCTGTTTTACTATCTTTATCTGTTTTCTATCTGTCTCTGTTTTGCTATGTATCTGTCTCTGTTTGTCCACAAGTCTCTGCTTTCTATCTCTCTCTGTTTTCTATCTGTCTCTGTTTTCTATCTGTCTCTGTTTTTTGCCTGTCTCCTTTCTTTTCTCTCTCTCTCTTTTTTCCTATCTCTCTCTGCTTATCTATCTCTCGCTGTTTTTCTATTTGTCCCAATTCTCTATCCATCTCTTATTTCCAGCTGTGTACTGTTTTTCTAACTGTCAATGCTCTCTATCTGTCTCTATTTTCCATCTGTCTCTGTTTTCCATCTGTGTCTGTTATTCTATCTGTCTCTGTTTCCTATCTGTCTCTTTTTTCTCTCTGTCTCAGTTCTCTCTATCTCTGTTTTCCTATCTGCTTCTGTGCTCTATCCGACTCTCTTTTCTATCTGTCTCTGTTTTCTATCTGTCACTGTTTTCTATCTGTCTCTGTTTTGCTATCTATCTCTGTATTATATCTGTCTCTGTTTTTCCATGTGTCTATGTTTTCTATCTCTCTCTTTGTTTCTATCTCTCTCTGTTTTCTATCTGTCTCTGTTTTTCTATCTGTCTCCGTTTTTCTATCTGTCTCTGTTTTTCTATCTGTCTCTGTTTTCCATCTGTCTCTGTTTTTCTATCTGTCTCTGTTTGCTATCTGTCTCAGTTTTCTATTGTCTCTGTTTTTCTATTTATCGCTGTTACCTATCCATGTCTCTGTTTTTCTATCTGTCCCTGCTCTCTATCCATCTCTCATTTCCAGCTGTCTCTGTTTTTCTATCTGTCTCTGTTTTCTATGTGTCTCTGTTTTTCTATCTGTCGCTGTTACCTATCCATCTCTCATTTCCAGCTGTCTCTGTTTTTCTATCTGTCTCTGTTTTATATCTGACTCTTGTTTTCTATATGTCTCTGTTTTCGATCTGTCCCTGTTTTCTATCTGTGTATGTTTTTCAATCTGTCCCTGTTCTCTATCCATGTCTCTTTTCTATTGGTCTCTGTTTTCTATCTGACTCTGTTTTCTATCTCTCCCTGTTTTCTATCTCTCTCTGCATCACTATCTCACTCTATTTTTCTATCTGTCACTGTTTTTGTATCTGTCTCTGTTTTCTAATTGTCTGTTTTTCTCACTCTCTCTATTTTTCTATCTGTCTCTCAGTTTCCTCACTGTCTCTGTTTTACTATCTTTATCTGTTTTCTACCTGTCTCTGTTTTGCTATGTATATGTCTCTGTTTCTCCACAAGTCACTGTTATCTATCTGTCTCTGTTTTCTACCTCTCTCTCTGCTTTCTATCTGTCTCTGTTATTCTATCGCTCGCAATTTTCTATCTCTTTCTGTTTTTCTATCTCTGTGTTTTCTGTCTCTGTTTTTCTATCTGTCTCTGTTTTCTATCTGTCTCTGTTTTTCTAGCTGTGTCTGTTTTCTATCTGTCTCTTTTTTCTGTCTGTCTCTGTTCTATTTGTCTCTGTTTTCGTGTTTTTGTTCTGTCTCTGTTATTCTATCACTCCCTGTTTTTCTATATGTTTCTGATTTTCTATCTGCCTCTGTTTTGCTATTTGTCTCCGTTTTTCTACCTGTCTCTATTTTCTATCTGTCTCTGTTTTCTATCTGTCTCTGTTTTCTATCTGTCTCTGTTTTTAGTCTGTCTCCGTTTTTCTCTCTCTCTCTGTTTTTCTATCTCTCTGTTTTTTATCTATTTGTCTCTGTTTTCGATCTGTCCCTGTTTTCTATCCGTGTATGTTTTTCAATCTGTCCTTTTTCTCTCTCCATGTCTCTTTTCCATCTGTCTGTTTTCTATCTGACTCTGTTTTCTATCTCTGTCTGTTTCCTATCTCTCTCTGCGTCACTATCTCACTCTATTTTTCTATCTGTCACTGTTTTTCAACTGTCTCTGTTTTCCAATTGTCTCTGTTTTTCTATTTCTCTCTATTTTTCTATCTGTCTCTCAGTTTCCTCTCTGTCTCTGTTTTACTATCTTTATCTGTTTTCTATCTGTCTCTGTTTTGCTATGTATCTGTCTCTGTTTTACTATCTTTATCTGTTTTCTATCTGTCTCTGTTTTGCTATGTATCTTTCTCTGTTTCTCCGCAATTCTCTCTTTTCTATCTCTCTCTGTTTTCTATCTGTCTCTGTTTTCTATCTGTCTCTGTTTTCTATCTGTCTCTGTTTTCTATCTGCCTCTGTTTTCTATCTGTCTCTGTTTTCTATCTGTCTCTGTTTTTCTATCTGTCTCTGTTTTCTATCTGTCTCTGTTTCCTATCTGTCTCTGTTTTCTATCTGTCTCTGTTTCCTATCTGTCTCTGTTTTCTATCTGCCTCTGTTTTCTATCTGTCTCTGTTTTCTATCTGTCTCTGTTTTCTATCTGTCTCTGTTTTCTATCTGTCTCTGTTTTTCTAACTGTCTCTGTTTTCTATCTGTCTCTGTTTTCTATCTGTCTCTGTTTTTCTATCGCTCGCAATTTTCGATCTCTTTCTTTTTTTCTTTCTCACTGTTTTCTGTCTGTCTCTTTTTTCTATCTGTCTCGGTTCTATCTGTCTCTGTTTTCCTATCTGTTTCTGTTCTTTATCCGTCTCTGTTTTCTATCTGTCTCTGTTTTTATATCTGTCTCTGTTTTCATTCTGTCTGTATTACTATGTCTCAGTTTTCCATTTGTCTCTGTTTTCTATCTGTCTCTCTTTTCTATCTGTCTCTGTTTTTCTGTCGCTGTTACCTATCCATCTCTCAATTCCAACTGTCTCTGTATTTCTATCTGTCTCTGTTATATATCTGACTCTGTTTTCTAATTGTCTCTGTTTTCGATGTGTCCCTGTTTTCTATCTGTCTCTGTTTTCTATCTCTCCCTGGTTTCTATCTCTCTCTGCGTCACTATCTCACAGTATTTTTCTACATGTCACTGTTTTTCTATCTGTCTCAGTTTTCTAATCGTCTCTGTTTTCTATCTGTCTCTCTTTTCTATCTGTCTCTGTTTTCTGTCTGTCTCTGTTTTCCATCTCTCTCTGTGTCACTATCTCACTCTACTTTTCATTCTGTCACTGTTTATCTATCTGTCTCTGTTTTCTAATTGTCTCTGTTTTTCAATCTCTCTCTGTTTTTCTATCTGTCTCTGTTTTTTTATCTGTCTCTGTTTTTATATCTGTCTCTGTTTTCCATCTGTCTCTTTTTCTATCTGTCTCCATTTTCTATTTGTCTCTGTTTTCTATCTGTCTCTGTTTTTCTATATGTCGCTGCTACCTATCCATCTTTCATTTCCAGCTGTCTCTGTATTTCTATCTGTCTCTGTTTTATATCTGAATCTGTTTTCTATTTGTCTCTGTTTTCGATCTGTCCCTGTTTTCTATCTGTCTCTGTTTTCTATTTGTCTCTGTTTTCTATCTGTCTCTGTTTTCTATCTGTCTCTGTTTTCTATCTGTCTCTGTTTTCTATCTGTCTCTGTTTTCTATCTGTCTCTGTTTTCTATCTGTCTCTGTTTTCTATCTGTCTCTGTTTTTCTATCTGTCTCTGTTTTCTATCTGTCTCTGTTTTCTATCTGTCTCTGTTTTTCTATCTGTCTCTGTTTTTCTATCTGTCTCTGTTTTCTATCTGTCTCTGTTTTCTATCTGTCTCTGTTTTTCTATCTGTCTCTGTTTTCTATCTGTCTCTGTTTTCTATCTGTCTCTGTTTTCTATCTGTCTCTGTTTTTCAATCTGTCCCTGTTCTCTGTCCATGTCTCTTTTGTATCGTTCTCTGTTTTCTGTCTGTCTCTGTTTCCTATCTCTCTCTGTGTCACTATCTCACTCTATTTTTCATTCTGTCACTGTTTATCTATCTGTCTCTGTTTTCTAATTGTCTCTGTTTTTCTATCTCTCTCTGTTTTTTTATCTGTCTCTGTTTTTCTATCTGTCTCTGTTTTGCTATGCCTCTTTTTTTCAACTGTCTCTGCTTATCTATCTCTCTCTGTTTTTTATCTTCCCTGTTCTCTATCCATCTCTCATTTCCAGATGTCTCTGTTTTTCTAACTGTCTCTGCTCTCGATCTGTCTCTGTTTTCCATCTGTCTCTGTTTTCTATCTGTCACTGTTTTCTATCTGTGTTTGTTTTTCAATCTCTCCCTGTTCTCTCTCTGTTTTCTGTCAGTCTCTCTTTTACTATCAAACTCTGTTTTCTATCTGTCGCTGTTTTCTATCTCTCCCTGTTTTCTATCTCTCACTGCGTTTCTATCTCACTCTATTTTTCTATCTGTCACTGTTTTTATATATGTCTCTGTTTTCTATGTGTCTCTGTTTGTCTATCAGTCTCTGTTTTCTACCTGTCTCTGTTTTCTATCTGCGTCTCTTATCTACCTCTCTCTGTTTTCTATCTGTCTCTTTTCATCCATCTATCTCTGTTTTCTATCTCTTTCTGTTTTTATATCTCTGTGTTTTTCTCTCTCACTGTTTTTCTATCTGTGTCTGTTTTCTATTTGTCTCTGTTATCTATCTGTCCCTGTTTTCTATCTGTCTCTGTTTTTCAATCTGTCCCTGTTCTCTATCCATGTCTCTTTTCTATCGTTCTCTGTTTTCTATCTGACTCTGTTTTCTATCTGTCTCTGTTTTCTATCTGTCTCTGTTTTCTATCTGGCTCTGTTTTACTATCTCTCTCTGTTTTCTATCAGTCTCTGTTTTGCTATCAAACTCTGTTTTCCATCTGTCTCTGTTTTCTATCTCTCCCCCTTTTCTATCTCTCTCTGCGTTTGTATCTCGCTCTGTTTTATATCTGTCTCTGTTTTTCTATCTGTCTCTGTTTTCCATCTGTTTCTGTTTTCCATCTGTCTCCGTTTTCTATCTGTCTCGGTTTTCTATCTGTCTCTGTTTTTCTATCTGTCTCTTTTCTCTATCCATCTCTCATTTCCAGCTGTCTCTGTTTTTCTATCTGTCTCTGTTCTTTATCAGTCTCTCTTTTCTATCTGTCTCTGTTTTCCATCTTTCTCTGTTTTTCTATCTGTCTCTGTTATCCATCTGTCTGTTTTTCTATCTGTCTCCGTTTTCTATTTGTCTCTGTTTTCTATCTTTCTCTGTTTACTATCTGTCTCTGTTTTTCTATCTGTTGCTGTTACCTATCCATCTCTCATTTCCAGCTGTCTCTGTTTTTCTATCTGCCTCTGTTTTATATCTGACTCTGTTTTCTATTTGTCTCTGTTTTCGATCTGTCTCTGTTTTCTATCTGTCTCTGTTTTCTATCTCTCTCTGCGTCACTATCTCACTCTATTTTTCTATCTGTTTCTGTTCTCTATCCTTCTCCCTTTTCTATCTGTCTCTGTTTTTCTATCTGTCTCTGTTTTCTATCTGTCTGTTTTCTACCTCTCTCTCTGCTTTCTATCTTTCTCTGTTTTTCTATCGCTCACTATTTTCGATCTCTTTCTGTTTTTCTATCTCTCTGTTTTCTATCTGTCTCTGTTTTTCTATCTCTCACTGTTTTCTATCTGTCTCTTTTTTCTGTCTATCTCGGTTCTATCTGTCTCTGTTTTCCTATCTGTTTCTGTCCTTTATCCGTCTCTGTTTTCTCTCTGTCTCTGTTTTATAATCTCTCTTTTTTCTATCTGTCTCTATTTTCTATCTGTCGCTGTTTTACTATCTGTCTCTGTTTTCTATCTCTCTCTGTTTTTCTATCAGTCACTGTTTTTCTATCTTCCTCTGTTGTGCTATGTCTCTTTTCTATCAGTCTCTGTTTTCTATCTATCTCTGTTTTCTATCTCTCCCTGTTTTCTATCTCTCTCTGTGTTACTATCTCACTCTATTTTTCTATCTGTCTCTGTTTTCTATCTATCTCTGTTTTCTATCTCTCCCTGTTTTCAATCTCTCTCTGCGTTTGTATTTCGCTCTGTTTTCTATCTGTCTCTGTTTTCCATCTGTCTCCGTTTTCTATCTGTCTCGGTTTTCTATCTGTCTCTGTTTTTCTATCTGTCTCTTTTCTCTATCCATCTCTCATTTCCAGCTGTCTCTGTTTTTCTATCTGTCTCTGTTCTTTATCAGTCTCTCTTTTCTATCTGTCTCTGTTTTCCATCTTTCTCTGTTTTTCTATCTGTCTCTGTTTTCTATCTGTCTCTGTTTTACTATCTCCCTCTGTGTTTCTATCTCTCTATGTTTTGCTATCTCTGTCTTATATCTGTCTCTGTTATCCATCTGTCTGTTTTTCTGTCTGTCTCCGTTTTCTATTTGTCTCTGTTTTCTATCTGTTGCTTTTACCTATCCATCTCTCATTTCCAGCTGTCTCTGTTTTTCTATCTGTTGCTTTTACCTATCCATCTCTCATTTCCAGCTGTCTCTGTTTTTCTATCTGCCTCTGTTTTATATCTGACTCTGTTTTCTATTTGTCTCTGTTTTCGATGTGTCCCTGTTTTCTATCTGTGTATGTTTTTCAATCTGTCCCTGTTATCTATCCAAGTCTCTTTTCTATCGGTCTCTGTTTTCTATCTGTCTCTGTTTTCTATCTCGCCCTGGTTTCTATCTCTCTCTGCGTCACTATCTCACTTTATTTTTCTACATGTCACTGTTTTTCTATCTGTCTCTGTTTTCTAATCGTCTCTGTTTTCTATCTGTCTCTGTTTTCTCTCTGTCTCTGTTTTCCATCTGTGTCTGTTTTCCATTTCTCTCTGTGTCACTATCTCACTCTATTTTTCATTCTGTCACTGTTTATCTATCTGTCTCTGTTTTCTAATTGTCTCTGTTTTTCTATCTCTCTCTGTTTTCCATCTGTCTGTTTTTCTGTCTCCATTTTCTATTTGTCTCTGTTTTCTATCTGTCTCTTTTTTTCTATCTGTCGCTGTTACCTATCCATCTTTCATTTCCAGCTGTCTCTGTATTTCTATCTGTCTCTGTTTTATATTTGACTCTGTTTTCTATCTGTCTCTGTTTTCTCTCTCTGTTTTTCTATCTCTCTCTGTTTCCTATCTGTCTCTGTTTTTCTATCTTCTCTGTTTTTTTTTCTCTCTCTCTTTTCTATCTGTCTCTGTTTTCCATCTGTCTCTGTTTTTCTAACTGTCTCTGTTTTCCATCTGTCTCTTTTTTTTCCTAACTTTCACTCATTTCTTTTTGTCTCTGTTTTCTAACTGTCTCTGTTTCTCAATCTGTCTCTGTTTTCCATACCATCTCCCTTTTCTATCTGACTCTATTTTCTACCTGTCTCTGTTCCCAATCTGTCTCTGTTTTCTATCTGTCGTAATTTTTCTTTCTGTCTCTGTTTTCTATCTGTCGTAGTTTTTCTTTCTGTCTCTGTTTTCTATCAGTCTCTGTTTTTCTTTCTGTCTCTGTTTTTATATCTGTCTCGTTTATTCTATTTCTCTCTTTTTACTATGTCCTTTCGTTCTCTATCTGTCTCTGTTTTTCTACCTGTCTCATTTTTTCAATCTGTCTCTGTTTTCTATCTCTCTCTGTTTTTCTTTCTGTCTCAAATTTTCTATCTGTCTCTGTTTTCTATCTGTCTCAGTTTAACCACCAGTCTCTGTTTTGCCATCAGTCTCTGTTTTCTATCTCATTCGGTTTTCTATCTGTCTCTGTTTTCTCTCTCTGTTGTTCTATCTCTCTCTGTTTCCTATCTGTCTCTGTTTTTCTATCTGTCTCTGTTTTTTTTCTCACTCTCTTTTCTATCTGTCTCTGTTTTCCATCTGTCTCTGTTTTTATACCTGTCTCTGTTTTCCATTGTCTCTTTTTTTCTAACTTTCACTCATTTATTTTTGTCTCTGTTTTCTAACTGTCTCTGTTTCTCAATCTGTCTCTGTTTTCCATCCCATCTCCCTTTTCTATCTGACTCTATTTTCTACCAGTCTCTGTTCCCAATCTGTCTCTGTTTTCTATCTGTCGTAGTTTTTCTATCTGTCTCTGTTTTCTATCTGTCTCTTTTTATTCTATCTTTCACTCATTTCTATTTGTCTCTGTTTTCTAACTGTCTCTGTTTCCAATCTGTCTCTGTTTTCTATCTGTCTCAGTTTAACCACCAGTCTCTGTTTTGCCATCTGTCTCTCCTTTTCTATCTGTCTCTGTTCTTCTATCTGTCTCTGTTTTCCATCTGTCTCTGTTTTTCTAACTGTCTCTGTTTCCTATCTCTCTCTTTTTTTCTATCTTTCACTCTTTTCTACTTGTCTCTGTTTTCTATCTTTCTCTGTTTATATATCTGTCTCTGTTTTCTTTCTCACTCTCTTTTCTATCTGTCTCTGTTTTCTATCTGTCGCAGTTTTTCATTCTGTCTCTGTTTTCTATCACTCCCTGTTTTTATCTTTGTTTTTCTCTCTGTCTCTGTTTTTCTCTCTGTCTCTGTTTTTCTATCTTCTCTGTTTTCCATCTGTCTCTGTTTTTCTCTCTGTCTCTGTTTTTCTATCTGTCTCTGTTTTCCATCTGTCTCTGTTTTTCTATCTGTCTCTGTTTTCTATCTGTATCTGTTTTTCTCCTGTCTCTGTTTTGCTATCTGTCTCTGTTTTTCTACCTGTCTCTGCTTTCTATCTCATTCTGTTTTCTTTCTGTTTCTGTTCTCCTCCTCTGTATCTCTCTGTTTTCCATCTGTCTCCGTTTTTCTATCTGTCTCTGTTTATCTCTCTGCCTTGATTTTCTATCTGTCTCTCATTTTATATCTGTCTCAGTTTTCTTTCGCCCTCTCTTTTCTATCTGTCTCTGTTTTCTATCTGTCCCTGTTTCCTATCTCTCTCTCTTTTTATATGTCTCTTTTTTTATATCTATCTCGTTTTTTCTGTTTCTCTCTTTTTCCTATGTCCATCCGTTCTCTATCTTTCTCTGTTTTTCTATCTGTCTCTGTTTTCCATCTGTCTCTGTTTTTCTAACTGTCTCTGTTTTCCATCTGTCTATTTTCGTTCTTTTCTATCTTTCACTCTTTTCTATGTGTCTCTGTTTTCTATCTTTCTCTCTTTTCTATCTGTCTCTGTTTTCTATCTGTCTCTGTTTTCTATCTGTCACAGTTTTTCTTTCTGTCTCTGTTTTCTATCTGTCTCAATTTTTCAATCTGTCTCTGTTTTCTATCTCTCTCTGTTTTTCTTTCTGTCTCAAATTTTCTATCTGTCTCTGTTTTCTATCTGTCTCAGTTTAACCACCAGTCTCTGTTTTGCCATCTGTCTCTGTTTTCTATCTCATTCGGTTTTCTATCTGTCTCTGTTTTCTCTCTCTGTTTTTCTATCACTCTCTGTTTCCTATCTGTCTCTGTTTTTCTATCTCTCTCTGGTTTCCATCTGTCTCTGATTTATAACTGTCTCTGTTTTCCATTTGTCTCTTTTTTTCTAACTTTCACTCATTTCTTTTTGTCTCTGTTTTCTAACTGTCTCTGTTTCTCAATCTGTCTCTGTTTTCCATCCCATCTCCCTTTTCTATCTGACTCTGTTTTCTACCTGTCTCTGTTCCCAATCTGTCTCTGTTTTCTATCTGTCTCTGTTTTCTATCTGTCTTTGTTTTTCTATGTCTCTTTTTTTATATCTGTCTCGTTTTATCTGTTTCTCTATTTTTCCTATGTCTCTGTTTTCCAACTGTCTCTGTTTTTCTAACTGTCTCTGTTTTCCATCTGTCTATTTTCTTTCTATCTTTGACTCTTTTCTATGTGTCTCTGTTTTCTATCTTTCTCTCTTTTCTATCTGTCTCTGTTTTCTATCTGTCGCTGTTTTCTATTTGTTTCTGTTTTTCTACCTGTCTCTGTTTTCAATCTCTCTCTGTTTTCTATCTGTCTCTGTTTTCTATATCTCTCTGTTTTTCTTTCTGTCTCAAATTTTCTATCTGTCTCTGTTTTCTATCTGTCTCAGTTTAACCACCAGTCTCTGTTTTGCCATCTGTCTCTGTTTTCTATCTCATTCAGTTTTCTATCTGTCTCTGCTTTCTCTCTCTGTTTTTTCTTTCTCTCTCTGTTTCCTATCTGTCTCTGTTTTTCTATCTGTCTCTGTTTTTTTTCTCACTCTCTTTTCTATCTGTCTCTGTTTTCCATCTGTCTCTGTTTTTATACCTGTCTCTGTTTTCCATTGTCTCTTTTTTTTCTAACTTTCACTCATTTCTTTTTGTCTCTGTTTTCTAACTGTCTCTGTTTCTCAATCTGTCTCTGTTTTCCATCCCATCTCCCTTTTCTATCTGACTCTATTTTCTACCAGTCTCTGTTCCCAATCTGTCTCTGTTTTCTATCTGTCTCTGCTTTTCTTTCTGTCTCTGTTTTTATATCTCTCTCTGTTTTCTGTCTGTCTCTGTCTTCTATCTGTCTCTGTTTTCTATCTGTCTCTGTTTTCTATCTGTCACAGTTTTTCTATCTGTCTCTGTTTCTATCTGTCTCTGTTTCTATCTGTCTCTGTTTTTATATCTGTCTCGTTTTTTCTATTTCTCTCTTTTTACTATGTCCATCCGTTCTCTATCTGTCTCTGTTTTTCTATCTGTCTCTGTTTTCCATCTGACTCTTTTTTATCTATCTTTCACTCTTTTCTTCTTGTCTGTTTTCTATCTTTCTCCGTTTATATATCTGTCGCTGTTTTCTTTCTCGCTCTCTTTTCTAACTGTCTCTGTTTTCTAACTGTCGCTGTTTTCTATTTGTTTCTGTTTTTCTATCTGTCTCTGTTTCCAATCTGCCTCTGTTTTATAACTGTCGCAGTTTTTCATTCTGTCTCTGCTTTCTGTCAGTCCCTCTTTTTATATCTGTCTCTGATTTTCTATCTGTCTCTGTTTTCCATCTGTCTCTGTTTTTCTATTGTCTCCGTTTTGCTATCTGTCTCTTTTTTTCTACCTGTCCCTGCTTTCTATCTCATTTTGTTTTCTGTCTGTTTCTGTTCTCTTTCTCTATTTTCTATCTCTCTCTCTTTTCCATCTGCCTCTGTTTTCTATCAGTCTCTGTTTTTCTATCTGTCTCTGTTTTTCTAACTGTCTCTGTTTTCCATTTGTCTCTGTTTCTCAATCTGTCTCTGTTTTTTATCCATCTCTCTTTTCTCTCTGACTCTGTTTTCTATCTGTCTCTGTTTTGCTATCTGTCTCTTTATTCGATCTGTCGCAGTTTATCTTTCTGTCTCTGTTTTCTATCAGTCTCTGTTTTTTAATCTGCCTCTGTTTTTCTATCTCTCTGTTTTCCATTTGTCTCTGTTTTTCAAACTGTCTCTGTTTTCCATTAGTTTCTTTTTTTTTCTACATTTCACTCTTTTCTATCTGTTTCTGTGTTCTATCAGTCCGTGTTTCTCAATCTGTGTCTGTTTTCTATCCAACTCTCTTATCTATCTGACTCTGTTATCTATCTGTCTCTGTTTCCAATCTGTCTCTGTATCCTATCTGTCGCAGTTTTTCTTTCTCTCTCTGTTTTCTATCTGTCTCTGTTTTTCTATCTCACTCTGTTTGCTATCTGTCTCTGTTTTCTGTTTGTCTCAATTTTTCAATCTGTCTCTGTTTTCGATATCTCTGTGTTTTTCAATCTGTCTCCGTTTTCTATCTGTCTCTGTTTTCTATCTGTCCCTGTTTTCTAACTGTCTCTGTTTTACCACCTGGCTCTGTTTTGCCATCTGTCTCTGTTTTCCATCTGTCTCTGTTTTTCTCTCTGTTTTTCTATCTCTCTCTGTTTCCTATCTGTCTCCGTTTTCTATTTCACTCTGTTCCTCTATCTGTCTCTGTTTTCTATCCATCTCTCTTTTCTATCTGACTCTTATTTCTATCTGTCTCTGTTTCCAATCTGTCTCTGTTTTCTATCTGTCGCAGTTTTTCTTTCTGTCTATGTTTTCTATCAGTCTCTGTTTTTCTATCTGTCTCTGTTTTCTATCTGTCTCTGTTTTCTATCTGTCTCTGTTTTCTATCTGTCTCTGTTTTCTATCTGTCCCTGTTTTCTATCAGTCTCTGTTTTTCTATCTGTCTCTGTTTTCTATCTGTCTCTGTTTTCAATCTCTCTCTGTTTTCTATCTGTCGCAGTTTTTCTTTCTGTCTCTGTTTTCTATCTGTCTCAATTTTTCAATCTGTCTCTGTTTTCAATCTCTCGCTGTTTTTCTTTCTGTCTCTGTTTTTCTATCTGTCTCTGTTTTCTATCTGTCTCAGTTTAACCTCCAGTCTCTGTTTTGCCATCTGTCTCTGTTTTCTATCTCATTCGGTTTTCTATCTGTCACTGTTTTCTCTCTCTGTTTTTCTATCTCTCTCTGTTTCTTGTCTGTCTCTGTTTTTCTATCTGTCTCTGTTTTTTTTTTCTCTCTCTCTTTTCTATCTGTCTCTGTGTTCCATCTGTCTCTGTTTTTCTAACTGTCTCTGTTTTCCATCTGTCTCTTTTTTTTCTAACTTTCACTCATTTCTATCTGTCTCTGTTTTCTAACTGTCTCTGTTTCTCAATCTGTCTCTGTTTTCCATCCCATCTCCTTTTTCCATCTGACTCTATTTTCTACCTTTCTCTGTTCCCAATCTGTCTCTGTTTTCTATCTGTCGTAGTTTTTCTTTCTGTTTCTGATTTTCTTTCTATCTCTGTTTTTATATCTGTCTCGTTTTTTCTATTTCTCTCTTTTTTCTATGTCCATTCGTTCTCTATCTGTCTCTGTTTTTCTATCTGTCTCTGTTTTCCATCTGTCTCTGTTTTTCTATCTGTCTCTGTTTTCCATCTGTCTCTGAATTTCTAACTGTCTCTGTTTTCCATCTGTCTCTTTTTATTCTATCTTTCACTCATTTCTATTTGTCTTTGTTTTCTAACTGTCTCTGTTTCCAATCTGTCTCTGTTTTCTATCTGTCTCAGTTTAACCACCAGTCTCTGTTTTGCCATCTGTCTCTGTTTTCTATCTCATTCTGTTTTCTATCTGTCTCTGTTTTCTATCTCATTCTGTTTTCTATCTGTCTCTGTTTTCTCTCTCTGTTTTTCTATCTCTATATGTTTCCTATCTGTCTCCGTTTTTCTATCTCGTTCTGTTTTGCAATCTTTATTTTGCTATCAGTCTCTGCTTTTCTGTCTTTGTTTTTATATTTGTCTCTGAATTTCCAACTGTCTCTGTTTTCCATCTGTCTCTTTTTTTTCTATCTTTCACTCATATCTATTTGTCTCTGTTTTCTAACTGTCTCTGTTTCTCAATCTGTCTCTGTTTTCCATCCATCTCTCTTTTCTATCTGACTCTGTTTTCTACATGTCTCTGTTTCCAATCTGTCTCTGTTTTCCATCCCATCTCCCACTTCTATCTGACTCTGTGTTCTACCTGTCTCTGTTCCCAATCTGTGTCTGTAATCTTTCTCACTCTCTTTTCTATCTGTCTCTGTTTTCTATCTGTCGCTGTTTTCTTTTTTTCTCTGTTTTTCTATCTGCCACTGTTTCCAATCTGTCTCTATTTTCTATCTGTCGCAGTTTTTCTTTCTGTCTCTCTTTTCTAACTGTCGCTGTTTCTCAATTTGTTTATGTTTTCCATCCATCTCTCTTTTATATCTGACTGTTTTCTACCTGTCTCTTTTTCCAATCTGTCTCTGTTTTCTATCTGTCTCTGTTTTCTATCTGTCTCTGTTTTTCTTTCTGTCTCTGTTTTCTATCTGTCTCTGTTTTCTATCTGTCTCTGTTTTCTATCTGTCTCTGTTTTCTATCACTCTCTGTTTTTCTATCTGTCTCTGGTTTTCTATCTGTCTCTGTTTTCTATCACTCTCTGTTTTTCTATTTGTCTCTGGTTTTCTATCTGTCTCTGTTTTTCTATCTGTCTCTCCCTTTCTATCTGTCTCTGTTTTTATATCTTTCTCGTTATTTCTTTCTTTTTCCTATGTCCATCCGTTCTCCATCTGTCTCTGTTTCTATCAGTCTCTGTTTTTCTTTCTGTCTCTGCTTTCTATCTGTCTCTGTTTTCCATCTGTCTCTGTTTTTCTATCTGTCTCTGTTTTCCATCTGTCTCTGTTTTTCTAACTGTCTCTGTTTTCCATCTGTCTATTTTCTTTCTATCTTTCACTCTTTTCTACTTGTCTCTGTTTTCTATCTTTCTCTGTTTATATATCTGCCTCTGTTTTCTATCTCACTCTCTTTTCTATCTGTCTTTGTTTTCTTTCTGTCGCTGTTTTCTAATTGTTTCTGTTTTTCTATCTCTCTCTGTTTCCAATCTGTCTCTGTTTTCTATCTGTCTCTGTTTTCTATCTGTCGCAGTTTTTCATTCTGTCTCTGTTTTCTATCACTCCCTGTTTTTATCTTTGTTTTTCTATCTGTCTATGTTTTCTTTGTATTTCTCTCTCTCTCTGCTTTCTATCTGTCTCTGTTTTCTATCTGTCTCTGTTTTCTATCTGTCTCTGTTTTCCATCTGTCTCTGTTTTTCTCTCTGTCTCTGTTTTCTATCTGTCTTTGTTTTTCTATCACTCTCTGTTTTTCTATCTGTCTCTGTGTTCCATCTGTCTCTGTTTTTCGATCTGTCTCTATTTTCTATCTGTCTTTGTATTTCTCTCTCTCTCTGCTTTCTATCTGTCTCTGTTTTCTATCTGTCTCTGTTTTCTATCTGTCTTTGTATTTCTCTCTCTCTCTGCTTTCTATCTGTCTCTGTTTTCTATCTGTCTCTGTTTTCTATCTGTCTCTGTTTTCCATCTGTCTCTGTTTTTCTCTCTGTCTCTGTTTTCTATCTGTCTTTGTTTTTCTATCTCTCTCTGTTTTTCTATGTCTCTTTTTTTATATCTGTCTCATTTTTTCTGTTTCTCTCTTTTTCCTATGTCCATCCGTTCTCTATCTGTCTCTGTTTTTCTATCTGTCTCTGTTTTCCATCTATCTCTGTTTTTCTAACTGTCTGTGTTTTACATCTGTCTATTTTCTTTCTATCTTTCACTCCTTTCTATGTGTCTCTGTTTTCTATCTTTCTCTCTTTTCTATCTGTCTCTGTTTTCTATCTGTCTCTGTTTTCAATCTCTCTCTGTTTTCTATCTGTCGCAGTTTTTCTTTCTGTCTCTGTTTTCTATCTGTCTCAATTTTTCAATCTGTCTCTGTTTTCTATCTCTCTCTGTTTTTCTTTCTGTCTCAACTTTTCTATCTGCCTCTGTTTTCTATCTGTCTCAATTTAACCACCAGTCTCTGTTTTGCCATCTGTCTCTGTTTTCTATCTCATTCGGTTTTCTATCTGTCTCTGTTTTCTCTCTCTCTGTTTTTCTATCTCTCTCTGTTTCCTATCTGTCTCTTTTTTTTCTATCTGTCTCTGTTTTTTTCTCTCTCTCTCTTTTCTATCTGTCTCTGTGTTCCATCTGTCTCTGTTTTTCTAACTGTCTCTGTTTTCCATCTGTCTCTTTTTTTTCTAACTTTCACTCATTTCTTTTTGTCTCTGTTTTCTAACTGTCTCTGTTTCTCAATCTGTCTCTGTTTTCCATCCCATCTCCCTTTTCTATCTGACTCTATTTTCTACCTGTCTCTGTTCCCAATCTGTCTCTGTTTTCTATCTGTCGTAGTTTTTCTTTCTGTCTCTGTTTTATATCAGTCTCTGTTTTTCTATCTGTCTCTGTTTTTCTATCTGTCTCTGTTTTTCTATCTCTCTCTGTTTTCGTTCTGTCTCTGTTTTTATATCTGTCTCTATTATTCTATTTCTCTCTTTTTACTATGTCCATTCGTTCTCTATCTGTCTCTGTTTTTCTATCTGTCTCAATTTTTCAATCTGTCTCTGTTTTCTATCTCTCTCTGTTTTTCTTTCTGTCTCAAATTTTCTATCTGTCTCTGTTTTCTATCTGTCTCAGTTTAACCACCAGTCTCTGTTTTGCCATCTGTCTCTGTTTTCTATCTCATTCGGTTTTCTATCTGTCTCTGTTTTCTCTCTCTGTTTTTCTATCTCTCTCTGTTTCCTATCTGTCTCTGTTTTTCTGTCTCTTTTTTTTTCTCACTCTCTTTTATACCTGTCTCTGTTTTCCATTGTCTCTTTTTTTCTAACTTTCACTCATTTCTTTTTGTCTCTGTTTTCTAACTGTCTCTGTTTCTCAATCTGTCTCTGTTTTCCATCCCATCTCCCTTTTCTTTCTGACTCTATTTTCTACCAGTCTCTGTTCCCAATCTGTCTCTGTTTTCTATCTGTCGTAGTTTTTCTTTCTGTCTCTGTTTTCTATCAGTCTCTGTTTTGCTATCTGTCTCTGTTTTCTATCTGTCTCTGTTTTCTATCTGTCTCTGTTTTCTATCTGTCTCTGTTTTCTAACTGTCTCTGCTTTTCTTTCTGTCTCTGTTTTTCTATCTCACTCTGTTTTCTATCTGTCTCTGTTTTCTATCTGTCTCTGTTTTTCTAACTGTCTGTTTTTCTATCTGTCTCTGTTTTCCATCTGTCTCTGAATTTCTAACTGTCGCTGTTTTCCATCTGTCTCTTTTTATTCTATCTTTCACTCTTTTCAATCTGTCTCTGTTTTCTAACTGTCTCTGTTTCCAATCTGTCTCTGTTTTCTATCTGTCGTAGTTTTTCTTTCTGTCTCTGTTTTCTATCAGTCTCTGTTTTGCTATCTGTCTCTGTTTTCTATCTGTCTCTGTTTTCTATCTGTCTCTGTTTTCTATCTGTCTCTGTTTTCTAACTGTCTCTGCTTTTCTTTCTGTCTCTGTTTTTCTATCTCACTCTGTTTTCTATCTGTCTCTGTTTTCTATCTGTCTCTGTTTTTCTAACTGTCTGTTTTTCTATCTGTCTCTGTTTTCCATCTGTCTCTGAATTTCTAACTGTCTCTGTTTTCCATCTGTCTCTTTTTATTCTATCTTTCACTCTTTTCAATCTGTCTCTGTTTTCTAACTGTCTCTGTTTCCAATCTGTCTCTGTTTTCTATCTGTTGTAGTTTTTCTTTCTGTCTCTGTTTTCTATCTGTTGTAGTTTTTCTTTCTGTCTCTGTTTTCTATCTGTCTCTGTTTTTATATCTGTCTCGTTTTTTCTATTTCTCTCTTTTTCCTATGTCCATCCGTTCTCTATCTGTCTCTGTTTTTCTATCTGTCTCTGTTTTCCATCTGTCTCTGTTTTCCATCTGTCTCTGTTTTTCTAACTGTCTCTGTTTTCCATCTGTCTCTTTTTTATCTATCTTTCACTCTTTTCTACTTGTCTCTGTTTTCTATCTTTCTCCGTTTATATATCTGTCTCTGTTTTCTTTCTCACTCTCTTTTCTAACTGTCTCTGTTTTCTATCTGTCACTGTTTTCTATTTGTTTCTGTTTTTCTATCTGTCTCTGTTTCCAATCTGCCTCTGTTTTCTATCTGTCTCTGTTTCCAATCTGCCTCTGTTTTATAACTGTCGCAGTTTTTCATTCTGTCTCTGCTTTCTGTCAGTCCCTCTTTTTATATCTGTCTCTGATTTCCTATCTGTCTCTGTTTTCCATCTGTATCTGTTTTTCTATTGTCTCCGTTTTGCTATCTGTCTCTTTTTTTCTACCTGTCTCTGCTTTCTATCTCATTTTGTTTTCTGTCTGTTTCTGTTCTCTTTCTCTATTTTCTATCTCTCTCTCTTTTCCATCTGCCTCTGTTTTCTATCAGTCTCTGTTTTTCTATCTGTCTCTGTTTTTCCAACTGTCTCTGTTTTCCATTTGTCTCTGTTTCTCAATCTGTCTCTGTTTTTTATCCATCTCTCTTTTCTCTCTGACTCTTGTTTTCTATCTGACTCTGTTTTCTATCTGTCTCTTTATTCGATCTGTCGCAGTTTATCTTTCTGTCTCTGTTTTCTATCAGTCTCTGTTTTTTTATCTGCCTCAGTTTTTCTATCTCTCTCTGTTTTCCATCTGTCTCTTTTTTTCTAACTTTCACTCATTTCTTTTTGTCTGTTTTCTAACTGTCTCTGTTTCTCAATCTGTCTCTGATTTCCATCAGTTTCTTTTTTTTCTACATTTCACTCTTTTCTATCTGTTTCTGTGTTCTATCAGTCCCTGTTTCTCAATCTCCCTCTGTTTTTTATCCAACTCTCTTATCTATCTGACTCTGTTATCTATCTGTCTCGGTTTCCTATCTGTCTCTGTTTTTCTATCTCACTCTGTTTGCTATCTGATTCTGTTTTCTGTTTGTCTCAATTTTTCAATCTGTCTCTGTTTTCGATCTCTCTCTGTTTTTCAATCTGTCTCCGTTTTGTATCTCTCTCTGTTTTTCAATCTGTCTCCGTTTTCTATCTGTCCCTGTTTTCTAACTGTCTCTGTTTTCTATCTGTCTCTGTTTTCTATCTGTCTCTGTTTTACCACCTGTCTCTGTTTTGCCATCTGTCTCTTTTTTTCTCTCTGTCTCTGTTTTCTTCACATTCTGTTTTTCATCTGTCTCTGTTTTCTCTCTCTGTTTTTCTATCTCTCTCTGTTTCCTATCTGTCTCCGTTTTCTATCTCACTCTGTTCTTCTATCTGTCTCTGTTTTCTATCTGTCTCTGTTTGCTATCTGTCTTTGTTTTTCTATCTGTCTCTGTTTCCCATCTGTCTCTCTTTTTCTTACTGTCTCTGTTTTCCATCTGTCTCTTTTTTTTCTGTCTTTCACTTTTTTCTATCTATTTCTGTTTTCTATCAGTCCCGGTTTCTCAACCTGTCTCTGTTTTCTATCCATCTCTCTTTTCTATCTGACTCTTATTTCTATCTGTCTCTGTTTCCAATCTGTCTCTGTTTTCTATCTGTCGCAGTTTTTCTATCTGTCTCTGTTTTCTATCTGTCTCTGTTTTCTATCTGTCTCTGTTTTCTATCTGTCTCTGTTTTTCTATCTGTCTCTGTTCTCCATCTGTGTCTGTTTTTCTAACTGTCTCTGTTTTCCATCTGTCTCTTTTTTTTCTATCTTTCACTCTTTTCTATCTGTCTCTATTTTCTATCTGTCTCTGTTTTTCAATCTGACTCTGTTTTCTATCCATCTCTCTTTTCTATCTGACTCTGTTCTCTATCTGTCTCTTTTTCCAATCTGTCACCTGTTTATCTTTCTGTCTCTGTTTTCTATCAGTCTCTGTTTTTTTATCTGCCTCAGTTTTTCTATCTCTCTCTGTTTTCCATCTGTCTCTTTTTTTCTATCTTTCACTCATTTCTTTTTGTCTCTGTTTTCTATCTGTCTCTGTTTCTCAATCTGTCTCTGTTTTTCTATCTCTCTTCGTTTTCTATCTCTCTCTGTTTTCTATCTGTCTCTCTTTTCTATCTGTCTCTGTTTTCTAACTGTCTCTGTTTCTCAATCTGTCTCTGTTTTCTATCTGTCTCTGTTTTCCATCCCATCTCCCTTTTCTATCTGACTCTGTTTTCTACCTCTCACTTTTCCCAATCTGTCTCTGTTTTCTATCTGTCTCTGTTTTTATCTATCTTTCACTCTATTCTACTTGTCTTTGTTTTCTATCTTTCTCTGTTTTCCTTCTCACTCTCTTTTCTAACTGTCACTGTTAACTATCTGTCGCTCTTATCTATTTGTTTCTGTTTTTCTATCTGTCTCTGTTTCCAATCTGTCTCTGTTTTCTATCTGTCGCAGTTTTTCATTCTGTCTCTGCTTTCTATCAGTCCCTCTTTTTATATTTGTCTCTGTTTTCTATCTCTCTCTGTTTTCCATCTGTCTCTGTTTTCTATCAGTCTCTGTTTTTCTAACTGTCTCTGTTTTTCTAACTGTCTCTGTTTTCCATCTGTCTCTCTTTCTCAATCTGTCTCTGTTTTTTATCCATCTCTCTTTTCTCTCCGACTCTGTTTTCTATCTGTCTCTGTTTTTTATCCATCTCTCTTTTCTCTCCGACTCTGTTTTCTATCTGTCTCTGTTTTGCTATCTGTCTCTGTATTCTATCTGTCGCAGTTTATCTTTCTGTCTCTGTTTTCTATCAGTCTCTTTTTTTATCTGTCTCTGTTTTTCTATCTGTCTCTGTTTTCCATCTGTCTCTTTTTTTCCTACATTTCATTCTTTTCTATCTGTTTCTGTGTTCTATCAGTCCGTGTTTCTCAATCTCCCTCTGCTTTCTATCCAACTCTCTTTTCTATCTGACTCTGTTATCTATCTGTCTCTGTTTCCAATCTGTCTCTGTTTTCTATCTGTCGCAGTTTTTCTTTCTGTCTCTGTTTTCTATCAGTCTCTGTTTTTCTATCTCATTCTGTTTGCTATCTGATTCTGTTTTCTGTTTGTCTCAATTTTTCAATCTGTTTCTGTTTTCGATCTCTCTCTGTTTTTCAATCTGTCTCAGTTTTGTATCTGTCTCTGTTTTCTATCTGTCTCTGTTTTAACACCTGTCTCTGTTTTGCCATCTGTCTCTGTTTTCCATCTGTCTCTGTTTTCTCTCTCTGTTTTTCTATCTCTCTCTGTTTCCTATCTGTCTCCGTTTTTCTATCACGGTCTGTTTTTCTATCTTTATTTTTCTATCAGTCTCTGCTTTTCTATCTGTTTCTGTTTTTATATCTGTCTCTGCTTTCTTTCTCACTCTCTTTTCTATCTGTCTTTGTTTTTCTATCTGTCTCTGTTTCCCATCTGTCTCTCTTTTTCTAACAGTCTCTGTTTTCCATCTGTCTCTTTTTTTTTCTATCTTTCACTCTTTTCTATCTGTTTCTGTTTTCTAACTGTCTCTGTTTTGTCAATCTGTGTCTGTTTTCCATCCCATCTCCCTGTTCTATCTCGCTCTGTTTTCTACCTGTCTCTGTTCCCAATCTGTCTCTGCTTTCTATCTGTCCTAGTTTTCTTTCTGTCTCTGTTTTTCTATCTGTCTCTGTTTTTCTATCTGTCTCTGTTTTCTATCTGTCTCTGTTTTTCTATCTGTTTCTGTTTCCTATCTGTCTCTGTTTTCTGTCTCTGTTTTTCTATCTGTCTCTGTTTTCTATCTGTCCCTGTTTTCTATCTGTCTCTGTTTTTCTATCTGTCTCTGTTTTCGATCTCTCTCTGTTTTTCTATGTCTCTGTTTTCTTTCTGTCTCTGTTTTCTATCTGTTTCTGTTTTCTATCTGTCTCTTGTTTTGCCACCTGTCTCTGTTTTGCCATCTGTCTCTGTTTTTCTATGTGTAGCTGTTTTCTATCTCATTCTGTTTTCCATCTGTCTCTGTTTTCTCTCTCTGTTTTTCTATCTCTCTCTGTTTCCTATCTGTCTCCGTTTTTCTATCACGGTCTGTTTTTCTATCTTTATTTTTCTATCAGTCTCTGCTTTTCTATCTGTTTCTGTTTTTATATCTGTCTCTGCTTTCTTTCTCACTCTCTTTTCTATCTGTCTTTGTTTTTCTATCTGTCTCTGTTTCCCATCTGTCTCTCTTTTTCTAACAGTCTCTGTTTTCCATCTGTCTCTTTTTTTTTTCTATCTTTCACTCTTTTCTATCTGTTTCTGTTTTCTAACTGTCTCTGTTTTGTCAATCTGTGTCTGTTTTCCATCCCATCTCCCTGTTCTATCTCTCTCTGTTTTCTACCTGTCTCTGTTCCCAATCTGTCTCTGCTTTCTATCTGTCCTAGTTTTCTTTCTGTCTCTGTTTTTCTATCTGTCTCTGTTTTTCTATCTGTCTCTGTTTTCTATCTGTCTCTGTTTTTCTATCTGTCTCTGTTTCCTATCTGTCTCTGTTTTCTGTCTCTGTTTTTCTATCTGTCTCTGTTTTATATCTGTCTCTGTTTTCTATCTGTCTCTGTTTTTCTATCTGTCTCTGTTTTCTATCTGTCTCTGTTTTTCTATCTGTCTCTGTTTTTCTATCTGTCTCTGTTTTCAGTCTGTCTCTGTTTTTATATCTGTCTCGTTTTTTCTATTTCTCCCTTTTTCCTATGTCCATCCGTTCTCTATCTGTCTCTGTTTTTCTATCTGCCTCTGTTTTCCATCTATCTCTGTTTTTCTAACTGTCTCCGTTTTCTATCTGTCTCTTTTTTTTATTTTTCACTCTTTTCTACTTGTCTCTGTTTTCTATCTTTCTCTGTTCATATATCTGTCTCTGTTTTCTTTCTCACTCTCTTTTCTATCTGTCTCTGTTTACTATCTGTCGCTGTTTTCTATTTGTCTCTTTTTTTCTATATGTCTCTGTTTCCAATCTGTCTCTGTTTTCTATCTGTCGCACTTTTTCATTCTGTCTCTGTTTTCTCTCTCTGTTTTTCTATCTCTCTCTGTTTCCTATCTGTCTCCGTTTTCTATCTCACTCTCTTCTTCTATCTGTCTCTGTTTTCTATCTGTCTCTGTTTGCTATCTGTCTTTGTTTTTCTATCTGTCTCTGTTTCCCATCTGTCTCTCTTTTTCTTACTGTCTCTGTTTTCCATCTGTCTCATTTTTTTCTGTCTTTCACTTTTTTCTATCTATTTCTGTTTTCTATCAGTCCCGGTTTCTCAACCTGTCTCTGTTTTCTATCCATCTCTCTTTTCTATCTGACTCTTATTTCTATCTGTCTCTGTTTCCAATCTGTCTCTGTTTTCTATCTGTCGCAGTTTTTCTATCTGTCTCTGTTTTCTATCTGTCTCTGTTTTTCTATCTGTCTCTGTTCTCCATCTGTGTCTGTTTTTCCAACTGTCTCTGTTTTCCATTTGTCTCTGTTTCTCAATCTGTCTCTGTTTTTTATCCATCTCTCTTTTCTCTCTGACTCTGTTTTCTATCTGACTCTGTTTTCTATCTGTCTCTTTATTCGATCTGTCGCAGTTTATCTTTCTGTCTCTGTTTTCTATCAGTCTCTGTTTTTTTATCTGCCTCAGTTTTTCTATCTCTCTCTGTTTTCCATCTGTCTCTTTTTTTCTAACTTTCACTCATTTCTTTTTGTCTGTTTTCTAACTGTCTCTGTTTCTCAATCTGTCTCTGATTTCCATCAGTTTCTTTTTTTTTCTACATTTCACTCTTTTCTATCTGTTTCTGTGTTCTATCAGTCCCTGTTTCTCAATCTCCCTCTGTTTTTTATCCATCTCTCTTTTCTCTCTGACTCTGTTTTCTATCTGACTCTGTTTTCTATCTGTCTCTTTATTCGATCTGTCGCAGTTTATCTTTCTGTCTCTGTTTTCTATCAGTCTCTGTTTTTTTATCTGCCTCAGTTTTTCTATCTCTCTCTGTTTTCCATCTGTCTCTTTTTTTCTAACTTTCACTCATTTCTTTTTGTCTGTTTTCTAACTGTCTCTGTTTCTCAATCTGTCTCTGATTTCCATCAGTTTCTTTTTTTTTCTACATTTCACTCTTTTCTATCTGTTTCTGTGTTCTATCAGTCCCTGTTTCTCAATCTCCCTCTGTTTTTTATCCAACTCTCTTATCTATCTGACTCTGTTATCTATCTGTCTCGGTTTCCTATCTGTCTCTGTTTTTCTATCTCACTCTGTTTGCTATCTGATTCTGTTTTCTGTTTGTCTCAATTTTTCAATCTGTCTCTGTTTTCGATCTCTCTCTGTTTTTCAATCTGTCTCCGTTTTGTATCTCTCTCTGTTTTTCAATCTGTCTCCGTTTTCTATTTGTCCCTGTTTTCTAACTGTCTCTGTTTTCTATCTGTCTCTGTTTTCTATCTGTCTCTGTTTTCTATCTGTCTCTGTTTTCTATCTGTCTCTGTTTTCTATCTGTCTCTGTTTTCTATCTGTCTCTGTTTTCTATCTGTCTCTGTTTTCTATCTGTCTCTGTTTTCTATCTGTCTCTGTTTTCTATCTGTCTCTGTTTTCTATCTGTCTCTGTTTTCTATCTGTCTCTGTTTTCTATCTGTCTCTGTTTTCTATCTGTCTCTGTTTTCTATCTGTCTCTGTTTTCTATCTGTCTCTGTTTTCTATCTGTCTCTGTTTTCTACCTGTCTCTGTTTTCTATCTGTCTCTGTTTTGCCATCTGTCTCTTTTTTTCTCTCTGTCTCTGTTTTCTTCTCATTCTGTTTTTCATCTGTCTCTGTTTTTCTATCTGTCTCTGTTTTCCATCTGCCTCTGAATTTCTAACTGTCTCTGTTTTCTATCTGTCTCTTTTTTTATCTATCTTTCACTCTATTCTACTTGTCTTTGTTTTCTATCTTTCTCTGTTTTCCTTCTCACTCTCTTTTCTATCTGTCTCTGTTTTCTATCTGTCGCTCTTTTCTATTTGTTTCTGTTTTTCTATCTGTCTCTGTTTCCAATCTGTCTCTGTTTTCTATCTGTCGCAGTTTTTCATTCTGTCTCTGCTTTCTATCAGTCTCTGTTTTTCTAACTGTCTCTGTTTTTCTAACTGTCTCTGTTTTCCATCTGTCTCTCTTTCTCAATCTGTCTCTGTTTTTTATCCATCTCTCTTTTCTCTCCGACTCTGTTTTCTATCTGTCTCTGTTTTTTATCCATCTCTCTTTTCTCTCCGACTCTGTTTTCTATCTGTCTCTGTTTTGCTATCTGTCTCTGTATTCTATCTGTCGCAGTTTATCTTTCTGTCTCTGTTTTCTATCAGTCTCTTTTTTTATCTGTCTCTGTTTTTCTATCT
This sequence comes from Isurus oxyrinchus, assembly GCA_026770705.1. Lineage (NCBI taxonomy): Eukaryota > Metazoa > Chordata > Chondrichthyes > Lamniformes > Lamnidae > Isurus > Isurus oxyrinchus. The sequence continues at coordinate 242,226 of JANJGN010000541.1, read as the reverse complement.
GTCTCTGTTTTCCATCTGTCTCTTTTTTTCCTACATTTCATTCTTTTCTATCTGTTTCTGTGTTCTATCAGTCCGTGTTTCTCAATCTCCCTCTGCTTTCTATCCAACTCTCTTTTCTATCTGACTCTGTTATCTATCTGTCTCTGTTTCCAATCTGTCTCTGTTTTCTATCTGTCGCAGTTTTTCTTTCTGTCTCTGTTTTCTATCAGTCTCTGTTTTTCTATCTCATTCTGTTTGCTATCTGATTCTGTTTTCTGTTTGTCTCAATTTTTCAATCTGTTTCTGTTTTCGATCTCTCTCTGTTTTTCAATCTGTCTCAGTTTTGTATCTGTCTCTGTTTTCTATCTGTCTCTGTTTTAACACCTGTCTCTGTTTTGCCATCTGTCTCTGTTTTCCATCTGTCTCTGTTTTCTCTCTCTGTTTTTCTATCTCTCTCTGTTTCTTATCTGTCTCCGTTTTTCTATCACGGTCTGTTTTTCTATCTTTATTTTTCTATCAGTCTCTGCTTTTCTATCTGTTTCTGTTTTTATATCTGTCTCTGCTTTCTTTCTCACTCTCTTTTCTATCTGTCTTTGTTTTTCTATCTGTCTCTGTTTCCCATCTGTCTCTCTTTTTCTAACAGTCTCTGTTTTCCATCTGTCTCTTTTTTTTCTATCTTTCACTCTTTTCTATCTGTTTCTGTTTTCTAACTGTCTCTGTTTTGTCAATCTGTGTCTGTTTTCCATCCCATCTCCCTGTTCTATCTCTCTCTGTTTTCTACCTGTCTCTGTTCCCAATCTGTCTCTGCTTTCTATCTGTCCTAGTTTTCTTTCTGTCTCTGTTTTTCTATCTGTCTCTGTTTTTCTATCTGTCTCTGTTTTCTATCTGTCTCTGTTTTTCTATCTGTCTCTGTTTCCTATCTGTCTCTGTTTTCTGTCTCTGTTTTTCTATCTGTCTCTGTTTTCTATCTGTCTCTGTTTTCTATCTGTCTCTCTTTTTCTATCTGTCTCTGTTTTCTATCTGTCTCTGTTTTTCTATCTGTCTCTGTTTTTCTATCTGTCTCTGTTTTTCTATCTGTCTCTGTTTTCAATCTGTCTCTGTTTTTATATCTGTCTCGTTTTTTCTATTTCTCCCTTTTTCCTATGTCCATCCGTTCTCTATCTGTCTCTGTTTTTCTATCTGCCTCTGTTTTCCATCTATCTCTGTTTTTCTAACTGTCTCCGTTTTCTATCTGTCTCTTTTTTTTATTTTTCACTCTTTTCTACTTGTCTCTGTTTTCTATCTTTCTCTGTTCATATATCTGTCTCTGTTTTCTTTCTCACTCTCTTTTCTATCTGTCTCTGTTTACTATCTGTCGCTGTTTTCTATTTGTCTCTTTTTTTCTATATGTCTCTGTTTCCAATCTGTCTCTGTTTTCTATCTGTCGCACTTTTTCATTCTGTCTTTGTTTTCCATCAGTCCCTGTTTTTATATCTGTCTCCGTTTTTCTATCTGTCTCTGTTTTCTAGCTGTCTTTGTTTTTCTATCTCTCTCTGTTTTCTATCTGTCTCTGTTTTCTATCTGTATCTGTTTTTCTATTGTCTCTGTTTTGCTATCTGTCTCTGTTTTTCTACCTGTCTCTGCTTTCTATATCATTCTGTTTTTTGTCTGTTTCTGTTCTCCTTCTCTGTTTTCTATCTCTCTCTGTTTTCCATCTGTCTCCCTTTCTTATCTGTCTCTGTGTTTCTATCTGTCTCCGTTTTCTATGTGTCTCTCTTTTTATATCTGTCTCTCTTTTCTTTCTCTCTCTCTTTTCAGTCTGTCTCTGTTTTCTATCTCTCCCTGTTTTTCTTTCTGTAACTATTTTTCTATCTGTCTCTGTTTTTATATCTGTCTCATTTTTTCAATTTCTCTCTTTTTTCCTATGTCCATCCGTTCTCTATCTTTCTCTGTTACTCTATCTGCCTCTGTTTTCCATCTGTCTCTGTTTTCCATCTATCTCTGTTCTTCTAACTGTCTCTGTTTTCCATCTGTCTCTTTTCTTTCTATCTTTCACTGTTTTCTATGTGTCTCTGTTTTCTATCTTTCTCTCTTTTCTATCTGTTTCTGTATTCTCTCTGTCCCTGTTTCTCAATCTGTCTCTGTTTTCAATCCATCTCTCTTTTCTATCTGACTCTGTTTCCTATCTGTCTCTGTTTTTCTATCTGTCTCTGTTTTCCATCTGTCCCTGTTTTTCTAACTGTCTCTGCTTTCCTATCTGTCTCTGTTTTCCATCTGTGTCTGTTTTTCTAACTGTCTCTGTTTTCCATCTGTCTCTTTTTTTCTATCTTTCACTCTTTTCTAATTATCTCTGTTTTCTATCTTTCTCTGTTTTTATATCTGTCTCTGTTTTCTTTCTCACTCTCTTTTCTATCTGTCTCTGTTTTCTATCTGTCCCTCTTTTCTATTTGTCTCTGTTTTTCTACCAGTCTCTGTTTCCAATCTGCCTCTGTTTTCCATCTGTCGCACTTTTTCATTCTGTCTCTATTTTCTATCAGTCCCTGTTTTTATATCTGCCTCTGTTTTTCAATCTGTCTCTGTTTTCCATCTGTCTCTGTTTTCTATCTGTCTCTGTTTTTATATCTGCCTCTATTTTTCTATCTGTCTCTGTTTTCCATCTGTCTCTGTTTTCTATCTGTCTCTGTTTTGCCACCTGTCTCTGTTTTTCTCTCTGTAGCTGTTTTCTATCTCATTCTGTTTTCTATCTGTCTCTGTTTTCTCTCTTTGTTTTTCTATCTCTCTCTGTTTCCTATCTGTCTCCGTGTTTCTATCTCGCACTGGTTTTCTATCTTTAGTTTTATATCAGTCTCTGCTTTCTATCTGTCTCGGTTTTTATATGTGTCTCCGTTTTTATATCTGTCTCGTTTATTCTATTTCTCTCTTTTTCCTCTGTCCATCCGTTCTCTATCTGTCTCCGTCTTTCTATCTGTCTCTGTTTTCCATCTTTATCTGTTTTCCATCTGTCTCTGGTTTTCTAACTGTCTCTGTTTTCCATCTGTCTCTTTTTTTTCTATCTTTCACTCTTTTCTACTTGTCTCTGTTTTCTATCTTTATCTGTGTTTATATCTGTCTCTGTTTTCTTTCTCGCTCTCTTTTCTATCTGTCTCTGTTTTCTATCTGTCGCTGTTTTCTTTTCTTCTATGTTTTTCTGTCTGTCATTGTTTCCAATCTGTCTCTGTTTTATACCAGTCTCTGTTTTTCTATCTGTCTCTGTTTCCTATCTGTCTCTTTTTTTCTATCTTTCACTCTTTTCTATCTGTCTCTGTTTTCTATCTGTCGCAGTTTATCTTTCTGTCTCTGTTTTCTATCTGTCTCTGTTTTTTTATCTGTCTCTGTTTTCTAACTGTCTCTGTTTTCCATCTGTCTCTTTTTTTTCTACCTTTCACTCTTTTTTAACTGTTCCTGTTTTCTCTCTGTCCCTGTTTCTCAATCTGTCTCTGTTCTCTATCCTTCTCTCTTTTCTATCTGACTCTGTCTTCTATGTGTCTCTGTTTGCAATCAGTCTCTGTTTTCTATCTGTCGCAGCTTTTCTTTCTGTCTCCGTTTTCTATCTGTCTCTGTTTTCTCTCTTTGTTTTTCTATCTCTCTCTGTTTCCTATCTGTCTCCGTGTTTCTATCTCGCACTGGTTTTCTATCTTTAGTTTTATATCAGTCTCTGCTTTCTATCTGTCTCGGTTTTTATATGTGTCTCCGTTTTTATATCTGTCTCGTTTATTCTATTTCTCTCTTTTTCCTCTGTCCATCCGTTCTCTATCTGTCTCCGTCTTTCTATCTGTCTCTGTTTTCCATCTTTATCTGTTTTCCATCTGTCTCTGGTTTTCTAACTGTCTCTGTTTTCCATCTGTCTCTTTTTTTTCTATCTTTCACTCTTTTCTACTTGTCTCTGTTTTCTATCTTTATCTGTGTTTATATCTGTCTCTGTTTTCTTTCTCGCTCTCTTTTCTATCTGTCTCTGTTTTCTATCTGTCGCTGTTTTCTTTTCTTCTATGTTTTTCTGTCTGTCATTGTTTCCAATCTGTCTCTGTTTTATACCAGTCTCTGTTTTTCTATCTGTCTCTGTTTCCTATCTGTCTCTTTTTTTCTATCTTTCACTCTTTTCTATCTGTCTCTGTTTTCTATCTGTCGCAGTTTATCTTTCTGTCTCTGTTTTCTATCTGTCTCTGTTTTTTTATCTGTCTCTGTTTTCTAACTGTCTCTGTTTTCCATCTGTCTCTTTTTTTTCTACCTTTCACTCTTTTTTAACTGTTCCTGTTTTCTCTCTGTCCCTGTTTCTCAATCTGTCTCTGTTCTCTATCCTTCTCTCTTTTCTATCTGACTCTGTCTTCTATGTGTCTCTGTTTGCAATCAGTCTCTGTTTTCTATCTGTCGCAGCTTTTCTTTCTGTCTCCGTTTTCTATCTGTCTCTGTTTTTCGATCTCCCTCTGTTTGCTATTTGTCTCTGTTTTCCATCTGTCTCAAATTTTCTATCTGTCTCTGTTTTACTACCTGTCTCTGTTTTGCCATCTGTCTCAGTTTTTCTCTCTGTCGCTGTTTTCTATCTCATTCTGTTTTCTATCTGTCCCTGTTTTTTCTCTCTGTTTTTCTATCTCTCTCTGCTTCCTCTCTGTCTCCGTTTTTCAATCTCGCTCTGTTTTTTAATCTTTATTTTTCTATCAGTCTCTGCTTTTCTATCTGTCTCTGTTCTTATATCTGTCTCTGTTTTTTCTCTCTCTCTCTTTTCTATCTGTGTCTGTTTGCTATCTGTCTCTGCTTTTCTATCTGTCTCTGTTTCCCACCTGTCTCTCTTTTTCTAACCTTCTCTGTTTTTCATCTGTCTCTTTTTTATCTATCTTTCACTCTTTTCTATCTTCACTGCTTCTATCTGTCTCTGGTTTTCAATCTGTCTCTGTTTTGCATCCATCTCTCTTTTCTATCTGACGCTGTTCTCTATCTGTCTCTCATTCCAATCTGTCTCTGTTTTCTATCTGTCTCTGTTTTTCTCTCTGTAGCTGTTTTCTATCTCATTCTGTTTTCTATCTGTCTCTGTTTTCTCTCTTTGTTTTTCTATCTCTCTCTGTTTCCTATCTGACTCCGTTTTTCTATCTCGCACTGGTTTTCTATCTTTAGTTTATATCAGTCTCTGTTTTCTATCTGTCTCTGTTTTTTTCTCACTCTCTTTTCTATCTGTCTCTGTTTTCTATCTGTCTCGGTTTGCTATCTGTCTCTCTTTTTCTATCTGTCTCGGTTTGCTATCTGTCTCTATTTCTATCTGTCTCTGTTTTCCATCTGTCTCTTTTCTTTCTATCTTTCACTGTTTTCTATCTGTTTCTGTATTCTCTCTGTCCCTGTTTCTCAATCTGTCTCTGTTCTCTATCCATCTCTCTTTTCTATCTGTCTCTGTTTTCGAACTGTCTCTGTTTCTCATACTGTCTTTGTTTTCCATCCATCTCTCTTTTCTATCTGACTCTGTTTTCTACGTGTCTCTGTTTCCAATCTGTCTCTGTTTTATATCTGTCGCAGTTTTTCATTCTGTCTCTGCTTTCTATCAGTCCCTCTTTTTATATCTGTCTCTGATTTTCTATCTGTCTCTGTTTTCCATCTGTATCTGTTTTTCTAATGTCGCCGTTTTGCTATCTGTCTCTTTTTTTCTACCTGTCTCTGCTTTCTATCTCATTCTGTTTTCTGTCTGTTTCTGTTCTCTTTCTCTGTTTTCTATCTCTCTCTGTTTTCCATGTGTCTCTGTTTTCTATCAGTCTCTGTTTTTCTATCTATCTCTGTTTTTCTAACTGACTGTTTTCCATCTGTCTCTCTTTCTCAATCTGTCTCTGTTTTTTATCCAATTCTCTTTTCTCTCTGACTCTGTTTTCTATCTGTCTCTGTTTTTCTAACTGTCTCTGTTTTCCATCTGTCTCTGTTTCTCAATCTGTCTCTGTTTTTATCCATCTCTCTTTCCTCTCCGACTCTGTTTTCTATCTGTCTCTGTTTTGCTATCTGTCTCTGTATTCTATCTGTCGCAGTTTATCTTTCTGTCTCTGTTTTCTATAAGTCTCTTTTTTTTGTCTGTCTTTGTTTTTCTATCTCTCTCTGTTTTCCATCTGTCTCTGTTTTTCAAACTGTCTCTGTTTTCCATCTGTCTCTGTTTTTTTCTACATTTCATTCTTTTCTATCTGTTTCTGTGTTCTATCAGTCCCTGTTTCTCAATCTCCCTCTGCTTTCTATCCAACTCTCTTTTCTATCTGACTCTGTTATCTATCTGTCTCTGTTTCCAATCTGTCTCTGTATCCTATCTGTCGCAGTTTTTCTTTCTCTCTCTGTTTTCTATCTGTCTCTGTTTTTCTATCTCACTCTGTTTGCTATCTGATTCTGTTTTCTGTTTTTCTCAATTTTTCAATCTGTCTCTGTTTTCGATCTCTCTCTGTTTTTCAATCTGTCTCCGTTTTCTATCTGTCTCTGTTTTCCATCTGTCTCTGTTTTCTCTCTCTGTTTATCTATCTCTCTCTGTTTCCTATCTGTCTCCGTTTTTCTATCTCGCTCTGTTGTTCTATCTTTATTTTTCTATCAGTCTCTGCTTTTCTGTCTGTTTCTGTTGTTATATCTGTCTGTTTTCTTTCTCACTCTCTTTTCTATCTGTCTCTGTTTTCTATCTGTCTCCGTTTTTCTATCTCGCACTGGTTTTCTATCTTTAGTTTTATATCAGTCTCTGCTTTCTATCTGTCTCTGTTTTTATATGTGTCTGTTTTTTCTCACCCTCTTTTCTCTCTGTCTCTGTTTTCTATCTGTCTCGGTTTGCTATCTGTCTCTGTTTTTCTATGTGTCTCGGTTTGCTATCTGTCTCTGTTTTTCTTTCTGTCTCTGTTTCCCATCTGTCTCTGTTTTCCATCTGTCTCTGTTTTTATATCTGTCTCTGTTTTTCTATCTGTCTCTGTTTTCTAGCTGTCTTTGTTTTTCTATCTCTCTCTGTTTTCTATCTGTCTCTGTTTTCTATCTGTCTCTGTTTTTCTATTGTCTCTGTTTTGCTATCTGTCTCTGTTTTTCTACCTGTCTCTGCTTTCTATATCATTCTGTTTTTGTCTGTTTCTGTTCTCCTTCTCTGTTTTCTATCTCTCTCTGTTTTCCATCTGTCTCCCTTTTTTTATCTGTCTCTGTTTTTCTATCTGTCTCCGTTTTCTATGTGTCTCTCTTTTTATATCTGTCTCTCTTTTCTTTCTCCCTCTCTTTTCAGTCTGTCGCTGTTTTCTATCTCTCCCTGTTTTTCTTTCTGTAACTATTTTTCTATCTGTCTCTGTTTTTATATCTGTCTCATTTTTTCAATTTCTCTCTTTTTTCCTATGTCCATCCGTTCTCTATCTTTCTCTGTTACTCTATCTGCCTCTGTTTTCCATCTGTCTCTGTTTTCCATCTATCTCTGTTCTTCTAACTGTCTCTGTTTTCCATCTGTCTCTTTTCTTTCTATCTTTCACTCTTTTCTACTTGTCTCTGTTTTCTATCTTTCTCTCTTTTCTATCTGTTTCTGTTTTCTCTCTGTCCCTGTTTCTCAATCTGTCTCTGTTTTCAATCCATCTCTCTTTTCTATCTGAATCTGTTTCCTATCTGTCTCTGTTTTCTATCTGTCGTAGTTTTTTTTTCTGTCTCTGTTTTCTATCTGTCTCTGTTTTTCTGTCTCTGCTTTTCTATCTCTGTTTTTATATCTGTCTCTGTTTTTTCTATTTCTCTATTTTTCCTATGTCCATCCGTTCTCTATCTGTCTCTGTTTTTCTATCTGTCTCTGTTTTTCTATCTGTCTCTGTTTTTCTATCTGTCTCTGTTTTCCATCTGTCTCTGTTTTTCTAACTGTCTCTGTTTTTCTATCTGTCTCTGTTTTCCATCTGTCTCTTTTTTTTCTATCTTTCACTCTTTTCTACTTGTCTCTGTTTTCTATCTTTGTTTTTATATCTGTCTCTGTTTTCTTTCTCACTCTCTTTTCTATCTGTCTCTGTTTTTCTACCAGTCTCTGTTTCCAATCTGCCTCTGTTTTCTATCTGTCGCACTTTTTCATTCTGTCTCTATTTTCTATCAGTCCCTGTTTTTATATCTGTCTCTGTTTTTCTATCTGTCGCAGTTTTTCTTCTTGTCTCTGTTTTCTATCAGTCTCTGTTTTTCTATCTGTCTCTGTTTTCTATCTGTCTCTGTTTTCTATCAGTCTCTGTTTTTCTATCTGTCTCTGTTTCCATCTGTCTCTGTTTTTATATCTGCCTCTGTTTTTCTAACTGTCTCTGTTTTCCATCTGTCTCATTTTTTTCTATCTTTCAGTCTTTTCCATCTGTCTCTGATTTCTATCTGTCTCTTTTTCTCAATCTGTCCCTGTTTTTTATACATCTCTCTTTTCTCTCTGACTCTGTTTTCTATCTGTCTCTGTTTTGCTATATGTCTCTGTATTCTATCTGCCGCATTTTACCTTTCTGTCTCTGTTTTCTATCTGTCGCAGTTTTTTCTGTCTCTGTTTTCTATCTGTCTCTCTTTTTATATCTGTCTCCCTTTTCTTTCTCCCTCTCTTTTCAGTCTGTCTCTGTTTTCTATCTCTCCCTGTTTTTCTATCTGTCTCTGTTTTTCTTTCTGTAACTATTTTTCTATCTGTCTCTGTTTTCCATCTATCTCTGTTCTTCTAACTGTCTCTGTTTTCCATCTTTCTCTTTTCTTTCTATCTTTCACTCTTTTCTATGTGTCTGTTTTCTATCTTTCTCTCTTTTCTATCTGTTTCTGTTTTCTCTCTGTCCGTTTCTCAATTTGTCTCTGTTTTCTATTCATCTCTCTTTTCTATCTGAATCTCTTTCCTATCTGTCTCTGTTTTCTATCTGTCGTAGTTTTTTTTTCTGTCTCTGTTTTCTATCTGTCTCTGTTTTTCTATCTGTCTCTGTTTTTCTATCTGTCTCTGTTTTCCATCTGTCTCTTTTTTTCTATCTTTCACTCTTTTCTATCTGTCTCTATTTTCTATCTGTCACTGTTTTTATATCTGCCTCTGTTTTTCTATCTGTCTCTGTTTTCCATCTGTCTCTGTTTTTCTATCTGTCTCTGTTTTCCATCTGTCTCTGTTTTCTATCTGTCTCTGTTTTTCTATCTGTCTCTGTTTTCTATCAGTCTCTGTTCTTCTATCTGTCTCTGTTTCCATCTGTCTCTGTTTTTCTAACTGTCTCTGTTTTCTATCTGTCTCTGTTTCCATCTGTCTCTGTTTTTCTAACTGTCTCTGTTTTCTATCTGTCTCTGTTTTCTATCTGTCGCAGTTTTTCTTCTTGTCTCTGTTTTCTATCAGTCTCTGTTTTTCTATCTGTCTCTGTTTCCATCTGTCTCTGTTTTTCTAACTGTCTCTGATTTCCATCTGTCTCATTTTTTTTCTATCTTTCAGTCTTTTCCATCTGTCTCTGATTTCTATCTGTCTCTGTTTCTCAATCTGTCCCTGTTTTTTATCCATCTCTCTTTTCTCTCTGACTCTGTTTTCTATCTGTCTCTGTTTTTCTATCTGTCTCTGTTTTCTATCTGTCTCTGTTTTCTATCTGTCGCACTTTTTCGTTCTGTCTTTGTTTTCCATCAGTCCCTGTTTTTATATCTGTCTCTGTTTTTCTATCTGTCTCTGTTTTCTAGCTGTCTTTGTTTTTCTATCTCTCTCTGTTTTCTATCTGTCTCTGTTTTCTATCTGTCTCTGTTTTTCTATTGTCTCTGTTTTGCTATCTGTCTCTGTTTTTCTACCTGTCTCTGCTTTCTATATCATTCTGTTTTTGTCTGTTTCTGTTCTCCTTCTCTGTTTTCTATCTCTCTCTGTTTTCCATCTGTCTCCCTTTTTTATCTGTCTCTGTTTTTCTATCTGTCTCCGTTTTCTATGTGTCTCTCTTTTTATATCTGTCTCTCTTTTCTTTCTCCCTCTCTTTTCAGTCTGTCGCTGTTTTCTATCTCTCCCTGTTTTTCTTTCTGTAACTATTTTTCTATCTGTCTCTGTTTTTATATCTGTCTCATTTTTTCAATTTCTCTCTTTTTTCCTATGTCCATCCGTTCTCTATCTTTCTCTGTTACTCTATCTGCCTCTGTTTTCCATCTGTCTCTGTTTTCCATCTATCTCTGTTCTTCTAACTGTCTCTGTTTTCCATCTGTCTCTTTTCTTTCTATCTTTCACTCTTTTCTACTTGTCTCTGTTTTCTATCTTTCTCTCTTTTCTATCTGTTTCTGTTTTCTCTCTGTCCCTGTTTCTCAATCTGTCTCTGTTTTCAATCCATCTCTCTTTTCTATCTGAATCTGTTTCCTATCTGTCTCTGTTTTCTATCTGTCGTAGTTTTTTTTTCTGTCTCTGTTTTCTATCTGTCTCTGTTTTTCTGTCTCTGCTTTTCTATCTGTCTCTGTTTTTACATCTGTCTCTGTTTTTTCTATTTCTCTATTTTTCCTATGTCCATCCGTTCTCTATCTGTCTCTGTTTTTCTATCTGTCTCTGTTTTTCTATCTGTCTCTGTTTTTCTATCTGTCTCTGTTTTCCATCTGTCTCTGTTTTTCTAACTGTCTCTGTTTTTCTATCTGTCTCTGTTTTCCATCTGTCTCTTTTTTTTCTATCTTTCACTCTTTTCTACTTGTCTCTGTTTTCTATCTTTGTTTTTATATCTGTCTCTGTTTTCTTTCTCACTCTCTTTTCTATCTGTCTCTGTTTTTCTACCAGTCTCTGTTTTCCATCTGTCTCTGTTTTTTTCTACATTTCATTCTTTTCTATCTGTTTCTGTGTTCTATCAGTCCCTGTTTCTCAATCTCCCTCTGCTTTCTATCCAACTCTCTTTTCTATCTGACTCTGTTATCTATCTGTCTCTGTTTCCAATCTGTCTCTGTATCCTATCTGTCGCAGTTTTTCTTTCTCTCTCTGTTTTCTATCTGTCTCTGTTTTTCTATCTCACTCTGTTTGCTATCTGATTCTGTTTTCTGTTTTTCTCAATTTTTCAATCTGTCTCTGTTTTCGATCTCTCTCTGTTTTTCAATCTGTCTCCGTTTTCTATCTGTCTCTGTTTTCCATCTGTCTCTGTTTTCTCTCTCTGTTTATCTATCTCTCTCTGTTTCCTATCTGTCTCCGTTTTTCTATCTCGCTCTGTTTTTCTATCTTTATTTTTCTATCAGTCTCTGCTTTTCTGTCTGTTTCTGTTGTTATATCTGTCTGTTTTCTTTCTCACTCTCTTTTCTATCTGTCTTTGTTTTCTATCTGTCTCCGTTTTTCTATCTCGCACTGGTTTTCTATCTTTAGTTTTATATCAGTCTCTGCTTTCTATCTGTCTCTGTTTTTATATGTGTCTGTTTTTTCTCACCCTCTTTTCTCTCTGTCTCTGTTTTCTATCTGTCTCGGTTTGCTATCTGTCTCTGTTTTTCTATGTGTCTCGGTTTGCTATCTGTCTCTGTTTTTCTTTCTGTCTCTGTTTCCCATCTGTCTCTGTTTTCCATCTGTCTCTGTTTTTATATCTGTCTCTGTTTTTCTATCTGTCTCTGTTTTCTAGCTGTCTTTGTTTTTCTATCTCTCTCTGTTTTCTATCTGTCTCTGTTTTCTATCTGTCTCTGTTTTTCTATTGTCTCTGTTTTGCTATCTGTCTCTGTTTTTCTACCTGTCTCTGCTTTCTATATCATTCTGTTTTTGTCTGTTTCTGTTCTCCTTCTCTGTTTTCTATCTCTCTCTGTTTTCCATCTGTCTCCCTTTTTTATCTGTCTCTGTTTTTCTATCTGTCTCCGTTTTCTATGTGTCTCTCTTTTTATATCTGTCTCTCTTTTCTTTCTCCCTCTCTTTTCAGTCTGTCGCTGTTTTCTATCTCTCCCTGTTTTTCTTTCTGTAACTATTTTTCTATCTGTCTCTGTTTTTATATCTGTCTCATTTTTTCAATTTCTCTCTTTTTTCCTATGTCCATCCGTTCTCTATCTTTCTCTGTTACTCTATCTGCCTCTGTTTTCCATCTGTCTCTGTTTTCCATCTATCTCTGTTCTTCTAACTGTCTCTGTTTTCCATCTGTCTCTTTTCTTTCTATCTTTCACTCTTTTCTACTTGTCTCTGTTTTCTATCTTTCTCTCTTTTCTATCTGTTTCTGTTTTCTCTCTGTCCCTGTTTCTCAATCTGTCTCTGTTTTCAATCCATCTCTCTTTTCTATCTGAATCTGTTTCCTATCTGTCTCTGTTTTCTATCTGTCGTAGTTTTTTTTTCTGTCTCTGTTTTCTATCTGTCTCTGTTTTTCTGTCTCTGCTTTTCTATCTGTCTCTGTTTTTACATCTGTCTCTGTTTTTTCTATTTCTCTATTTTTCCTATGTCCATCCGTTCTCTATCTGTCTCTGTTTTTCTATCTGTCTCTGTTTTTCTATCTGTCTCTGTTTTTCTATCTGTCTCTGTTTTCCATCTGTCTCTGTTTTTCTAACTGTCTCTGTTTTTCTATCTGTCTCTGTTTTCCATCTGTCTCTTTTTTTTCTATCTTTCACTCTTTTCTACTTGTCTCTGTTTTCTATCTTTGTTTTTATATCTGTCTCTGTTTTCTTTCTCACTCTCTTTTCTATCTGTCTCTGTTTTTCTACCAGTCTCTGTTTCCAATCTGCCTCTGTTTTCTATCTGTCGCACTTTTTCATTCTGTCTCTATTTTCTATCAGTCCCTGTTTTTATATCTGTCTCTGTTTTTCTATCTGTCGCAGTTTTTCTTCTTGTCTCTGTTTTCTATCAGTCTCTGTTTTTCTATCTGTCTCTGTTTTCTATCTGTCTCTGTTTTCTATCAGTCTCTGTTTTTCTATCTGTCTCTGTTTCCATCTGTCTCTGTTTTTATATCTGCCTCTGTTTTTCTAACTGTCTCTGTTTTCCATCTGTCTCATTTTTTTCTATCTTTCAGTCTTTTCCATCTGTCTCTGATTTCTATCTGTCTCTTTTTCTCAATCTGTCCCTGTTTTTTATACATCTCTCTTTTCTCTCTGACTCTGTTTTCTATCTGTCTCTGTTTTGCTATATGTCTCTGTATTCTATCTGCCGCATTTTACCTTTCTGTCTCTGTTTTCTATCTGTCGCAGTTTTTTCTGTCTCTGTTTTCTATCTGTCTCTCTTTTTATATCTGTCTCCCTTTTCTTTCTCCCTCTCTTTTCAGTCTGTCTCTGTTTTCTATCTCTCCCTGTTTTTCTATCTGTCTCTGTTTTTCTTTCTGTAACTATTTTTCTATCTGTCTCTGTTTTCCATCTATCTCTGTTCTTCTAACTGTCTCTGTTTTCCATCTTTCTCTTTTCTTTCTATCTTTCACTCTTTTCTATGTGTCTGTTTTCTATCTTTCTCTCTTTTCTATCTGTTTCTGTTTTCTCTCTGTCCGTTTCTCAATTTGTCTCTGTTTTCTATTCATCTCTCTTTTCTATCTGAATCTCTTTCCTATCTGTCTCTGTTTTCTATCTGTCGTAGTTTTTTTTTCTGTCTCTGTTTTCTATCAGTCTCTGTTTTTCTATCTGTCTCTGTTTTTCTATCTGTCTCTGTTTTCCATCTGTCTCTTTTTTTCTATCTTTCACTCTTTTCTATCTGTCTCTATTTTCTATCTGTCACTGTTTTTATACCTGCCTCTGTTTTTCTATCTGTCTCTGTTTTCCATCTGTCTCTGTTTTTCTATCTGTCTCTGTTTTCCATCTGTCTCTGTTTTCTATCTGTCTCTGTTTTCTATCTGTCTCTGTTTTTCTATCTGTCTCTGTTTTCTATCAGTCTCTGTTCTTCTATCTGTCTCTGTTTCCATCTGTCTCTGTTTTTCTAACTGTCTCTGTTTTCTATCTGTCTCTGTTTCCATCTGTCTCTGTTTTTCTAACTGTCTCTGTTTTCTATCTGTCTCTGTTTTCTATCTGTCGCAGTTTTTCTTCTTGTCTCTGTTTTCTATCAGTCTCTGTTTTTCTATCTGTCTCTGTTTCCATCTGTCTCTGTTTTTCTAACTGTCTCTGATTTCCATCTGTCTCATTTTTTTCTATCTTTCAGTCTTTTCCATCTGTCTCTGATTTCTATCTGTCTCTGTTTCTCAATCTGTCCCTGTTTTTTATCCATCTCTCTTTTCTCTCTGACTCTGTTTTCTATCTGTCTCTGTTTTGCTATATGTCTCTGTATTCTATCTGTCGCATTTTACCTTTCTGTCTCTGTTTTCTATCAGTCTCTTTTTTTTCTGTCTCTGTTTTCTATCTGTCTCTCTTTTTACATCTGTCTCTCTTTTCTTTCTCCCTCTCTTTTCAGTCTGTCTCTGTTTTCTATCTCTCCGTTTTTCTATCTGTCTCTGTTTTTATTTCTGTAACTATTTTTCTATCTGTCTCTGTTTTTATATCTGTCTCATTTTTTCTATTTCTCTCTTTTTTCCTATGTCCATCCGTTCTCTATCTTTCTCTGTTACTCTATCTGTCTCTGTTTTCCATCTGTCTCTGTTTTCCATCAATCTCTGTTCTTCTAACTGTCTCTGTTTTCCATCTGTCTCTTTTCTTTCTATCTTTCTCTCTTTTCTATCTGTTTCTGTTTTCTAACTGTCTCTGTTTCTCAATCTGTCTCTGTTTTTTCTAATTCTTCTTTTTCCTATGTCCATCCGTTCTCTATCTGTCTCTGTTTTTCTATCTGTCTCTGTTTTCCATCTGTCTCTGTTTTTCTAACTGTCTCTGTTTTCCATCTGTCTCTTTTTTATCTATCTTTCACTCTTTTCTACTTGTCTTTGTTTTCTATCTTTCTCTGTTTATATATCTGTCTCTGTTTTCTTTCTCACTCTCTTTTCTAATGTCACTGTTAACTATCTGTCGCTCTTTTCTATTTGTTTCTGTTTTTCTATCTGTCTCTGTTTTCTATCTGTCTCTGTTTTTCTATCTGTCTCTGTTTTCCATCTGTCTCTGTTTTTCTAACTGTCTCTGTTTTCCATCTGTCTCTTTTTTTATCTATCTTTCACTCTATTCTACTTGTCTTTGTTTTCTATCTTTCTCTGTTTATATATCTGTCTCTGTTTTCTTTCTCGCTCTCTTTTCTAACTGTCACTGTTAACTATCTGTCGCTCTTTTCTATTTGTTTCTGTTTTTCTATCTGTCTCTGTTTCCAATCTGTCTCTGTTTTCTATCTGTCGCAGTTTTTCATTCTGTCTCTGCTTTCTATCAGTCCCTCTTTTTATATCTGTCTCTGATTTTCTATCTGTCTCTGTTTTCCATCTGTATCTGTTTTTCTATTGTCGCTGTTTTGCTATCTGTCTCTTTTTTTCTACCTGTCTCTGCTTTCTATCTCCTTCTGTTTTCTGCCTGTTTCATTTCTCTTTCTCTGTTTTCTATCTCTCTCTGTTTTCCATCTGTCTCTGTTTTCTATCAGTCTGTTTTTCTATCTGTCTCTGTTTTTCTAACTGTCTCTGTTTTCCATCTGTCTCTGTTTCTCAATCTGTCTCTGTTTTTTATCCATCTCTCTTTTCTCTCCGACTCTGTTTTCTATCTGTCTCTGTGTTCCATCTGTCTCTGTTTTTCAAACTGTCTCTGTTTTCCATCTGTCTCTTTTTTTTCTACATTTCATTCTTTTCTATCTGTTTCTGTGTTCTATCAGTCCCTGTTTCTCAATCTCCCTCTGCTTTCTATCCAACTCTCTTTTCCATCTGACTCTGTTATCTATCTGTCTCTGTTTCCAATCTGTCTCTGTTTTCTATCTGTCTCTGTTTTTCTATCTCACTCTGTTTGCTATCTGATTCTGTTTTCTGTTTGTCTCAATTTTTCAATATGTCTCTGTTTTCGATCTCTCTCTGTTTTTCAATCTGTCTCCGTTTTGTATCTGTCTCTGTTTTCTATCTGTCCCAGTTTTTTAACTGTCTCTGTTTTAACACCTGTCTCTGTTTTGCCATCTGTCTCTGTTTTCCATCTGTCTCTGTTTTTCTATCTTTCTCTGTTTTTCTATCTGTCTCTGTTTTCCATCTGTCTCTGTTTTTCTATCTGTCTCTGTTTTCCATCTGTCTCTGTTTTTCTATCTCACTCTGTTTTCTATCTGTCTCTGTTTTCTATCTGTCTCTGTTTTCGATCTCTCTCTCTGTTTTCTATCTGTCTCTGTTTTGTATCTGTCTCTGTTTTCTATCTGTCCCAGTTTTCTAACTGTCTCTGTTTTAACACCTGTCTCTGTTTTGCCATCTGTCTCTGTTTTCCATCTGTCTCTGTTTTCTCTCTCTGTTTTTCTATCTCTCTCTGTTTCCTATCTGTCTCCGTTTTTCAATCACGGTCTGTTTTTCTATCTTTATTTTTCTATCAGTCTCTGCTTTTCTATCTGTTTCTGTTTTTATACCTGTCTCTGCTTTCTTTCTCACTCTCTTTTCTATCTGTCTCTGTTTTCTATCTGTCTCTGTTTTCTATCTGTCTCTGTTTGCTATCTGTCTTTGTTTTTCTATCTGTCTCTGTTTCCCATCTGTCTCTCTTTTTCTAAAAGTCTCTGTTTTCCATCTGTCTCTTTTTTTCTATCTTTCACTCTTTTCTATCTATTTCTGTTTTCTAACTCTCTGTTTCTCAATCTGTGTCTGTTTTCCATCCCATCTCCCTGTTCTATCTGACTATGTTTTCTATCTCTCTCTTTTCCCAATCTGTCTCTTTTTTCTATCTGTCCTAGTTTTCTTTCTGTCTCTGTTTTCTATCTGTCTCTGTTTCCAATCTGTCTCTGTTTTCTATCTGTCTCTGTTTTTCTATCTGTCTCTGCTTTTCAGTCTGTCTCTGTTTTTATATCTGTCTCTGTTTTCCATCTGTCTCTTTTTTTTATTTTTCACTCTTTTCTACTTGTCTCTGTTTTCTATCTTTCTCTGTTTATATATCTGTCTTTTTTCTTTCTCACTCTCTTTTCTATCTGTCTCTGTTTACTATCTGTCGCTGTTTTCTATTTGTCTCTTTTTTTCTATATGTCTCTGTTTCCAATCTGTCTCTGTTTTTCTATCTGTCTCTGTTTTCTATCTCTCTCTGTTTTCTATCTGTCTCTGTTCTCTATCTGTCTCTGTTTTCTATCTGTCTCTGTTTTCTATCTCTCTCTGTTTTCTATCTGTCTCTGTTCTCTCTCTGTCTCTCTTTTCTATCTGAATCTGTTTCCTATCTGTCTCTGTTTTCTATCTGTCGTAGTTTTTTTTCTGTCTCTGTTCTCTATCAGTCTCTGTTTTTCTATCTGTCTCTGTTTTCCATCTGTCTCTGTTTTCCATCTGTCTCTTTTCTTTCTATCTTTCTCTCTTTTCTATCTGTTTCTGTTTTCTCTCTGTCCCTGTTTCTCAATTTGTGTCTGTTTTCTATCCATCTCTCTTTTCTATCTGAATCTGTTTCCTATCTGTCTCTGTTTTCTATCGGTCGTAGTTTTTTTTTCTGTCTCTGTTTTCTATCAGTCTCTGTTTTTCTATCTTTCTCTGTTTTTCTACCTGTCTCTGTTTTCCATCTGTCTCTGTTTTCTATCTGTCTCTGTTTTCCATCTGTCTCTGTTTTCCATCTGTCTCTGTTTTTCTAACTGTCTCTGCTTTTCTATCTGTCTCTATTTTTATATCTGTCTCTGTTTTTTTCTATTTCTCTCTTTTTCCTATGTCCATCCGTTCTCTATCTGTCTCTGTTTTTCTATCTGTCTCTGTTTTCCATCTGTGTCTGTTTTTCTAACTGTCTCCGTTTTGTATCTGTCTCTTTTTTTTATTTTTCACTCTTTTCTACTTGTCTCTGTTTTCTATCTTTCTCTGTTTATATATCTGTCTCTTTTTTCTTTCTCACTCTCTTTTCTATCTGTCTCTGTTTACTATCTGTCGCTGTTTTCTATTTGTCTCTTTTTTTCTATATGTCTCTGTTTCCAATCTGTCTCTGTTTTCTATCTGTCTCTGTTTCCTATCTGTCGCACTTTTTCATTCTGTCTTTGTTTTCCATCAGTCCCTGCTTTTATATCTGTCTCTGTTTTTCTATCTGTCTCTGTTTTCTATCTCTCTCTGTTTTCTATCTGTCTCTGTTCTCTCTCTGTCTCTCTTTTCTATCTGAATCTGTTTCCTATCTGTCTCTGTTTTCTATCTGTCGTAGTTTTTTTTCTGTCTCTGTTTTCTATCAGTCTCTGTTTTTCTATCTGTCTCTGTTTTCCATCTGTCTCTGTTTTCCATCTGTCTCTGTTTTTCTAACTGTCTCTGCTTTTCTATCTGTCTCTATTTTTATATCGGTCTCTGTTTTTTCTATTTCTCTCTTTTTCCTATGTCCATCCGTTCTCTATCTGTCTCTGTTTTTCTATCTGTCTCTGTTTTCCATCTGTCTCTGTTTTTCTAACTGTCTCTGTTTTCCATCTGTCTCTTTTTTTTCTATCTTTCACTCTTTTCTACTTGTCTCTGTTTTCTATCTTTCTCTGTTTTTATATCTGTCCCTGTTTTCTTTCTCACTCTCTTTTCTATGTCTCTGTTTTCTATGTGTCCCTCTTTTCTATTTGTCTCTGTTTTTCTACTAGTCTCTGTTTCCAATCTGCCTCTGTTTTCTATCTGTCGCACTTTTTCATTCTGTCTCTATTTTCTATCAGTCCCTGTTTTTATATCTGCCTCTGTTTTTCTATCTGTCTCTGTTTTCCATCTGTCTCTGTTTTTCTATCTGTCTCTGTTTTCCATCTGTCTCTGTTTTTCTATCTGTCGCAGTTTTTCTTCTTGTCTCTGTTTTCTATCAGTCTCTGTTTTTCTATCTGTCTCTGTTTTCCATCTGTCTCATTTTTTTCTATCTTTCAGTCTTTTCCATCTGTCTCTGATTTCTATCTGTCTCTGTTTCTCAATCTGTCCCTGTTTTTTATCCATCTCTCTTTTCTCTCTGACTCTTTTTTTTATCTGTCTCTGTTTTGTTATATGTCTCTGTTTTCTATCTGTCGCATTTTACCTTTCTGTCTCTGTTTTCTATCAGTCTCTTTTTTTTCTGTCTCCGTTTTCTATCTGTCTCTCTTTTTATATCTGTCTCTCTTTTCTTTCTCCCTCTCTTTTCAGTCTGTCTCTGTTTTCTATCTCTCCCTGTTTTTCTATCTGTCTCTGTTTTTCTTTCTGTAACTATTTTTCTATCTGTCTCTGTTTTTATATCTGTCTCATTTTTTCTATTTCTCTCTTTTTTCCTATGTCCATCCGTTCTCTATCTTTCTCTGTTACTCTATCTGTCTCTGTTTTCCATCTGTCTCTGTTTTCCATCTATCTCTGTTCTTCTAACTGTCTCCGTTTTCCATCTGTCTCTTTTCTTTCTATCTTTCACTCTTTTCTATGTATCTCTGTTTTCTATCTGCCTCTGTTTTCCATCTGTCTCTGTTTTCCATCTATCTCTGTTTTCTATCTGTCTCTGTTTTCCATCAATCTCTGTTCTTCTAACTGTCTCTGTTTTCCATCTGTCTCTTTTCTTTCTATCTTTCTCTCTTTTCTACTTGTCTCTGTTTTCTATCTTTCTCTCTTTTCTATCTGTTTCTGTTTTCTCTCTGTCCCTGTTTCTCAATTTGTGTCTGTTTTCTATCCATCTCTCTTTTCTATCTGAATCTGTTTCCTATCTGTCTCTGTTTTCTATCGGTCGTAGTTTTTTTTTTTCTGTCTCTGTTTTCTATCAGTCTCTGTTTTTCTATCTGTCTGTTTTTCTTTCTGTAACTATTTTTATATCTGTCTCTGTTTTTCTATCTTTCTCTGTTTATCTATCTGTCTCTGTTTTCTATCTGTCTCTGTTTTTCTATCTGTCTGTTTTTCTTTCTGTAACTATTTTTCTATCTGTCTCTGTTTTTATATCTGTCTCATTTTTTCTATTTCTCTCTTTTTTCCTATGTCCATCCGTTCTCTATCTTTCTCTGTTACTCTATCTGCCTCTGTTTTCCATCTGTCTCTGTTTTCCATCAATCTCTGTTCTTCTAACTGTCTCTGTTTTCCATCTGTCTCTTTTCTTTCTATCTTTCTCTCTTTTCTATCTGTTTCTGTTTTCTCTCTGTCCCTGTTTCTCAATTTGTGTCTGTTTTCTATCCATCTCTCTTTTCTATCTGAATCTGTTTCCTATCTGTCTCTGTTTTCTATCGGTCGTAGTTTTTTTTTCTGTCTCTGTTTTCTATCAGTCTCTGTTTTTCTATCTTTCTCTGTTTTTCTATCTGTCTCTGTTTTCCATCTGTCTCTGTTTCCTATCTGTCTCTGTTTTCTATCTGTCTCTGTTTTCTATCTGTCTCTGTTTTCCATCTGTCTCTGTTTTCTATCTGTCTCTGTTTTTCTAACTGTCTCTGCTTTTCTATCTGTCTCTATTTTTATATCTGTCTCTGTTTTTTTCTATTTCTCTCTTTTTCCTATGTCCATCCGTTCTCTATCTGTCTCTGTTTTTCTATCTCTCTGTTTTCCATCTGTCTCTGTTTATCTAACTGTCTCTGTTTTCCATCTGTCTCTTTTTTTTCTATCTTTCACTCTTTTCTACTTTTCTCTGTTTTCTATCTTTCTCTGTTTTTATATCTGTCTCTGTTTTCTTTCTCACTCTCTTTTCTATCTGTCTCTGTTTTCTATCTGTCCCTCTTTTCTATTTGTCTCTGTTTTTCTACCAGTCTCTGTTTCCAATCTGCCTCTGTTTTCTATCTGTCGCACTTTTTCATTCTGTCTCTATTTTCTATCAGTCCCTGTTTTTATATCTGCCTCTGTTTTTCTATCTGTCTCTGTTTTCCATCTGTCTCTGTTTTTCTATCTGTCGCAGTTTTTCTTCTTGTCTCTGTTTTCTATCAGTCTCTGTTTTTCTATCTGTCTCTGTTTCCATCTGTCTCCGTTTTTCTAACTGTCTCTGTTTTCCATCTATCTCATTTTTTTCTATCTTTCAGTCTTTTCCATCTGTCTCTGATTTCTATCTGTCTCTGTTTCTCAATCTGTCCCTGTTTTTTATCCATCTCTCTTTTCTCCCTGACTCTGTTTTCTATCTGTTTCTTTTTTGCTATATGTCTCTGTATTCTATCTGTCGCATTTTACCTTTCTGTCTCTGTTTTCTATCAGTCTCTTTTTTTTCTGTCTCCGTTTTCTATCTGTCTCTCTTTTTATATCTGTCTCTCTTTTCTTTCTCCCTCTCTTTTCATTCTGTCTCTGTTTACTATCTGCCTCTTTTTCTTCTACCTTTCACTCTTTTCTAACTGTTTCTGCTTTCTATCAGTCCCTGTTTCCCAATCTGTCTCTGTTTTCTATCCATCTCTCTTTTCTATCTGACTCTGTTATCTAAATGTCTCTGTTTCCAATCTGTCTCTGTTTTCTATCTGTCTCTGTTTTTCTATCTCCCTCTGTGTGCTTTTATCTATTTTTTGTATCTGTCTCAATTTTTCAATCTGTCTCTGTTTTCGTTCTCTCTCTGTTTTTATATGCCTCTGTTTTCTATCTGTTTCTGTTTTCTATCTGTTTCTGTTTTCTATCTGTCTCTGTTTTCTATCTGTTTCTGTTTTCTATCTGTCTCTGTTTTCTATCTCTCTGTTTTCTATCTCTCTCTGTTTTTCTATCTGTCTCTGTTTTGCCACCTGTCTCTGTTTTCTATCTGTCTCTGTTTTCTATCTGTTTCTGTTTTCTATCTGTCTCTGTTTTCTATCAGTTTCTGTTTTCTATCTGTCTCTGTTTTCTATCTCTCTCTCTGTTTTCTATCTCTCTCTGTTTTTCTATCTGTCTCTGTTTTGCCACCTGTCTCTGTTTTCTATCTGTCTCTGTTTTCTATCTCTTTCTGTTTTCTATCTGTCTCTGTTTTGCCACCTGTCTCTGTTTTGCCACCTGTCTCTGTTTTTCTCTCTGTAGCTGTTTTCTATCTCATTCTGTTTTCTATCTGTCTCTGTTTTCTCTCTTTGTTTCTCTATCTCTTTCCGTTTCCTATCTGTCTCCGTTTTTCTATCTCACACTGGTTTTCTATCTTGAGTTTTATATCCGTCTCTGCTTTCTATCTGTCTCTGTTTTTCTATCTGTCTCTGTTTTTATATCTGTCTCGTTTATTCTATTTCTCTCTTTTTCCTCTGTCCATCCGTTCTCTATCTGTCTCTGTTTTTCTATCTGTCACTGTTTTCCATCTTTATCTGTTTTCCATCTGTCTCTGGTTTTCTAACTGTCTCTGCTTTCCATCTGTCTCTTTTTTTTCTATCTTTCACTCTTTTCTACTTGTCTCTGTTTTCTATCTTTATCTGTGTTTATATCTGTCTCTGTTTTCTTTCTCGCTCTTTTCTATCTGTCTCTGTTTTCTGTCTGTCGCTGTTTTCTTTTCTTCTATGTTTTTCTATCTGTCATTGTTTCCAATCTGTCTCTGTTTTATATCAGTCTATGTTTTTCTATCTGTCTCTGTTTTCCATCTGTCTCTGTTTTTCTAACTGTCTCTGTTTTCCATCTGTCTCTTTTTTTTCTATTTGTCTGTTTTCTATCTTTCACTGTTTTCTATTTGTCTCTGTTTTCTATCTTTCTCTGTTTTTATATCTGTCTCTGTTTTCTTTCTCACTCTCTTTTCTACCTGTCCCCCTTTTCTATCTGTCCCCCTTTTCTATTTGTCTCTGTTTTTCTACCAGTCTCTGTTTCCAATCTGCCTCTCTTTTCAATCTGTCGCACTTTTTCATTCTGTCTCTATTTTCCATCAGTCCCTGTTTTTATATCTGCCTCTGTTTTTCTATCTGTCTCTGTTTCCATCTGTCTCTGTTTTTCTAACTGTCTCTGATTTCCATCTGTCTCATTTTTTTCTATCTTTCAGTCTTTTCCATCTGTCTCTGATTTCTATCTGTCTCTGTTTCTCAATCTGTCCCTGTTTTTTATCCATCTCTCTTTTCTCTCCGACTCTGTTTTCTATCTGTCTCTGTTTTGCTATCTGTCTCTGTATTCTATCTGTCGCAGTTTATCTTTCTGTCTCTGTTTTCTATCAGTCTCTTTTTTTATCTGTCTCTGTTTTACTATCTGTCTCTGTTTTCCATCTGTCTCTGTTTTTCAAACTGGCTCTGTTTTCCATCTGTCTCTTTTTTTTCTACATTTCATTCTTTTCTATCTGTTTCTGTGTTCTATCAGTCCCTGTTTCTCAATCTCCCTCTGCTTTCTATCCAACTCTCTTTTCTATCTGACTCTGTTATCTATCTGTCTCTGTTTCCAATCTGTCTCTGTTTTCTATCTGCCGCAGTTTTTCTTTCTGTCTCTGTTTTCTTTCTGTCTCTGTTTTCTATCTGTCTCTGTTTTTCTATCTCACTCTGTTTGCTATCTGATTCTGTTTTCTGTTTGTCTCAATTTTTCAATCTGTCTCTGTTTTCGATCTCTCTCTGTTTTTCAATCTGTCTCCGTTTTGTATCTGTCTCTGTTTTCTATCTGTCCCAGTTTTCTAACTGTCTCTGTTTTAACACCTGTCTCTGTTTTGCCATCTGTCTCTGTTTTCTCTCTCTGTTTTTCTATCTCTCTCTGTTTCCTATCTGTCTCCGTTTTTCTATCACGGTCTGTTTTTCTATCTTTATTTTTCTATCAGTCTCTGCTTTTCTATCTGTTTCTGTTTTTATACCTGTCTCTGCTTTCTTTCTCACTCTCTTTTCTATCTGTCTCTGTTTTCTATCTGTCTCTGTTTGCTATCTGTCTTTGTTTTTCTATCTGTCTCTGTTTCCCATCTGTCTCTCTTTTTCTAACAGTCTCTGTTTTCCATCTGTCTCTTTTTTTCTAACTTTCACTCTTTTCTATCTGTTTCTGTTTTCTAACTCTCTGTTTCTCAATCTGTGTCTGTTTTCCATCCCATCTCCCTGTTCTATCTGACTATGTTTTCTATCTCTCTCTTTTCCCAATCTGTCTCTTTTTTCTATCTGTCCTAGTTTTCTTTCTGTCTCTGTTTTCTATCTGTCTCTGTTTTTCTATCAGTCTCTGTTTTTCTATCTGTCTCTGTTTTTCTATCTGTCTCTGCTTTTCAATCTGTCTCTGTTTTTATATCTGTCTCTGTTTTCTATCTGTCTCTGTTTTCTATCTGTCTCTGTTTTATATCTGTCTCTGTTTTTCTAACTGTCTCCGTTTTCTATCTGTCTCTTTTTTTTATTTTTCACTCTTTTCTACTTGTCTCTGTTTTCTATCTTTCTCTGTTTATATATCTGTCTCTGTTTTCTTTCTCACTCTCTTTTCTATCTGTCTCTGTTTACTATCGTCGCTGTTTTCTATTTGTCTCTTTTTTTCTATATGTCTCTGTTTCCAATCTGTCTCTGTTTTCTATCTGTCGCACTTTTTCATTCTGTCTTTGTTTTCCATCAGTCCCTGTTTTTATATCTGTCTCTGTTTTCCTCTCTCTCTGTTTTCCATCTGTCTCTGTTTTTCTATCTGTTGCAGTTTTTCATCTTGTCTCTGTTTTCTATCTATTTCTGTTTTCTAACTCTCTGTTTCTCAATCTGTGTCTGTTTTCCATCCCATCTCCCTGTTCTATGTGACTATGTTTTCTATCTCTCTCTTTTCCCAATCTGTCTCTTTTTTCTATCTGTCCTAGTTTTCTATCTGTCTCTGTTTTCCATCTGTCTCTGTTTTTCTATCTGTCGCAGTTTTTCTTCTTGTCTCTGTTTTCTATCAGTCTCTGTTTTTCTATCTGTCTCTGTTTCCATCTGTCTCTGTTTTTCTAACTGTTTGTTTTCCATCTGTCTCATTTTTTTCTATCTTTCAGTCTTTTCCATCTGTCTCTGATTTCTATCTGTCTCTGTTTCTCAATCTGTCCCTGTTTTTTATCCATCTCTCTTTTCTCTCTGACTCTGTTTTCTATCTGTCTGTTTTGTTATATGTCTCTGTATTCTATCTGTCGCATTTTACCTATCTGTCTCTGTTTTCTATCAGTCTCTTTTTTTTCTGTCTCCGTTTTCTATCTGTCTCTCTTTTTATATCTGTCTCTCTTTTCTTTCTCCCTCTCTTTTCAGTCTGTCTCTGTTTTCTATCTCTCCCTGTTTTTCTATCTGTCTCTGTTTTTCTTTCTGTAACTATTTTTCTATCTGGCTCTGTTTTTATATCTGTCTCATTTTTTCTATTTCTCTCTTTTTTCCTATGTCCATCCGTTCTCTATCTTTCTCTGTTACTCTATCTGTCTCTGTTTTCCATCTGTCTCTGTTTTCCATCTATCTCTGTTCTTCCAACTGTCTCTGTTTTCCATCTGTCTCTTTTCTTTCTATTTTTCACTCTTTTCTATCTGTTTCTGTTTTCTAACTGTCTCTGTTTCTCAATCTGTCTCTGTTTTCCATC
The DNA here is from genome assembly GCA_026770705.1 of Isurus oxyrinchus. Taxonomy (NCBI): domain Eukaryota; kingdom Metazoa; phylum Chordata; class Chondrichthyes; order Lamniformes; family Lamnidae; genus Isurus; species Isurus oxyrinchus. Next base: position 217,153 of record JANJGN010000541.1, on the reverse strand, counting down.
TGTCTCTTTTTTATCTATCTTTCACTCTATTCTACTTGTCTTTGTTTTCTATCTTTCTCTGTTTATATATCTGTCTCTGTTTTCCTTCTCACTCTCTTTTCTAACTGTCACTGTTAACTATCTGTCGCTCTTTTCTATTTGTTTCTGTTTTTCTATCTGTCTCTGTTTCCAATCTGTCTCTGTTTTTCTATCTGTCTCTGTTTCCAATCTGTCTCTGTTTTCTATCTGTCGCAGTTTTTCATTCTGTCTCTGCTTTCTATCAGTCCCTCTTTTTATATCTGTCTCTGATTTTCTATCTGTCTCTGTTTTCCATCTGTATCTGTTTTTCTATTGTCGCTGTTTTGCTATCTGTCTCTTTTTTTCTACCTGTCTCTGCTTTCTATCTCATTCTGTTTTCTGCCTGTTTCATTTCTCTTTCTCTGTTTTCTATCTCTCTCTGTTTTCCATCTGTCTCTGTTTTCTATCAGTCTGTTTTTCTAACTGTCTCTGTTTTCTATCTGTCTCTGTTTCTCAATCTGTCTCTGTTTTTTATCCATCTCTCTTTTCTCTCCGACTCTGTTTTCTATCTGTCTCTGTTTTGCTATCTGTCTCTGTATTCTATCTGTCGCCGTTTATCTTTCTGTCTCTGTTTTCTATCAGTCTCTTTTTTTATCTGTCTCTGTTTTACTATCTGTCTCTGTTTTCTATCTGTCTCTGTTTTCCATCTCTCTGTGTTTCAAACTGTCTCTGTTTTCCATCTGTCTCTTTTTTTTCTACATTTCATTCTTTTCTATCTGTTTCTGTGTTCTATCAGTCGCTGTTTCTCAATCTCCCTCTGCTTTCTATCCAACTCTCTTTTCCATCTGACTCTGTTATCTATCTGTCTCTGTTTCCAATCTGTCTCTGTTTTCTATCTGTCTCTGTTTTTCTATCTCACTCTGTTTGCTATCTGATTCTGTTTTCTGTTTGTCTCAATTTTTCAATCTGTCTCTGTTTTCGATCTCTCTCTGTTTTTCAATCTGTCTCCGTTTTGTATCTGTCTCTGTTTTCTATCTGTCTCTGTTTTCTAACTGTCTCTGTTTTCTATCTGTCTCTGTTTTCTATCTGTCTCTGTTTTTCTATCTCACTCTGTTTGCTATCTGATTCTGTTTTCTGTTTGTCTCAATTTTTCAATCTGTCTCTGTTTTCGATCTCTCTCTGTTTTTCAATCTGTCTCCGTTTTGTATCTGTCTCTGTTTTCTATCTGTCCCAGTTTTCTAACTGTCTCTGTTTTAACACCTGTCTCTGTTTTGCCATCTGTCTCTGTTTTCTCTCTCTGTTTTTCTATCTCTCTCTGTTTCCTATCTGTCTCCGTTTTTCTATCACGGTCTGTTTTTCTATCTTTATTTTTCTATCAGTCTCTGCTTTTCTATCTGTTTCTGTTTTTATACCTGTCTCTGCTTTCTTTCTCACTCTCTTTTCTATCTGTCTCTGTTTTCTATCTGTCTCTGTTTGCTATCTGTCTTTGTTTTTCTATCTGTCTCTGTATCCCATCTGTCTCTCTTTTTCTAACAGTCTCTGTTTTCCATCTGTCTCTTTTTTTCTATCTTTCACTCTTTTCTATCTGTCTCTGTTTTCTAACTGTCTCTGTTTCTCAATCTGTGTCTGTTTTCCATCCCATCTCCCTGTTCTATCTGACTATGTTTTCTATCTCTCTCTTTTCCCAATCTGTCTCTTTTTTCTATCTGTCCTAGTTTTCTTTCTGTCTCTGTTTTCTATCTGTCTCTGTTTCCAATCTGTCTCTGTTTTCTATCTGTCTCTGTTTCCTATCTGTCGCACTTTTTCATTCTGTCTTTGTTTTCCATCAGTCCCTGCTTTTATATCTGTCTCTGTTTTTCTCTCTGTCTGTGTTTTCTATCTCTCTCTGTTTTCTATCTGTCTCTGTTCTCTCTCTGTCTCTCTTTTCTATCTGTCTCTGTTTTCTATCTGTCGTAGTTTTTTTTTCTGTCTCTGTTTTCTATCTGTCTCTGTTTTTCTATCTGTCTCTGTTTTCTATCTGTCTCTGCTTTTCTATCTGTCTCTGTTTTTCTAACTGTCTCTGTTTTCCATCTGTCTCTGTTTTTCTAACTGTCTCTGTTTTTCTATCTGTCTCCATTTTTATATCTGTCTCTGTTTTTTCTATTTCTCTCTTTTTCCTATGTCCATCCGTTCTCTATCTGTCTCTGTTTTTCTATCTGTCTCTGTTTTCCATCTGTCTCTGTTTTTCTAACTGTCTCTGTTTTCCATCTGTCTCTTTTTTTTCTATCTTTCACTCTTTTCTACTTGTCTCTGTTTTCTATCTTTCTCTGTTTTTATATCTGTCTCTGTTTTTCAATCTGTCTCTGCTTTTCTGTCTCTGTTTTTATATCTGTCTCTGTTTTTCTGTCTCTGTTTTTATATCTGTCTCGTTTTTTCTATTTCTCTCTTTTTCCTCCGTCCATCCGTTCTCTATCTGTCTCTGTTTTTCTATCTGTCAATGTTTTCCATCTGTCTGTGTTTTTCTAATTGTCTCTGTTCCCAATCTGTCTCTGTTTTCTATCTGTCGCAGTTTTTCTTTCTGTCTCTGTTTTCTATCAGTCTTCTTTTTTCTATCTGTCTCTGTTTTTCTAACTGTCTCTGTTTTCCATCTGTCTCATTTTTTTCTATCTTTGTCTTTTCCATCTGTCTCTGATTTCTATCTGTCTCTGTTTCTCAATCTGTCCCTGTTTTTTATCCATCTCTCTTTTCTCTCTGACTCTGTTTTCTATCTGTCTCTGTTTTGCTATATTTCTCTGTATTCTATCTGTCGCAGTTTACCTTTCTGTCTCTGTTTTCTATCAGTCTCTGTTTTTTTTTATCTGTCTCTGTTTTTCTATCTATGTCTGTTTTCCATTTGTCTCTGTTTTTCTAACTGGCTCTGTTTTCCATCTGCCTCTTTTTTTTCTACCTTTCACTCTTTTCTATCTGTTTCTGTTTTCTATCGGTCCCTGTTTCTCAATCTGTCTCTGTTTTCTATCCAGCTCTCTTTTCTATCTGACACTAAATGTCTCTGTTTCCAATCTGTCTCTGTTTTTCTATCTCCCTCTGTTTGCTTCTGTCTCTTTTTTGTATCTGTCTCAATTTTCCAATCTGTCTCTGTTTTCGATCTCTCTCTGTTTTTCTATGTCTCTGTTTTCTTTCTGTCTCTGTTTTCTATCTGTTTCTGTTTTCTATCTGTCTCTTGTTTTGCCACCTGTCTCTGTTTTGCCATCTGGCTCTGTTTTTCTCTGTGTAGCTGTTTTCTATCTCATTCTGTTTTCTATCTGTCTCTGTTTTCTCTCTTTGTTTTTCTATGTCTCTCTGTTTCCTATCTGTCTCCATTTTTCTATCTCGCACTGGATTTCTATCTTTAGTTTTATATCAGTCCCTGCTTTCTATCTGTCTCTGTTTTCTATTTGTCTCCGTTTGCTATCTGTCTCTGTTTTTCTAACTGTCTCTGTTTCCCATCTGTCTCTTTTTTTGCTATCTTTCACTCTTTTCTATCTGTCTCTATTATGTATCTGTCTCTGTTTTTCAATCTGTCTCTGTTTTCTATCCATCTCTCTTTTCTATCTGACTCTGTTCTCTATCTGTCTCTGTTTCCAATCTGTCTCTGTTTTCTATCCATCTCTCTTTTCTATCTGACTCTGTTCTCTATCTGTCTCTGTTTCCAATCTGTCTCTGTTTTCTATCAGTCTCTGTTTTTCTCTCTGTCTCTGCTTTCTATCTGTCTCTGTTTTCCATCTGTCTCTGTTTTTCTAACTGTCTCTGTTTTCCATGTCGCTTTTTTTCTATCTTTCACTCTTTTCTATCTGTCTCTGTTTTCTAACTGTCTCTGTTTCTCAATCTGTCTCTGTTTTCCATCCCATCTCCCTTTTCTATCTGACTCTGTTTTCTACCTGTCTCTGTTCCCAATCTGTCTCTGTTTCCTATCTGTCGTAATTTTTCTTTCTGTCTCTGTTTTCTATCAGTCTCTGTTTTTCTATCTGTCTCCGTTTTCTATCTGTCTGTTTTCTATCTGTCTCTGTTTTCTATCTCTCTCTGTTTTCTATCTCTCTCTGTTTTCTATATGTCTCTGTTTTCTATCTGTCTCTGTTTTCCATCTGTCTCTGTTTTTCTAACTGTCTCTGTTTTCCATGTCGCTTTTTTTCTATCTTTCACTCTTTTCTATCTGTCTCTGTTTTCTAACTGTCTCTGTTTCTCAATCTGTCTCTGTTTTCCATCCCATCTCCCTTTTCTATCTGACTGTGTTTTCTACCTGTCTCTGTTCCCAATCTGTCTCTGTTTTCTATCTGTCGCAGTTTTTCTTTCTGTCTCTGTTTTCTATCAGTCTCTGTTTTACTGTCTGTTTTCCATCTGTCTCTGTTTTTCTAACTGTCTCTATTTTCCATCTGTCTCTTTCTTTTCTATCTTTCACTCTTTTCTATCTGTCTCTATTTTCTATCTGTCTCTGTTTTTCAATCTGTCTCTGTTTTCTATCCATGTCTCTTTTCTATCTGACTCTGTTCTCTATCTGTCTCTGTTTCCAATCTGTCTCTGTTTTCTATCTGTCGAATTTTGTCTTTCTGTCTCTGTTTTCTATCAGTCTCTGTTTTTCTTTCTGTCTCTGCTTTCTATCTGTCTCTGTTTTCCATCTGTCTCTGTTTTTCTATCTGTCTCTGTTTTTCTATCTGTCTCTCTTTTTCTATCTGTCTCTGTTTTTCTATCTGTCTCTGTTTTCTATCTGTCTCTGTTTTCTATCTGTCTCTGTTTTCTATCTGTCTCTGTTTTTCTATCTGTCTCTGTTTTTCTATCTGTCTCTGTTTTTCTAACTGTCTTTACTTTCCATCTTTTTTTTCTAACTTTCACTCTTTTCTACTTGTCTCTGTTTTCTATCTTTCTCTGTTTATATATCTGTCTCTGTTTTCTTTCTCCCTCTCTTTTCTATCTGTCGCTGTTTTCTACTTGTCTCTGTTTTTCTATCTGTCTCTGTTTCCAATCTGTCTCTGTTTTCTATCTGTCTCTGTTTTTCTATCTGTCTCTGTTTTTCTATCTGTCTCTCTTTTTATATCTGTCTCTCTTTTCTTTCTCCCTCCCTTTTCAGCCTGTCTCTGTTTTCTATCTCTCCCTGTTTTTCTATCTGTCTCTGTTTTCCATCTGTCTCTGTTTTTCTAACTGTCTCTGTTTTCCATCTGTCTCTTTTTTTTTCTATCTTTCACTCTTTTCAATCTGTCTCTGTTTTCTCTCTGTCTCTGTTTCTCAATCTGTCTCTGTTTTCCATCCCATCTCTCCTTTCTATCTGACTCTGTTATCTATCTGTCTCTGTTTCCAATCTGTCTCTGTTTTCTATCTGTCGTAGTTTTTCTTTCTGTTTCTGATTTTTATAAGCCTCTGTTTTTTTATCTGTCTCTGTTTTCCATCTGTCTCTTTTTTTTCTATCTTTCACTCTTTTCTGTCTGACTCTGTTTTCTATCTTTCTCTGTTTTTATATCTGTCTCTGTTTTCTTTCTCAGTCTGTTTTCTATCTGTCTCTGTTTTCTATCTGTCGCTATTTTCTATTTGCCTCTGTTTTTCTATCTGTCTCTGTTTCCTATCTGTCTTTGTTTTCTATCTGTCTCTGTTTTCTATCTGTCTCTGTTTTCTATCTGTCTCTGTTTTCTATCTGTCTCTGTTTTCTATCTGTATCTGTTTTTCTATTGTTTCTATTTTGCTATCTGTCTCTGTTTTTCTACCTGTCTCTGCTTTCTATCTCATTCTGTTTTCTTTCTGTTTCTGTTCTCTTTCTCTGTTCTCCATCTCACTCTGTTTTCGATCTGTCTCCATTTTTTCTATCTGTCTGTGTTTTTCTATCTGTCTCCGTTTTCTATCAGTCTCTGTTTTTTTTATCTGTCTGTTTTTCTATCTGTCTCTGTTTTCCTTCGATCTCTGTTTTTCTAACTCTCTCTGTTTTCCATCTGTCTCATTTATTTCTACCGTTCACCCTTTTCTATCTGTCCCTGTTTCTCAAACTCTCTGTTTTCAATCCATCTCTCTTTTCTAACTGACTCTGTTTTCTATCTGTCTCTGTTTGCAATCTGTCTCTGTTTTCTATCTGCTGCAGTTTTACTTTCTGTCTCTGTTTGCTATCTGTCTCTGTTTTCTATCTGTCTCAATTTATCAATCTGTCTCTGTTTTCTATCTCTCTCTGTTTTTCTATCTGTCTCCGTTTTCTATCTCTCTCTGTTTTCTATCTGTCTCTGTTTTCTATCTGTCTCTGTTTTCTATCTGTCTCTGTTTTCTATCTGTCTCTGTTTTCTCTCTGTCTCTGTTTTCTATCTGTCTCTGTTTTCTATCTGTCTCTTGTTTTGCCACCTGTCTCTGTTTTGCCATCTGTCTCTGTTTTTCTCTGTGTAGCTGTTTTCTATCTCATTCTGTTTTCTATCTGTCTCTGTTTTCTCTCTTTGTTTTTCTATGTCTCTCTGTTTCCTATCTGTCTCCATTTTTCTATCTCGCACTGGATTTCTATCTTTAGTTTTATATCAGTCCCTGCTTTCTATCTGTCTCTGTTTTCTATTTGTCTCCGTTTGCTATCTGTCTCTGTTTTTCTAACTGTCTCTGTTTCCCATCTGTCTCTTTTTTTGCTATCTTTCACTCTTTTCTATCTGTCTCTATTATGTATCTGTCTCTGTTTTTCAATCTGTCTCTGTTTTCTATCCATCTCTCTTTTCTATCTGACTCTGTTCTCTATCTGTCTCTGTTTCCAATCTGTCTCTGTTTTCTATCCATCTCTCTTTTCTATCTGACTCTGTTCTCTATCTGTCTCTGTTTCCAATCTGTCTCTGTTTTCTATCAGTCTCTGTTTTTCTCTCTGTCTCTGCTTTCTATCTGTCTCTGTTTTCCATCTGTCTCTGTTTTTCTAACTGTCTCTGTTTTCCATGTCGCTTTTTTTCTATCTTTCACTCTTTTCTATCTGTCTCTGTTTTCTAACTGTCTCTGTTTCTCAATCTGTCTCTGTTTTCCATCCCATCTCCCTTTTCTATCTGACTCTGTTTTCTACCTGTCTCTGTTCCCAATCTGTCTCTGTTTCCTATCTGTCGTAATTTTTCTTTCTGTCTCTGTTTTCTATCAGTCTCTGTTTTTCTATCTGTCTCCGTTTTCTATCTGTCTCTGTTTCCGATCTGTCTCTGTTTTCTATCTCTCTCTGTTTTCTATCTCTCTCTGTTTTCTATCAGTCTCTGTTTTACTGTCTGTTTTCCATCTGTCTCTGTTTTTCTAACTGTCTCTGTTTTCCATCTGTCTCATTTTTTTCTATCTTTCAGTCTTTTCCACCTGTCTTTGATTTCTATCTGTCTCTGTTTCTCAATCTGTCCCTGTTTTTTATCCATCTCTCTTTTCTCTCTGACTCTGTTTTCTATCTGTCTCTGTTTCCAATCTGTCTCTGTTTTCTATCTATCGCAGTTTGTCTTTCTGTCTCTGTTTTGCTATATGTCTCTGTTTTCCATCTGTCTCTGTTTTTCTAACTGGCTCTGTTTTCCATCTGCCTCTTTTTTTTATACCTTTCACTCTTTTCTATCTGTTTCTGTTTTCTATCAGTCCCTGTTTCTCAATCTGTCTCTGTTTTCTATCCATCTCTCTTTTCTATCTGACTCTGTTATCTAAATGTCTCTGTTTCCAATGTGTCTCTGTTTTTTATCTGTCGCAGTTATTCCTTCTGTCTCTGTTTTCTATCTGTCTCTGTTTTTCTATCCCCCTCTGTTTGCTTTTGTCTCTGTTTTCTATCTGTCTCAATTTTTCAATCTGGCTCTGTTTTCGATCTCTCTCTGTTTTTCTATGTCTCCGTTTTCTTTCTGTCTCTGTTTTCTATCTGTCTCTGTTTTCTATCTGTCTCTGTTTTGCCACCTGTCTCTGTTTTGCCACCTGTCTCTGTTTTTCTCTCTGTCTCTATTTTCTGTCTCATTCTGTTTTCTATCTGTCTCTGTTTTCTCTCTTTGTTTTTCTATCTCTCTCTGTTTCCTATCATTCTCCGTTTTTTTTATCTCGCACTGGTTTTCTATCTTTAGTTTTATATCAGTCTCTGCTTTATATCTCTCTCTGTTTTTATATGTGTCTCTGTTTTTTCTCACTCTCTTTTCTATCTGTCTCTGTTTTTCTATCTGTCTCTGTTTCCCATCTGTCTTTCATTTTCTAACTGTCTCTATTTTCCATCTGTCTCTTTCTTTTCTATCTTTCACTCTTTTCTATCTGTCTCTATTTTCTATCTGTCTCTGTTTTTCAATCTGTCTCTGTTTCCTATCCATCTCTCTTTTCTATCTGACTCTGTTCTCTATCTGTCTCTGTTTCCAATCTGTCTCTGTTTTCTATCTGTCGAATTTTGTCTTTCTGTCTCTGTTTTCTATCAGTCTCTGTTTTTCTTTCTGTCTCTGCTTTCTATCTGTCTCTGTTTTCCATCTGTCTCTGTTTTTCTATCTGTCTCTGTTTTTCTATCTGTCTCTCTTTTTCTATCTGTCTCTGCTTTCTATCTGTCTCTGTTTTCCATCTGTCTCTGTTTTTCTATCTGTCTCTGTTTTTCTATCTGTCTCTCTTTTTCTATCTGACTCTGTTTTTCTATCTGTCTCTGTTTTTATATCTGTCTCGTTTTTTCTAACTGTCTTTACTTTCCATCTTTTTTTTCTAACTTTCACTCTTTTCTACTTGTCTCTGTTTTCTATCTTTCTCTGTTTATATATCTGTCTCTGTTTTCTTTCTCCCTCTCTTTTCTATCTGTCGCTGTTTTCTACTTGTCTCTGTTTTTCTATCTGTCTCTGTTTCCAATCTGTCTCTGTTTTCTATCTGTCTCTGTTTTTCTATCTGTCTCTGTTTTTCTATCTGTCTCTCTTTTTATATCTGTCTCTCTTTTCTTTCTCCCTCCCTTTTCAGCCTGTCTCTGTTTTCTATCTCTCCCTGTTTTTCTATCTGTCTCTGTTTTCCATCTGTCTCTGTTTTTCTAACTGTCTCTGTTTTCCATCTGTCTCTTTTTTTTTCTATCTTTCACTCTTTTCAATCTGTCTCTGTTTTCTCTCTGTCTCTGTTTCTCAATCTGTCTCTGTTTTCCATCCCATCTCTCCTTTCTATCTGACTCTGTTATCTATCTGTCTCTGTTTCCAATCTGTCTCTGTTTTCTATCTGTCGTAGTTTTTCTTTCTGTTTCTGATTTTTATAAGCCTCTGTTTTTTTATCTGTCTCTGTTTTCCATCTGTCTCTTTTTTTTCTATCTTTCACTCTTTTCTGTCTGACTCTGTTTTCTATCTTTCTCTGTTTTTATATCTGTCTCTGTTTTCTTTCTCAGTCTGTTTTCTATCTGTCTCTGTTTTCTATCTGTCGCTATTTTCTATTTGCCTCTGTTTTTCTATCTGTCTCTGTTTCCTATCTGTCTTTGTTTTCTATCTGTCTCTGTTTTCTATCTGTCTCTGTTTTCTATCTGTCTCTGTTTTCTATCTGTCTCTGTTTTCTATCTGTATCTGTTTTTCTATTGTTTCTATTTTGCTATCTGTCTCTGTTTTTCTACCTGTCTCTGCTTTCTATCTCATTCTGTTTTCTTTCTGTTTCTGTTCTCTTTCTCTGTTCTCCATCTCACTCTGTTTTCGATCTGTCTCCATTTTTTCTATCTGTCTGTGTTTTTCTATCTGTCTCCGTTTTCTATCAGTCTCTGTTTTTTTTATCTGTCTGTTTTTCTATCTGTCTCTGTTTTCCTTCGATCTCTGTTTTTCTAACTCTCTCTGTTTTCCATCTGTCTCATTTATTTCTACCGTTCACCCTTTTCTATCTGTCCCTGTTTCTCAAACTCTCTGTTTTCAATCCATCTCTCTTTTCTAACTGACTCTGTTTTCTATCTGTCTCTGTTTGCAATCTGTCTCTGTTTTCTATCTGCTGCAGTTTTACTTTCTGTCTCTGTTTGCTATCTGTCTCTGTTTTCTATCTGTCTCAATTTATCAATCTGTCTCTGTTTTCTATCTCTCTCTGTTTTTCTATCTGTCTCCGTTTTCTATCTCTCTCTGTTTTCTATCTGTCTCTGTTTTCTATCTGTCTCTGTTTTCTATCTGTCTCTGTTTTCTATCTGTCTCTGTTTTCTCTCTGTCTCTGTTTTCTATCTGTCTCTGTTTTCTATCTGTCTCTTGTTTTGCCACCTGTCTCTGTTTTGCCATCTGTCTCTGTTTTTCTCTGTGTAGCTGTTTTCTATCTCATTCTGTTTTCTATCTGTCTCTGTTTTCTCTCTTTGTTTTTCTATGTCTCTCTGTTTCCTATCTGTCTCCATTTTTCTATCTCGCACTGGATTTCTATCTTTAGTTTTATATCAGTCCCTGCTTTCTATCTGTCTCTGTTTTCTATTTGTCTCCGTTTGCTATCTGTCTCTGTTTTTCTAACTGTCTCTGTTTCCCATCTGTCTCTTTTTTTGCTATCTTTCACTCTTTTCTATCTGTCTCTATTATGTATCTGTCTCTGTTTTTCAATCTGTCTCTGTTTTCTATCCATCTCTCTTTTCTATCTGACTCTGTTCTCTATCTGTCTCTGTTTCCAATCTGTCTCTGTTTTCTATCCATCTCTCTTTTCTATCTGACTCTGTTCTCTATCTGTCTCTGTTTCCAATCTGTCTCTGTTTTCTATCAGTCTCTGTTTTTCTCTCTGTCTCTGCTTTCTATCTGTCTCTGTTTTCCATCTGTCTCTGTTTTTCTAACTGTCTCTGTTTTCCATGTCGCTTTTTTTCTATCTTTCACTCTTTTCTATCTGTCTCTGTTTTCTAACTGTCTCTGTTTCTCAATCTGTCTCTGTTTTCCATCCCATCTCCCTTTTCTATCTGACTCTGTTTTCTACCTGTCTCTGTTCCCAATCTGTCTCTGTTTCCTATCTGTCGTAATTTTTCTTTCTGTCTCTGTTTTCTATCAGTCTCTGTTTTTCTATCTGTCTCCGTTTTCTATCTGTCTCTGTTTCCGATCTGTCTCTGTTTTCTATCTCTCTCTGTTTTCTATCTCTCTCTGTTTTCTATCAGTCTCTGTTTTACTGTCTGTTTTCCATCTGTCTCTGTTTTTCTAACTGTCTCTGTTTTCCATCTGTCTCATTTTTTTCTATCTTTCAGTCTTTTCCACCTGTCTTTGATTTCTATCTGTCTCTGTTTCTCAATCTGTCCCTGTTTTTTATCCATCTCTCTTTTCTCTCTGACTCTGTTTTCTATCTGTCTCTGTTTCCAATCTGTCTCTGTTTTCTATCTATCGCAGTTTGTCTTTCTGTCTCTGTTTTGCTATATGTCTCTGTTTTCCATCTGTCTCTGTTTTTCTAACTGGCTCTGTTTTCCATCTGCCTCTTTTTTTTATACCTTTCACTCTTTTCTATCTGTTTCTGTTTTCTATCAGTCCCTGTTTCTCAATCTGTCTCTGTTTTCTATCCATCTCTCTTTTCTATCTGACTCTGTTATCTAAATGTCTCTGTTTCCAATGTGTCTCTGTTTTTTATCTGTCGCAGTTATTCCTTCTGTCTCTGTTTTCTATCTGTCTCTGTTTTTCTATCCCCCTCTGTTTGCTTTTGTCTCTGTTTTCTATCTGTCTCAATTTTTCAATCTGGCTCTGTTTTCGATCTCTCTCTGTTTTTCTATGTCTCCGTTTTCTTTCTGTCTCTGTTTTCTATCTGTCTCTGTTTTGCCACCTGTCTCTGTTTTGCCACCTGTCTCTGTTTTTCTCTCTGTCTCTATTTTCTGTCTCATTCTGTTTTCTATCTGTCTCTGTTTTCTCTCTTTGTTTTTCTATCTCTCTCTGTTTCCTATCATTCTCCGTTTTTTTTATCTCGCACTGGTTTTCTATCTTTAGTTTTATATCAGTCTCTGCTTTATATCTCTCTCTGTTTTTATATGTGTCTCTGTTTTTTCTCACTCTCTTTTCTATCTGTCTCTGATTTTCTATCTGTCTCTGTTTCCCATCTGTCTTTCATTTTCTAACTGTCTCTATTTTCCATCTGTCTCTTTCTTTTCTATCTTTCACTCTTTTCTATCTGTCTCTATTTTCTATCTGTCTCTGTTTTTCAATCTGTCTCTGTTTCCTATCCATCTCTCTTTTCTATCTGACTCTGTTCTCTATCTGTCTCTGTTTCCAATCTGTCTCTGTTTTCTATCTGTCGAATTTTGTCTTTCTGTCTCTGTTTTCTATCAGTCTCTGTTTTTCTTTCTGTCTCTGCTTTCTATCTGTCTCTGTTTTCCATCTGTCTCTGTTTTTCTATCTGTCTCTGTTTTTCTATCTGTCTCTCTTTTTCTGTCTGTCTCTGCTTTCTATCTGTCTCTGTTTTCCATCTGTCTCTGTTTTTCTATCTGTCTCTGTTTTTCTATCTGTCTCTCTTTTTCTATCTGTCTCTGTTTTTATATCTGTCTCTGTTTTTATATCTGTCTCGTTTTTTCTAACTGTCTTTACTTTCCATCTTTTTTTTCTAACTTTCACTCTTTTCTACTTGTCTCTGTTTTCTATCTTTCTCTGTTTATATATCTGTCTCTGTTTTCTTTCTCCCTCTCTTTTCTATCTGTCGCTGTTTTCTACTTGTCTCTGTTTTTCTATCTGTCTCTGTTTCCAATCTGTCTCTGTTTTCTATCTGTCTCTGTTTTTCTATCTGTCTCTGTTTTTCTATCTGTCTCTCTTTTTATATCTGTCTCTCTTTTCTTTCTCCCTCCCTTTTCAGCCTGTCTCTGTTTTCTATCTCTCCCTGTTTTTCTATCTGTCTCTGTTTTCCATCTGTCTCTGTTTTTCTAACTGTCTCTGTTTTCCATCTGTCTCTTATTTTTTCTATCTTTCACTCTTTTCAATCTGTCTCTGTTTTCTCTCTGTCTCTGTTTCTCAATCTGTCTCTGTTTTCCATCCCATCTCTCCTTTCTATCTGACTCTGTTATCTATCTGTCTCTGTTTCCAATCTGTCTCTGTTTTCTATCTGTCGTAGTTTTTCTTTCTGTTTCTGATTTTTATAAGCCTCTGTTTTTTTATCTGTCTCTGTTTTCCATCTGTCTCTTTTTTTTCTATCTTTCACTCTTTTCTGTCTGACTCTGTTTTCTATCTTTCTCTGTTTTTATATCTGTCTCTGTTTTCTTTCTCAGTCTGTTTTCTATCTGTCTCTGTTTTCTATCTGTCGCTATTTTCTATTTGCCTCTGTTTTTCTATCTGTCTCTGTTTCCTATCTGTCTTTGTTTTCTATCTGTCTCTGTTTCCTATCTGTCTCTGTTTTCTATCTGTCCCTGTTTTCTATCTGTCTCTGTTTTCTATCTGTCTCTGTTTTCTATCTGTATCTGTTTTTCTATTGTTTCTATTTTGCTATCTGTCTCTGTTTTTCTACCTGTCTCTGCTTTCTATCTCATTCTGTTTTCTTTCTGTTTCTGTTCTCTTTCTCTGTTCTCCATCTCACTCTGTTTTCGATCTGTCTCCATTTTTTCTATCTGTCTGTGTTTTTCTATCTGTCTCCGTTTTCTATCAGTCTCTGTTTTTTTTTATCTGTCTGTTTTTCTATCTGTCTCTGTTTTCCTTCGATCTCTGTTTTTCTAACTCTCTCTGTTTTCCATCTGTCTCATTTATTTCTACCGTTCACCCTTTTCTATCTGTCCCTGTTTCTCAAACTCTCTGTTTTCAATCCATCTCTCTTTTCTAACTGACTCTGTTTTCTATCTGTCTCTGTTTGCAATCTGTCTCTGTTTTCTATCTGCTGCAGTTTTTCTTTCTGTCTCTGTTTGCTATCTGTCTCTGTTTTCTATCTGTCTCAATTTATCAATCTGTCTCTGTTTTCTATCTCTCTCTGTTTTTCTATCTGTCTCCGTTTTCTATCTCTCTCTGTTTTCTATCTGTCTCTGTTTTCTATCTGTCTCTGTTTTCTATCTGTCTCTGTTTTCTATCTGTCTCTGTTTTCTCTCTGTCTCTGTTTTCTATCTGTCTCTGTTTTCTATCTGTCTCTGTTTTTCTATTTGTCTCCGTTTTCTATCTCTCTCTGTTTTCCATCTGTCTCTGTTTTCTATCTGTTTCTGTTTTACTATCTGTCTCTGTTTTCTATCTGTCTCTGTTTTCTATCTGTCTCTGTTTTCTATCTGTCTCTGTTTTTCAATCTGGCTCTGTTTTCTATCTCCATCTGTGTTTCTATCTGTCTCCATTTTCTACCTCTCTCTGTTTTCTATCTGTCACTGTTTTTCTATCAGTCTCTGTGTTGCTATCTGTCTCTGTTTTTCTAACTCTCTCTGTTTCTCAATCTGTCTCTGTTTTCCATCCATGTCTCTTTTCTATCTGACTCTGTTTTCTACCTGTCTCTGTTTCCAATCTGTCTCTGTTTTCTATCTGTCGTAGTTTTTCTTTCTGTCTCTGTTTTTTCTATCAGTCTCTGTTTTTCTATCAGTCTCTGTTTTTCTATCTGTCTCTGTTTTTCTATCTGTCTCTGTTTTTCTATCTGTCTCTGTTTTTCAATCTGTCTCTGCTTTTCTATCTGTCTGTTTTTATATCTGTCTCAATTTTTCTATTTCTCTCTTTATCCTAAGTCCATCCGTTCTCTATCTGTCTCTGTTTTTCTATCTGTATCTGTTTTCCATCTGTCACTGTTTTTCTATCTGTCTCTGTTTTCTATCTGTCTCTGTTTTTCTATCTGTTTCTGTTTTCTATCTGTCTCTGTTTTCTATCTGTCTCTGTTTTTCTATCTGTCTCTGTTTTTCTATCTGTCTCTGTTTTTCTATCTGTCTCTGTTTTCTATCTGTCTCTGTTTTTCTATCTCTCTCTGTTTTCTATGTGTCTCTGTTTTCTATCTGTCTCTGTTTTCAATCTCTCTGTTTTCTATCTGTCTGTTTTCTATCTGTCTCTGTTTTTCTATCTGTCTCTGTTTTCTATCGGTCTCTGTTTTCTATCTCTCTCTGTTTTTCTATCTGTCTCTGTTTTCTATCTGTCTCTGTTTTCTATCTGTCTCTGTTTTTCTATCTGTCTCTGTTTTCTATCTGTCTCTGTTTTTCTATCTGTCTCTGTTTTCTATCTGTCTCTGTTTTCTATCTGTCTCTGTTTTTCTATCTGTCTCTGTTTTCTATCTGTCTCTGTTTTCTATCTGTCTATGTTTTTCTATCTCTTTCTGTTTTTCTATCTGTCTCTGCATGTCTATCACTCCCTGTTTTCTATGTCTCTCTGCGTTTCTATCTCACTCTATTTTTCTATCTGTCCCTGTTTGTCTATCTGTCTCTGTTTTCTTTCTGTCTCTGTTTTCTATCTGTCTCTGTTTTTCTATCCGTCTTTGTTTTTCTATCTGTCTCTGTTTTCCATCTTTCTCTATTTTTATATCTGTCTGTTTTCTATCTGTCGCAGTTTTTCTTTCTGTCTCTAATTAATATCAGTCTCTGTTTTTCTATCTGCCTCTGTTTTTCAATCTTTCTCTGCTTTCTATTTGTCTCTGTTTTCTATCTGTCTCTGTTTTCTATCTGTCTCTGTTTCTATCTGTCTCTGTTTCTATCTGTCTCTGTTTTTATATCTGTCTCGTTTTTTCTATTTCTCTCTTTTTCCTATGTCCATCCGTTCTCTATCAGTCTCCGTTTTCTATCTGTCTCTGTTTTCCATCTGTCTCTGTTTCCTATCTGTCTCTGTTTTCTATCTGTCTCTGTTTTCTATCTGTCTCTGTTTTTCTATCTGTCTCTGTTTTCCATCTGTCTCTGTTTTTCTATCTGTCTCTGTTTTTCTATCTGTCTCTGTTTTCCACCTGTCTCTGTTTTTCTATCTGTCTCTGTTTTTCTATCTGTCTCTGTTTTCCACCTGTCTGTTTTTCTATCTGTCTCTGTTTTCCATCTGTCTCTGTTTGCTATCTGTCTCTGTTTTCTATCTGTCTCAATTTTTCAGTCTGTCTCTGTTTTTCTATCTGTCTCTTTTTTCTATCTGTCTCTGTTTTTCTATCTGTCTCTGTTTCCTATCTGTCTCTGTTTTCTATCTGTCTCTGTTTTCTATCTGTCGCAGTTTTTCTATCTGTCTCTGCTTTTCTATCTGTCTCTGTTTTCTATCAGTCTCTGTTTTTCGATCTGTCTCTGTTTTTCTAACTGTCTCTGTTTTCTATCTGTCTCTGTTTTCTATCTGTCTCTGTTTTCTATCTTTCACTCTTTTCAATCTGTCTCTGTTTTCTCTCTGTCTCTGTTTCTCAATCTGTCTCTGTTTTCCATCCCATCTCTCCTTTCTATCTGACTCTGTTATCTATCTGTCTCTGTTTCCAAGCTGTCTCTGTTTTCTATCTGTCATAGTTTTTCTTTCTGTTTCTGATTTTTATAAGCCTCTGTTTTTTCTATCTGTCTCCGTTTTCCATCTGTCTCTTTTTTTTCTATCTTTCACTCTTTTCTGTCTGACTCTGTTTTCTATCTTTCTCTGTTTTTATATCTGTCTGTTTTCTTTCTCAGTCTCTTTTCTATCTGTCTCTGTTTTCTATCTGTCTCTGTTTTCTATCTGTCTCTGTTTTTCTATCTGTCTCTGTTTTCTATCTGTCTCTGTTTTTCTATCTGTCTCTGTTTTCTATCTGTCTCTGTTTTCTATCTGTCTCTGTTTTTCTATCTGTCTCTGTTTTCTATCTGTCTCTGTTTTCTATCTGTCTATGTTTTTCTATCTCTTTCTGTTTTTCTATCTGTCTCTGCATGTCTATCACTCCCTGTTTTCTATGTCTCTCTGCGTTTCTATCTCACTCTATTTTTCTATCTGTCCCTGTTTGTCTATCTGTCTCTGTTTTCTTTCTGTCTCTGTTTTCTATCTGTCTCTGTTTTTCTATCCGTCTTTGTTTTTCTATCTGTCTCTGTTTTCCATCTTTCTCTATTTTTATATCTGTCTGTTTTCTATCTGTCGCAGTTTTTCTTTCTGTCTCTAATTAATATCAGTCTCTGTTTTTCTATCTGCCTCTGTTTTTCAATCTTTCTCTGCTTTCTATTTGTCTCTGTTTTCTATCTGTCTCTGTTTTCTATCTGTCTCTGTTTCTATCTGTCTCTGTTTCTATCTGTCTCTGTTTTTATATCTGTCTCGTTTTTTCTATTTCTCTCTTTTTCCTATGTCCATCCGTTCTCTATCAGTCTCCGTTTTCTATCTGTCTCTGTTTTCCATCTGTCTCTGTTTCCTATCTGTCTCTGTTTTCTATCTGTCTCTGTTTTCTATCTGTCTCTGTTTTTCTATCTGTCTCTGTTTTCCATCTGTCTCTGTTTTTCTATCTGTCTCTGTTTTTCTATCTGTCTCTGTTTTCCACCTGTCTCTGTTTTTCTATCTGTCTCTGTTTTTCTATCTGTCTCTGTTTTCCACCTGTCTGTTTTTCTATCTGTCTCTGTTTTCCATCTGTCTCTGTTTGCTATCTGTCTCTGTTTTCTATCTGTCTCAATTTTTCAGTCTGTCTCTGTTTTTCTATCTGTCTCTTTTTTCTATCTGTCTCTGTTTTTCTATCTGTCTCTGTTTCCTATCTGTCTCTGTTTTCTATCTGTCTCTGTTTTCTATCTGTCGCAGTTTTTCTATCTGTCTCTGCTTTTCTATCTGTCTCTGTTTTCTATCAGTCTCTGTTTTTCGATCTGTCTCTGTTTTTCTAACTGTCTCTGTTTTCTATCTGTCTCTGTTTTCTATCTTTCACTCTTTTCAATCTGTCTCTGTTTTCTCTCTGTCTCTGTTTCTCAATCTGTCTCTGTTTTCCATCCCATCTCTCCTTTCTATCTGACTCTGTTATCTATCTGTCTCTGTTTCCAAGCTGTCTCTGTTTTCTATCTGTCATAGTTTTTCTTTCTGTTTCTGATTTTTATAAGCCTCTGTTTTTTCTATCTGTCTCCGTTTTCCATCTGTCTCTTTTTTTTCTATCTTTCACTCTTTTCTGTCTGACTCTGTTTTCTATCTTTCTCTGTTTTTATATCTGTCTGTTTTCTTTCTCAGTCTCTTTTCTATCTGTCTCTGTTTTCTATCTGTCGCTATTTTCTATTTGCCTCTGTTTTTCTATCTGTCTCTGTTTTCTATCTGTCTCTGTTTTTCTATCTGTCTCTGTTTCCTATCTGTCTCTGTTTTCTATCTGTATCTGTTTTTCTATTGTCTCTATTTTGCTATCTGTCTCTGTTTTTCTATCTCTCTCTGTTTTCTATCTGTCTCTGTTTTCTATCTGTATCTGTTTTTCTATTGTCTCTATTTTGCTATCTGTCTCTGTTTTTCTATCTGTCTCTGCTTTCTATCTCATTCTGTTTTCTGTCTGTTTCTGTTCTCTCTCTCTCTGTTTTCCATCTCACTCTGTTTTCTATCTCTTTCCGTTTTTTCTATCTGTCTGTGTTTTTCTATCTGTCTCCGTTTTCTATCAGTCTCTGTTTTTTTATCTGTCTGTTTTTCTATCTGTCTCTGTTTTCCTTCTATCTCTGTTTTTCTAACTCTCTCTGTTTTCCATCTGTCTCTTTTATTTCTACCGTTCACCCTTTTCTATCTTTCCCTGTTTCTCAAACTCTCTGTTTTCAATCCATCTCTCTTTTCTAACTGACTCTGTTTTCTATCTGTCTCTGTTTGCAATCTGTCTCTGTTTTCTATCTGCTGCAGTTTTTCTTTCTGTCTCTGTTTGCTATCTGTCTCTGTTTTCTATCTGTCTCAATTTTTCAATTTGTCTCTGTTTTCTATCTCTCTCTGTTTTTCTATTTGTCTCCGTTTTCTATCTCTCTCTGTTTTCCATCTGTCTCTGTTTTCTATCTGTTTCTGTTTTACTATCTGTATCTGTTTGCTCTCTGTCTCTGTTCTCTATCTGTCTCTGTTTTTCAATCTGACTCTGTTTTCTATCTGTCTCTGTTTTCTATCTGTCTCTGTTTTTCAATCTGACTCTGTTTTCTATCTCCATCTGTGTTTCTATCTGCCTCCATTTTCTACCTCTCTCTGTTTTCTATCTCTCTCTGTTTTCTATCTGTCACTGTTATTCTATCAGTCTCTGTGTTGCTATCTGTCTCTGTTTTTCTAACTCTCTCTGTTTTCCATCTGTCTCTTCTTTTTCTATCTTTCACTCTTTTCTATCTGTCTCTGTTTTCTATCAGTCTCTGTTTTTCTGTCTGTCTCTGTTTTTCTATCTGTCTCTCTTTCTCTATCTGTCTCTGTTTTTATATCTGTCTCCTTTTTTCTATTTCTCACTCTTTCCTATGTCAATCCGTTCTCTATCTTTCTCTGTTTTTCTATCTGTCTCTGTTTTTCTATCTGTCTCTGTTTTCCATCTGTCTCTGTTTTCTATCTGTCTCTGTTTTTCTATCTGTCTCTGTTTTCTATCTGTCTCTGTTTTTCTATCTGTCTCTGTTTTCTATCTGTCTCTGTTTCCTAACTGTCTCTGTTTTCTATCAGTCTCTGTTTTCTATCTGTCTCTGTTTTCTATCTCTCTCTGTTTTCTCTCTGTCTCTGTTTTCTATCTGTCTCTGTTTTTCTATCTGTCTCTGTTTTCTATCAGTCTCTGTTTTTCTATCTTTCTCTGTTTTTCTATCTGTCTCTGTTTTTCTATCTGTCTCTGTTTTCCATCTGTCTCTGTTTTCTATCTGTCTCTGTTTTTCTATCTGTCTCTGTTTTCTATCTGTCTCTGTTTTTCTATCTGTCTCTGTTTTCTATCTGTCTCTGTTTCCTAACTGTCTCTGTTTTCTATCAGTCTCTGTTTTCTATCTGTCTCTGTTTTCTATCTGTCTCTGTTTTCCATCTGTCTCTGTTTTTCGATCTGTCTCTGTGTTCTATCTGTCTTTGTTTTTCTATCTGTCTCTGTGTTCTGTCTGTCTCTGTTTCCTATCTGTCTCTGTTTTTCTATCTCTCTCTGTTTTCTATCAGTCTCTGTTTTCCATCTGTCTCTGTTTTTCTAACTGTCTCTGTTTTCCATCTGTATCTTTTTTTTCTATCTTTCACTCTTTTCAATCTGTCTCTGTTTTCTCTCTGTCTCTGTTTCTCAATCTGTCTCTGTTTTCCATCCCATCTCTCCTTTCTATCTGACTCTGTTATCTATCTGTCTCTGTTTCCAATCTGTCTCTGTTTTCTACCTGTCGTAGTTTTTCTTTCTGTTTCTGATTTTTATAAGCCTCTGTTTTTTTTCTATCTGTCTCCGTTTTCCATGTCTCTTTTTTTTTCTATCTTTCACTCTTTTCTGTCTGACTCTGTTTTCTATCTTTCTCTGTTTTTATATCTGTCTGTTTTCTTTCTCAGTCTCTTTTCTATCTGTCTCTGTTTTCTATCTGTCGCTATTTTCTATTTGCCTCTGTTTTTCTATCTGTCTCTGTTTCCAATCTGTCTCTGTTTTCTATCTGTCGCAGTTTTTCTTTCCGTATCTGCTTTCTATCAGTCCCTGCTTTTTTATCTGTCTCTGTTGTTTTATCTGCCTCTGTTTTCCATCTGTCTCTGTTTTTCTATCTGTCTCTGTTTCCTATCTGTGTTTGTTTTTCTATCTCTCTCTGTTTTCTATCTGTCTCTGTTTTCTATCTGTATCTGTTTTTCTATTGTCTCTATTTTGCTATCTGTCTCTGTTTTTCTATCTGTCTCTGCTTTCTATCTCATTCTGTTTTCTGTCTCTCTCTGTTTTCTATCTGTCTCCGTTTTTTCTATCTGTCTGTGTTTTTCTATCTGTCTCCGTTTTCTATCTGTCTGTTTTTCTATCTGTCTCTGTTTTCTATCAGTCTCTGTTTTTTTATCTGTCTGTTTTTCTATCTGTCTCTGTTTTCCTTCTATCTCTGTTTTTCTAACTCTCTCTGTTTTCCATCTGTCTCTTATTTCTACCGTTCACCCTTTTCTATCTGTCCCAGTTTCTCAAACTCTCTGTTTTCAATCCATCTCTCTTTTCTAACTGACTCGGTTTTCTATCTGTCTCTGTTTGCAATCTGTCTCTGTTTTCTATCTGCTGCAGTTTTTCTTTCTGTCTCTGTTTGCTAGCTGTCTCTGTTTTCTATCTGTCTCAATTTTTCAATCTGTCTCTGTTTTCTATCTCTCTCTGTTTTTCTATCTGTCTCCGTTTTCTATCTCTCTCTGTTTTCCATCTGTCTCTGTTTTCTATCTGTTTCTGTTTTACTATCTGTATCTGTTTGCTCTCTGTCTCTGTTCTCTATCTGTCTCTGTTTTTCAATCTGACTCTGTTTTCTATCTGTCTCTGTTTTCTATCTGTCTCTGTTTTTCTATCTGTCTCTGTTTTCTATCTGTCTCTGTTTTTCAATCTGACTCTGTTTTCTATCTCCATCTGTGTTTCTATCTGTCTCCATTTTCTACCTCTCTCTGTTTTCTATCTCTCTCTGTTTTCTATCTGTCACTGTTATTCTATCAGTCTCTGTGTTGCTATCTGTCTCTGTTTTTCTAACTCTCTCTGTTTTCCATCTGTCTCTTCTTTTTCTATCTTTCACTCTTTTCTATCTGTCTCTGTTTTCTATCAGTCTCTGTTTTTCTGTCTGTCTCTGTTTTTCTATCTGTCTCTCTTTTTCTATCTGTCTCTGTTTTTATATCTGTCTCCTTTTTTCTATTTCTCACTCTTTCCTATGTCAATCCGTTCTCTATCTTTCTCTGTTTTTCCATCTGTCTCTGTTTTTCTATCTGTCGTAGTTTTTCTTTCTGTCTGTTTTCTATCTGTCTCTGTTTTTCTATCTGTCTCTGTTTTTATATCTGTCTCCTTTTTTCTATTTCTCACTCTTTCCTATGTCAATCCGTTCTCTATCTTTCTCTGTTTTTCCATCTGTCTCTGTTTTTCTATCTGTCTCTGTTTTCCATCTGTCTCTGTTTTTCTAACTGTCATTACTTTCCATCTTTTTTTTCTAACTTTCACTCTTTTCTACTTGTCTCTGTTTTCTATCATTCTCTTTTTATATATCTGTCTCTGTTTTCTATCTCTCTCTCTTTTCTATCTGTCTCTGTTTACTATCTGTCGCTGTTTTCTACTTGTCTCTGTTTTTCTATCTGTCTCTGTTTCCAATCTGTCTCTGTTTTCTATCCGTCGCAGTTTTTCATTCTGTCTCTGTTTTCCATCTGTTTGTTTTTCTATCTGTCTGTGTTTTCTATCTCTCTCTGTTTTCTGTATCTCTCTGTTTTCCATCTGTCTCCGTTTTTCTATCTGTCTCCGTTTTCTAACTGTCTCTCTTCTTATATCTCTCTCTGTTTTTCTATCTGTCTCTGTATTTCTATCTGTCACTACTTTTCTATCTGTCTCTGTTTTTATATCTGTCTCGTTTTTTCTATTTCTCTCTTTTTCCTATGTCCATCCGTTCTCCATCTGTCTCTGTTTTTCTATCTGTCTCTGTTTTCCATCTGTCTCTGTTTTTCTAACTGTCTCTGTTTTCCATCTGTCTCTTTTCTTTCTATCTTTCACTCTTTTCTATGTGTCTCTGTTTTCTATCTTTCTCTCTTTTCTATCTGTTTCTGTTTTCTCTCTGTCCCAGTTTCTCAATCTGTCTCTGTTTTCTATCCATCTCTCTTTTCCACCTGACTCTGTTTTCTAACTGTCTCTGTTTTCAATCTGTCCCTGTTTTCTATCTGTCGCAGTTTTTCTTTCTGTCTCTGTTTTCTATCTGTCTCTGTTTTTCTATCTCCCTCTGTTTGCTATCTGTATCTGTTTTCTATCTGTCGCTATTTTCTATTTGCCTCTGTTTTTCTATCTGTCTCTGCTTCCAAACTGTCTCTGTTTTCTATCTGTCGCAGTTTTTCTTTCTGTCTCTGCTTTCTATCTGTCTCTGTTTTCCATCTGTCTCTGTTTTTCTAACTGTCTCTGTTTTCCATCTGTCTCTGTTTCCTATCTGTCTCTGTTTTCCATCTGTCTCTTTTTTTCTCTTTCACTCTTTTCTCTCTGTCTCTGTTTTCTAACTGTCTCTTTCTCAATCTGTCTCTGTTTTCCATCCATCTCCCTTTTCTATCTGACTCTGTTTTCTACCTGTCTCTGTTCCCAATCTGTCTCTGTTTTCTATCTGTCGTGGTTTTTCTTTCTGTCTCTGTTTTCTATCTGTCTCTGTTTTCTATCTGTCGTAGTTTTTCTTTCTGTCTCTGTTTTCTATCAGTCTCTGTTTTTCTGTCTGTCTCTGTTTTTCTATCTGTCTCTCTTTTTCTATCTGTCTCTGTTCCCATTCTGTCTCTGTTTTCTATCTGTCATAGTTTTTCTTTCTGTCTGTTTTCTATCAGTCTCTGTTTTTCTCTCTGTCTCTCTTTTTCTACCTTTCTCTGTTTTCTATCTGTCGCAGTTTTCTATCAGTCTCTGTTTTTCTATCTGTCTCTGTTTTCTATCTGTCTCTGTTTCCTATCTGTCTTTGTTTTTCTATCTCTCTCTGTTTTCTATCTGTCTCTGTTTTCTATCTGTATCTGTTTTTCTATTGTCTCTGTTTTGCTATCTGTCTCTGTTTTTCTACCTGTCTCTGCTTTCTATCTCATTCTGTTTTCTGTCTGTTTCTGTTCTCTTTCTCTGTTCTCCATCTCACTCTGTTTTCTATCTGTTTCCGTTTTTTCTATCTGTCTGTGTTTTTCTATCTGTCTCCGTTTTCTATCAGTCTCTGTTTTTTTATCTGTCTGTTTTTCTATCTGTCTCTGTTTTCCTTCTATCTCTGTTTTTCTAACTCTCTCTGTTTTCCATCTGTCTCTTTTATTTCTACCGTTCACCCTTTTCTATCTGTCCCTGTTTCTCAAACTCTCTGTTTTCAATCCATCTCTCTTTTCTAACTGACTCTGTTTTCTATCTGTCTCTGTTTGCAATCTGTCTCTGTTTTCTATCTGCTGCAGTTTTTCTTTCTGTCTCTGTTTGCTATCTGTCTCTGTTTTCTATCTCTCTCTGTTTTCTATCTGTCTCTTTTTTCTCTCTGTCTCTGTTCTCTGTGTCGTTGTTTTCCTATCTGCTTCTGTGCTCTATCTGACTCTCGTTTCTATCTGTCTCTGTTTTACTATATCTCTCTCTGTTTTCTATCTGTCTCTGTTTGCAATCTGTCTCTGTTTTCTATCTGCTGCAGTTTTTCTTTCTGTCTCTGTTTGCTAGCTGTCTCTGTTTTCTATCTGTCTCAATTTTTCAATCTGTCTCTGTTTTCTATCTCTCTCTGTTTTTCCATCTGTCTCCGTTTTCTATCTCTCTCTGTTTTCTATCTCTCTCTGTTTTCCATCTGTCTCTGTTTTCTATCTGTCTCTGTTTTCTATCTGTCTCTGTTTTCTATCTGTCTCTGTTTTCTATCTGTCTCTGTTTTCTATCTGTCTCTGTTTTCCATCTGTCTCTGTTTTCTATCTGTTTCTGTTTTACTATCTGTATCTGTTTGCTCTCTGTCTCTGTTCTCTATCTGTCTCTGTTTTTCAATCTGGCTCTGCTTTCTATCTCCATCTGTGTTTCTATCTGTCTCCATTTTCTACCTCTCTCTGTTTTCTATCTCTCTCTGTTTTCTATCTGTCACTGTTATTCTATCAGTCTCTGTGTTGCTATCTGTCTCTGTTTTTCTAACTCTCTCTGTTTTCCATCTGTCTCTTCTTTTTCTATCTTTCGCTCTTTTCTATCTGTCTCTGTTTTCTAACTGTTTCTGTTTCTCAATCTGTCTCTGTTTTCCATCCATGTCTCTTTTCTATCTGTCTCTATTTTTCTACCTGTGTCTGTTTCCAATCTGTCTCTGTTTTCCATCTGTCGCAGTTTTTCTTTCTTTCTCTGTTTTCTATCAGTCCCTGTTTTTTTTTTATCTGTCTCTGTCTTTCTATTTGTCTCTGTTTTCCATCTGTCTCTATTTTTCTATCTGTCTCTGTTTTCTATCTGTCTCTGTTTTCTATCTGTCTCTGCTTTCTATCTCTTTTCTTTTTTCTGTCTGTTTCTGTTCTCTTTCACTGTTTTCTATGTCTCTCCGCTTTCTATCTGTCTGCGTTTTTCTATCTGTCTCTGTTTTTCTATCTGTCTCCGTTTTCTATCAGTCTCTGTTTTTTTTTTTGATCTGTCTCTGTTTATCTATCTGTCTCTGTTTTCCTTCTGTCTCTTTTCTTCCTACCTTTCACTCTTTTCTATCTGACTCTGTTTTCTATCTGACTCTGTTTCCAATCTGTCTCTGTTTTCTATCTGTCACAGTTTTTCTTTCTGTCTCTGTTTGCTATCTGTCTCTGTTTTCTATCTGTCTCAATTTTTCAGTCTGTCTCTGTTTTTCTATCTGTCTCTTTTTTCTATCTGTCTCTGTTTTTCTATCTGTCTCTGTTTTCTATCTGTCTCTGTTTTCTATCTGTCTCTGTTTTCTATCTGTCTCTGTTTTCTATCTGTCTCTGTTTCCTATCTGTCTCTGTTTTCTATCTGTCTCTGTTTCCTATCTGTCTCTGTTTTCTATCTGTCTCTGTTTTCTATCTGTCTCTGTTTTCTATCTGTCTCTGTTTCCTATCTGTCTCTGTTTTCTATCTGTCTCTGTTTTCTATCTGTCTCTGTTTTCTATCTGTCTTTGTTTTCTATCTGTCTCTGTTTTTCTATCTGTCTCTGTTTTCTATCTGTCTCTGTTTCCTATCTGTCTCTGTTTTCTATCTGTCTCTGTTTTCTATCTGTCTCTGTTTTATATCTGTCTTTGTTTTCTATCTCTCTCTGTTTTCTATCTGTCTCTGTTTTCTATCTGTCTCTGCTTATTATCTGTCTCTGTGTTCTATCTGTCTCTGTTTTTCTATCTCTCTCTGTTTCCTATCTGTCTCTGCTTTCGAACTGCCTCTGTTTCTCATTCGGTCTCTGTTTTCCATCCATCTCTCTTTTCTATCTGACTCTGCTTTCAACATGTCTCAGTTTTGTTTCTGTCTCTGATTTCTATCAGTCTCTGTTTTTCTATCTGTCTCTGTTTTTCCATCTGTCTCTGTTTTCCATCTGTCTCTGTTTTTCTTTCTGTCTCTGTTTTCCTATCTGTCTCTGTTTTTCCAACTGTCTCTGTTTTCCATCTGTCTCTTTTTTTTCTATCTTTCACTCTTTTCTGTCTGTCTCTGTTTTCTATCTTTCTCTTTTTTATATCTGTCTCTGTTTCCCTCCTCACTCTCTTTTCTATCTGTCTCTGTTTTTCTATCTCTCTCTGTTTTCTATCTGTCTCTGTTTTTATATCTGTCTCCGTTTTCTATCTGTCTCAGTGTTCTTTCTGTCTCTGTTTTCTGTCTCTGTTTTTCTATCTGTCTCTGTTTTTCTATCTGTCTCTGCTTTCTATCTCGATCTGTTTTCTGTCTGTTTCTGTTCTCTCTCTCTGTTTTCCAACTCTCTCTGTTTTCTATCTGTCTCCGTTTTCTATCAGTCTCTGTTATTTTTTTATCTTTCTCTGTTTTTCTATCTGTCTCTGTTTTCTGTCTGTCATTGTTTTTCTATCTCTCTCTGTTTTCTATCTGTCTCCGTTTTCTATTAGTCTCTGTTTTTTTTATCTTTCTCTGTTTTTCTATCTGTCTCTGTTTTCTGTCTGTCATTGTTTTTCTATCTCTCTCTGTTTTCTATGTGTCTCTGTTTTCTCTCTGTATCTGTCTCTGTTTTTCAACTCTTTTTTTTCTATGTCTCTCTTTTTCCATCTGTCTCAGTTTTTCTATCAGTCTCCGTTTTCCATCAGTCTCTGATTATCTATCTGTCTCTGTTTTTCTATCTGTCTCTGTTTTTCTAAATGTCTCTGTTTTCCATCTGTCTCTGTTTATCGATCTGTCTCTGTTTTCTATCTGTCTTTGTATTCAATCTCTCACAGTTTTCGATCTGTCTCTGTTTTCTATCTGTATCTGTTTTTCTATTGTCTCTATTTTGCTATCCATCTCTGTTTTTCTATCTGTCTTTGCTTTCTATCTCATTCTGTTTTCTGTCTGTTTCTGTTCTCTTTCTCTCTTTTCCATTTCTCTCTGTTTTCTATCTGTCTCCGTTTTTCTACCTGTCTCTGTTTTTCTATCTGTCTCCGTTTTCTATCTGTCTCTGTTTTCTATCTGTCTCTGTTTTCTATCTGTCTCTGTTCTCTATCTGTCTTTGTTTTTCTATCTGTCTCTGTTTTCCATCTGTCTCTGTTTCCTATCTGTCTCTGTTTTCTATCTGTCTCTGTTTTCTATCTGTCTCTGTTTTCTATCTGTCTCTGTTTTCTATCTGTCTTTGTTTTCTATCTGTCTCTGTTTTTTATCTGTCTCTGTTTTCTAACTGTCTCTGTTTTCTATCTGTTTTTGTTTTTCTATCTGTCTCTGTTTTCCATCTGTCTTTGTTTTTCTAACCCTCTCTGTTTTCCATCTATCTCCTTTTTTTCTAGCTTTCACTCTTTTCTATCTGTCTCTGTTTTCCATCTGTCTCTGTTTCCTATCTGTCTCTGTTTTCTATCTGTCTCTGTTTTTATATCTGTCTCTGTTTTCTTTCTCACTCTCTTTTCTATCTGTCTCTGTTTTCTATCTGTCTCTGTTTGCTATCTATCTCTGTTTCCAATCTGTCTCTGTTCTCTATCTGTCACAGTATTTCTTTCTGTCTATGTTTTCTATTTGTCTCTGTTTTCCATCTGTCTCTGTTTTTCTAACTGTCTCTGTTTTCCATCTGTCTCTTCTTTTTCTATCTTTCACTCTTTTCTGCTTGTCTCTGTTTTCTATCTTTCTCTGTTTATATATCTGTCTCTGTTTTCTTTCTCACTCTCTTTTCTATCTGACTGTTTTCTACATGTCTCTGTTTCCAGTCTGTCTCTGTTTTCTACATGTCTCTGTTTTTCTATCTGTCTCTGTTTTTCTATCTGTCTCTGTTTTCCATCTGTCTCTGTTTTTCTAACTGTCTCTGTTTTCCATCTGTCTCTTTTTTTCTATCTTTCGCTCTTTTCTGTCTGTCTCTGTTTTCTATCTGTCGCTGTTTTCTACTTGTCTCTGTTTTTCTATTTGTCTCTGTTTCCAATCTGTCTCTGTTTTCTACTTGTCGCAGTTTTTATATCTGTCTCTGTTTTCTATCTGTCGCTGTTTTCTATTTGTTTCTGTTTTTCTATCTGTCTCTGTTTCCAATCTGTCTCTGTTTTCTATCTGTCGCAGTTTTTCATTCTGTCTCTGTTTTCTATCACTCCCTGTTTTTATCTTTGTTTTTCTCTCTGTCTCTGTTTTCTATCTGTCTCTGCTTTTATATCTGTCTCGTTTTTTTCTATTTCTCTCTTTTTCCTATGTCCATCCGTTCTCTATCTGTCTCTGTTTTTCTATCTGTCTCTGTTTTTTCTATCTTTCACTCTTTTCTGTCTGTCTCTGTTTTCTATCTTTCTCTGTTTTTATATCTGTCTCTGTTTTCTTTCTCACTCTCTTTTCTATTTGTCTCTGTTTTCTATCTGTCTCTGTTTTCTATTTGTCTCTGGTTAACTATCTGTCTCTGTTTCCAATCTGAGTCTGTTTTCTATCTGTCTACGTTTTCTATCAGTCTCTGTTTTTTTTTTTATCTGTCTTTGTTTTTCTATCTGTCTCTGTTTTCTGCCTGTCCTTGTTTTTCTATCCCTCTCTGTTTTCTATGAGTCTCTGTTTTCTCTCTGTATCTATTTTTCTATTGTCTCTATTTTGCTATCTGTTTCCATTTTTCTACCTGTCTCTGTTTTTCTATCTGTCTCTGTTTTCTATCTCTCTCTGTTCTCTATCTGTCTTTGTTTTTCTATCTGTCTCTGTTTTCTATCTGTCTCTGTTTCTCAATTTGTCTCTGTTTTCAATCCATCTCTCATTTCTATCTGACTCTGTTTTCTATCTGTCTCTGTTTTCTATCTGTCGCAGTTTTTCTATCTGTCTCTGTTTTTCTATCTGTCTCTGTTTTCTATCTGTCTCTGTTTTCTATCTGTCTCTGTTTTCTATCTGTCTCTGTTTTTCTATCTGTCTCTGTTTTCTATCTCTCTCTGTTTTTCTATCTGTCTCCGTTTTCTATCTGTCTCTGTTTTCTGTCTCTGTTTTTCTATCTGTCTCTGTTTTCTATCTGTCTCCGTTTTTCTATCTGTCTCTGTTTGCTATCTGTCTCTGTTTTCTATCTGTCTCTGTTTTTCTATCTGTCTCTGTTTGCTATCTGTCTCTGTTTTCTATCTGTCTCCGTTTTTCTATCTGTCTCTGTTTTTCTATCTGTCTCTGTTTTCTATCTGTCTCTGCTTTTCTATCTGTCTCTGCTTTTCTATCTGTCTCTGTTTTCTATCTGTCGCAGTTTTTCTTTCTGTCTCTGTTTTCTATCAGTCCCTGTTTTCTTTATCTGTCTCTGTTTTTCTATTTGTCTCTGTTTTCCATCTGTCTCTGTTTTTCTATCTGACTCTGTTTTCTATCTGTCTATGTTTTTCTAACTCTCTCTGTTTTCTATCTGTCTCTGTTTTCTATCTGTATTTGTTTTTCTATTGTCTCTATTTTGCTATCTGTCTCTGTTTTTCTATCTGTCTCTGCTTTCTATCTCATTCTGTTTTCTGTCTGTTTCTGTTCTCTCTCTCTCTGTTTTCTAACTCTCTCTGTTTTCTATCTGTCTCCGTTTTTCTATCTGTCTCTGTTTTCTATCTGTCTCTGTTTTTCTATCTGTCTCCGTTTTCTATCAGTCTCTGTTTTCCATCTATCTCTGTTTTTCTATCTGTCTCTGCTTTCTTTCTCATTCTGTTTTCTGTCGGTTTCTGTTCTCTCTCTCTCTGTTTTCCAACTCTCTCTGTTTTCTATCTGTCTCCGTTTTTCTATCTGTCTCTGCTTTTCTATCTGTTCCTGTTTTCTATCTGTTGCAGTTTTTCTTTCTGTCTCTGTTTTCTATCAGTCCCTGTTTTGTTATCTGTCTCTGTTTTTCTATTTGTCTCTGTTTTCCATCTGTCTCTGCTTTTCCATCTGTCTGTTTTTTATGTGTCTGTGTTTTTCTAACTCTCTCTGTTTTCCATCTGCCTCTGTTTTCTATCTGTATCTGTTTTTCTATTGTCTCTATTTTGCTATCTGTCTCTGTTTTTCTATCTGTCTCTGCTTTCTATCTCATTCTGTTTTCTGTCTGTTTCTGTTCTCTCTCTCTCTGTTTTCCAACTCTGTTTTCTATCTGTCTCCGTTTTTTTATCTGTCTCTGTTTTTCTATCTGTGTCTGTTTTCTATCTGTCTTTGTTTTTCTATGTCTCTCTGTTTTCTATCTGTCCCTGTTTTCTATCTGTATCTTTTTTTCTATTGTCTCTATTTTGCACTCTGTCTCTGTTTTTCTATCTGTCGCTGTTTTTCTATGTGTCTCCGTTTTCTATCAGTCTCTGTTATTTTATCTGTCTCTGTTTTTCCATCTGTCTCGTTTTTCTAACTCTGTTTACCATCTGACTCTTTTTTTTCTACCTTTCACTCTTTTCTCTCTGTCTCTGCTTTCTATCTGTCCCTGTTTCTCAATCTGTCTCTTTTTTCAATCCATCTCTCTTTTCTATCTGACTCTGTTTTCTATCTGTCTCTGTTTGCAATCTGTCTCTGTTTTCTATCTTTCGCAGTTTTACTTTCTGTCTCTGTTTTCTATCTCTCTCTGTTTTTCTATCTCCCTCTGTTTGCTATCTGTCTCTGTTTTCTATCTGTCTCAATTTTTCAATCTGTTTCTGTTTTCTATCTCTCGCTGTTTTCCTTTCCCTCTCTGCTTTCTATCTGTCCCTGTTTTTTTATCTGTCTCTGTGTTTCTATTTGTCTCTGTTTTTCATCTGTCTCTGTTTTTCTATCTCTCTCTGTTTTTCTATCTGTCTCTGTTTTCCATCTGTCTCTGTTTTTCTACTTGTCTCTGTTTTCTATCTGTCTTTGTTTTTCTCTCTCTCTCTGTTTTCTATCTGTCTCTGTTTTCTATCTGTATCTGTTTATCTCCTGTCTCTGTTTTGCTATTTTTCTCTGTTTTTCTACCTGTCTCTGCTTTCTACCTCATTCTGTTTTCTTTCTGTTGCTGTTCTCTTACTCTGTTTTCTATCTCTCTCTGTTTTCCATCTGTCTCCGTTTTTCTATCTGTCTCTGCTTTTCTATCTCTCTCTGTTTCCAAACTGTCTCTGTTTTCTATCTGTCTCAGTATTTCTTTCTGTCTCTGTTTTCTATCAGTCCCTGTTTTTTTGTCTGTCTCTGTTTTTCAATCTGTCTCTGTTTTCCATCTGTCTCTGTTTTTCTACTTGTCTCTGTTTTCTATCTGTCTTTGTTTTTCTCTCTCTCTCTCTGTTTTCTATCTGTCTCTGTTTTCTATCTGTCTCTGTTTTTCTATCTGTCTCCGTTTTCTATCAGTCTCTGTTTTCCATCTATCTCTGTTTTTCTATCTGTCTCTGCTTTCTATCTCATTCTGTTTTCTGTCGGTTTCTGTTCTCTCTCTCTCTGTTTTCCAACTCTCTCTGTTTTCTATCTGTCTCCGTTTTTCTATCTGTCTCTGCTTTTCTATCTGTCCCTGTTTTCTATCTGTTGCAGTTTTTCTTTCTGTCTCTGTTTTCTATCAGTCCCTGTTTTGTTATCTGTCTCTGTTTTTCTATTTGTCTCTGTTTTCCATCTGTCTCTGCTTTTCCATCTGTCTGTTTTTTATGTGTCTGTGTTTTTCTAACTCTCTCTGTTTTCCATCTGCCTCTGTTTTCTATCTGTATCTGTTTTTCTATTGTCTCTATTTTGCTATCTGTCTCTGTTTTTCTATCTGTCACTGCTTTCTATCTCATTCTGTTTTCTGTCTGTTTCTGTTCTCTCTCTCTCTGTTTTCCAACTCTGTTTTCTATCTGTCTCCGTTTTTTTATCTGTCTCTGTTTTTCTATCTGTGTCTGTTTTCTATCTGTCTTTGTTTTTCTATGTCTCTCTGTTTTCTATCTGTCCCTGTTTTCTATCTGTATCTTTTTTTCTATTGTCTCTATTTTGCACTCTGTCTCTGTTTTTCTATCTGTCTCTGTTTTTCTATGTGTCTCCGTTTTCTATCAGTCTCTGTTATTTTATCTGTCTCTGTTTTTCCATCTGTCTCGTTTTTCTAACTCTGTTTACCATCTGACTCTTTTTTTTCTACCTTTCACTCTTTTCTCTCTGTCTCTGCTTTCTATCTGTCCCTGTTTCTCAATCTGTCTCTTTTTTCAATCCATCTCTCTTTTCTATCTGACTCTGTTTTCTATCTGTCTCTGTTTGCAATCTGTCTCTGTTTTCTATCTTTCGCAGTTTTACTTTCTGTCTCTTTTTTCTATCTCTCTCTGTTTTTCTATCTCCCTCTGTTTGCTATCTGTCTCTGTTTTCTATCTGTCTCAATTTTTCAATCTGTTTCTGTTTTCTATCTCTCGCTGTTTTCCTTTCCCTCTCTGCTTTCTATCTGTCCCTGTTTTTTTATCTGTCTCTGTGTTTCTATTTGTCTCTGTTTTTCATCTGTCTCTGTTTTTCTATCTCTCTCTGTTTTTCTATCTGTCTCTGTTTTCCATCTGTCTCTGTTTTTCTACTTGTCTCTGTTTTCTATCTGTCTTTGTTTTTCTCTCTGTCTCTGTTTTCTATCTGTCTCTGTTTTCTATCTGTATCTGTTTATCTCCTGTCTCTGTTTTGCTATTTTTCTCTGTTTTTCTACCTGTCTCTGCTTTCTACCTCATTCTGTTTTCTTTCTGTTTCTGTTCTCTTACTCTGTTTTCTATCTCTCTCTGTTTTCCATCTGTCTCCGTTTTTCTATCGGTCTCTGCTTTTCTATCTCTCTCTGTTTCCAAACTGTCTCTGTTTTCTATCTGTCTCAGTATTTCTTTCTGTCTCTGTTTTCTATCAGTCCCTGTTTTTTTGTCTGTCTCTGTTTTTCAATCTGTCTCTGTTTTGCATCTGTCTCTGTTTTTCTATCTGTCTTTGTTTTCTATCTGTCTTTGTTTTTCTATCTCTCTCTGTTTTCTATCTGTATCTGTTTTTCTATTGTCTCTGTTTTTCTATCTGTCTCTGCTTTCCAACTCATTCTGTTTTCTGTCTGTTTCTGTTCTATTTCTCTGTTTTCTATCTCTCTCTCTGTTTTCTATCTGTCTCCGTTTCTCTTTCTGTCTCTGTTTTCCATCTGTCTCTGTTTTCTAACTGTCTCTGTTTTCCATCTGTTTCTGTTTTTCTAACTGTCTCTTTTTTCCATATGTCTCGTTTTTTTCTACCTTTCAGGCCTTTCTATCTGTCTCTGTTTTCTATCTGCCCCTGTTCCTCAATCTGTCTGTTTTCTATCTGTCTCTGTTTTCTCTCTCCCTCTGTTTGCTATCTGTCTCTGTTTTCTATCTGTCTCAATTCTTCAGTCTGTCTCTGTTTTCTATCTCTCTGTTTCTCTATCTGTCTCCGTTTTCTATCTGTCTCTGTTTTCTACCTGTCTTTGTTTTTCTATCTGTCTCTGTTTTCTATCTGTCTTTGGTTTTCTCTCTCTCTCTGTTTTCTATCTGTCTCTGTTTTCTATCTGTATCTGTTTTTCTATTGTCCCTGTTTTGCTATCTGTCTCTGTTTTTCCATCTGTCTCTGCTTTCTATCTCATTCCGTGTACTGTCTGTTTCTGTTCAATTACTCTGTTTTCTGTCTCTCTCTGTATTCTATCTGTCTCCGTTCTTCAATCTCTCTCTGTTTTTCTATCTGTCTCCGTTTTCTATCGGTCTCTGTTTTCTATCTGTCTCTGTTTTCTGTTTGTCTCTGTTTTCTATCTGTCTCTGTTTTTCTATCTCTCTCTGTTTTCTATCTGTCTCTGTTTTTCTGTCTCTTTTTGCTCTCTGTCTCTGTTCTCTCTCTGTCTCTGTTTTCTACCTGTCTTTGTTTTTCTATCTGTCTCTGTTTTCTATCTGTCTTTGGTTTTCTATCTCTCTCTGTTTTCTATCAGTCTCCGTTTTCTATCTGTATCTGTTTTCTATTGTCCCTGTTTTGCTATCTGTCTCTGTTTTTCCATCTGTCTCTGCTTTCTATCTCATTCCGTGTACTGTCTGTTTCTGTTCAATTACTCTGTTTTCTGTCTCTCTCTGTATTCTATCTGTCTCCGTTTTTCAATCTCTCTCTGTTTTTCTATCTGTCTCCGTTTTCTATCTGTCTCTGTTTTCTATCTGTCTTTGTTTTTCTATCTCTCTCTGTTTTCTATCTGTCTCTGTTTTCTATCTGTCTCATTTTGCTCTCTTTCTCTGTTCTTTCTCTGTCTCTGTTTTTCATCCTGACTCTGTTTTCTATCTCGCTCTGTGTTTTCTATCTCTCTCTGTTTTCTATCTGTCTCTGTTTTTCTATCTGTCTCTGTTTTCTATCTCATTCAGGTTTCTTTCTGTCTCTGTTTTCTCTGTCTATTTTCCTAACTCTATATGTTTCCTATCTGTCTCCATTTTTCCATCGCGCTCAGTTTTTCTATCTTTCTCTGTTTTTCTTTCTGTCTCTGTTTTTCTATCTGACTGTTTTCCATCTGTCTCTGTTTTTCTAACTGTCTCTTTTTTCCATATGTCTCGTTTTTTTCTACCTTTCAGTCCTTTCTATCTGTCTCTGTTTTCTATCTGTCCCTGTTCCTCAATCTGTCTCTGTTTTCTATCCATCTCTTCTTTTCTATCTGCCTCCATTTTCTATCTTTCTCTGTTTGCATACTGTTTCTGTTTTCTATCTGTCGCAGTTTTTCTTTCTGCTTTGTTTTCTATCTGTCTCTGTTTTCTATCTGTCTCTGTTTTCTAACTGTCTCTGTTTTTCTATCTCTGTCTGTTTTCTATCTGTCTCTGTTTTCTAACTGTCTCTGTTTTCCATCTGCTTCTGTTTTTCTAACTGTCTCTTTTTTCCATATGTCTCGATTTTTTCTACCTTTCAGTCCTTTCTATCTGTCTCTGTTTTCTATCTGTCCCTGTTCCTCAATCTGTCTCTGTTTTCTATCCGTCTCTTCTTTTCTATCTGCCTCCGTTTTCTATCTTTCTCTGTTTGCATTCTGTTTCTGTTTTCTATCTGTCGCAGTTTTTCTTTCTGTCTCTGTTTTCTATCTGTCTCTGTTTTCTATCTCCCTCTGTTTGCTATCTGTCTCTGTTTTCTATCTGTCTCAATTCTTCAGTCTGTCTCTGTTTTCTATCTCTCTGTTTCTCTATCTGTCTCCGTTTTCTATCTGTCTCTGTTTTCTACCTGTCTTTGTTTTTCTATCTGTCTTTGGTTTTCTATCTGTCTCTGTTTTCTATCTGTATCTGTTTTTCTATTGTCCCTGTTTTGCTATCTGTCTCTGTTTTTCTATCTGTCTCTGTTTTTCCATCTGTCTCTGCTTTCTATCTCATTCCGTGTACTGTCTGTTTCTGTTCAATTACTCTGTTTTCTGTCTCTCTCTGTATTCTATCTGTCTCCGTTTTTCAATCTCTCTCTGTTTTTCTATCTGTCTCCGTTTTCTATCTGTCTCTGTTTTTCTAATGTCTCTGTTTTCTATCTGTCTTTGTTTTTCTATCTCTCTCCGTTTTCTATCTCTCTCTCTGTTTTCTATCTCTCTCCGTTTTCTATCTCTCTCTCTGTTTTCTATCTCTCTCTGTTTTCTATCTGTCTCTGTTTTTCTATCTGTCTCTGTGTTGCTATCTGTCTCTGTTTTTCTATCTGACTCTGTTTTCTATCTGTCTATGTTTTTCTAACTCTCTCTGTTTTCTATCTGTCTCTGTTTTCTATCTGTATTTGTTTTTCTATTGTCTCTATTTTGCTATCTGTCTCTGTTTTTCTATCTGTCTCTGCTTTCTATCTCATTCTGTTTTCTGTCTGTTTCTGTTCTCTCTCTCTCTGTTTTCTAACTCTCTCTGTTTTCTATCTGTCTCCGTTTTTCTATCTGTCTCTGTTTTCTATCTGTCTCTGTTTTTCTATCTGTCTCCGTTTTCTATCAGTCTCTGTTTTCCATCTATCTCTGTTTTTCTATCTGTCTCTGCTTTCTTTCTCATTCTGTTTTCTGTCGGTTTCTGTTCTCTCTCTCTCTGTTTTCCAACTCTCTCTGTTTTCTATCTGTCTCCGTTTTTCTATCTGTCTCTGCTTTTCTATCTGTTCCTGTTTTCTATCTGTTGCAGTTTTTCTTTCTGTCTCTGTTTTCTATCAGTCCCTGTTTTGTTATCTGTCTCTGTTTTTCTATTTGTCTCTGTTTTCCATCTGTCTCTGCTTTTCCATCTGTCTGTTTTTTATGTGTCTGTGTTTTTCTAACTCTCTCTGTTTTCCATCTGCCTCTGTTTTCTATCTGTATCTGTTTTTCTATTGTCTCTATTTTGCTATCTGTCTCTGTTTTTCTATCTGTCTCTGCTTTCTATCTCATTCTGTTTTCTGTCTGTTTCTGTTCTCTCTCTCTCTGTTTTCCAACTCTGTTTTCTATCTGTCTCCGTTTTTTTATCTGTCTCTGTTTTTCTATCTGTGTCTGTTTTCTATCTGTCTTTGTTTTTCTATGTCTCTCTGTTTTCTATCTGTCCCTGTTTTCTATCTGTATCTTTTTTTCTATTGTCTCTATTTTGCACTCTGTCTCTGTTTTTCTATCTGTCGCTGTTTTTCTATGTGTCTCCGTTTTCTATCAGTCTCTGTTATTTTATCTGTCTCTGTTTTTCCATCTGTCTCGTTTTTCTAACTCTGTTTACCATCTGACTCTTTTTTTTCTACCTTTCACTCTTTTCTCTCTGTCTCTGCTTTCTATCTGTCCCTGTTTCTCAATCTGTCTCTTTTTTCAATCCATCTCTCTTTTCTATCTGACTCTGTTTTCTATCTGTCTCTGTTTGCAATCTGTCTCTGTTTTCTATCTTTCGCAGTTTTACTTTCTGTCTCTGTTTTCTATCTCTCTCTGTTTTTCTATCTCCCTCTGTTTGCTATCTGTCTCTGTTTTCTATCTGTCTCAATTTTTCAATCTGTTTCTGTTTTCTATCTCTCGCTGTTTTCCTTTCCCTCTCTGCTTTCTATCTGTCCCTGTTTTTTTATCTGTCTCTGTGTTTCTATTTGTCTCTGTTTTTCATCTGTCTCTGTTTTTCTATCTCTCTCTGTTTTTCTATCTGTCTCTGTTTTCCATCTGTCTCTGTTTTTCTACTTGTCTCTGTTTTCTATCTGTCTTTGTTTTTCTCTCTCTCTCTGTTTTCTATCTGTCTCTGTTTTCTATCTGTATCTGTTTATCTCCTGTCTCTGTTTTGCTATTTTTCTCTGTTTTTCTACCTGTCTCTGCTTTCTACCTCATTCTGTTTTCTTTCTGTTGCTGTTCTCTTACTCTGTTTTCTATCTCTCTCTGTTTTCCATCTGTCTCCGTTTTTCTATCTGTCTCTGCTTTTCTATCTCTCTCTGTTTCCAAACTGTCTCTGTTTTCTATCTGTCTCAGTATTTCTTTCTGTCTCTGTTTTCTATCAGTCCCTGTTTTTTTGTCTGTCTCTGTTTTTCAATCTGTCTCTGTTTTCCATCTGTCTCTGTTTTTCTACTTGTCTCTGTTTTCTATCTGTCTTTGTTTTTCTCTCTCTCTCTCTGTTTTCTATCTGTCTCTGTTTTCTATCTGTCTCTGTTTTTCTATCTGTCTCCGTTTTCTATCAGTCTCTGTTTTCCATCTATCTCTGTTTTTCTATCTGTCTCTGCTTTCTATCTCATTCTGTTTTCTGTCGGTTTCTGTTCTCTCTCTCTCTGTTTTCCAACTCTCTCTGTTTTCTATCTGTCTCCGTTTTTCTATCTGTCTCTGCTTTTCTATCTGTCCCTGTTTTCTATCTGTTGCAGTTTTTCTTTCTGTCTCTGTTTTCTATCAGTCCCTGTTTTGTTATCTGTCTCTGTTTTTCTATTTGTCTCTGTTTTCCATCTGTCTCTGCTTTTCCATCTGTCTGTTTTTTATGTGTCTGTGTTTTTCTAACTCTCTCTGTTTTCCATCTGCCTCTGTTTTCTATCTGTATCTGTTTTTCTATTGTCTCTATTTTGCTATCTGTCTCTGTTTTTCTATCTGTCACTGCTTTCTATCTCATTCTGTTTTCTGTCTGTTTCTGTTCTCTCTCTCTCTGTTTTCCAACTCTGTTTTCTATCTGTCTCCGTTTTTTTATCTGTCTCTGTTTTTCTATCTGTGTCTGTTTTCTATCTGTCTTTGTTTTTCTATGTCTCTCTGTTTTCTATCTGTCCCTGTTTTCTATCTGTATCTTTTTTTCTATTGTCTCTATTTTGCACTCTGTCTCTGTTTTTCTATCTGTCTCTGTTTTTCTATGTGTCTCCGTTTTCTATCAGTCTCTGTTATTTTATCTGTCTCTGTTTTTCCATCTGTCTCGTTTTTCTAACTCTGTTTACCATCTGACTCTTTTTTTTCTACCTTTCACTCTTTTCTCTCTGTCTCTGCTTTCTATCTGTCCCTGTTTCTCAATCTGTCTCTTTTTTCAATCCATCTCTCTTTTCTATCTGACTCTGTTTTCTATCTGTCTCTGTTTGCAATCTGTCTCTGTTTTCTATCTTTCGCAGTTTTACTTTCTGTCTCTTTTTTCTATCTCTCTCTGTTTTTCTATCTCCCTCTGTTTGCTATCTGTCTCTGTTTTCTATCTGTCTCAATTTTTCAATCTGTTTCTGTTTTCTATCTCTCGCTGTTTTCCTTTCCCTCTCTGCTTTCTATCTGTCCCTGTTTTTTTATCTGTCTCTGTGTTTCTATTTGTCTCTGTTTTTCATCTGTCTCTGTTTTTCTATCTCTCTCTGTTTTTCTATCTGTCTCTGTTTTCCATCTGTCTCTGTTTTTCTACTTGTCTCTGTTTTCTATCTGTCTTTGTTTTTCTCTCTGTCTCTGTTTTCTATCTGTCTCTGTTTTCTATCTGTATCTGTTTATCTCCTGTCTCTGTTTTGCTATTTTTCTCTGTTTTTCTACCTGTCTCTGCTTTCTACCTCATTCTGTTTTCTTTCTGTTTCTGTTCTCTTACTCTGTTTTCTATCTCTCTCTGTTTTCCATCTGTCTCCGTTTTTCTATCGGTCTCTGCTTTTCTATCTCTCTCTGTTTCCAAACTGTCTCTGTTTTCTATCTGTCTCAGTATTTCTTTCTGTCTCTGTTTTCTATCAGTCCCTGTTTTTTTGTCTGTCTCTGTTTTTCAATCTGTCTCTGTTTTGCATCTGTCTCTGTTTTTCTATCTGTCTTTGTTTTCTATCTGTCTTTGTTTTTCTATCTCTCTCTGTTTTCTATCTGTATCTGTTTTTCTATTG
Source organism: Isurus oxyrinchus (assembly GCA_026770705.1). Taxonomy (NCBI): domain Eukaryota; kingdom Metazoa; phylum Chordata; class Chondrichthyes; order Lamniformes; family Lamnidae; genus Isurus; species Isurus oxyrinchus. The sequence goes on along the minus strand of JANJGN010000541.1, from coordinate 178,358 downwards.
TCTCTGTTTTTCTATCTGTCTCTGCTTTCCAACTCATTCTGTTTTCTGTCTGTTTCTGTTCTATTTCTCTGTTTTCTATCTCTCTCTCTGTTTTCTATCTGTCTCCGTTTCTCTTTCTGTCTCTGTTTTCCATCTGTCTCTGTTTTCTAACTGTCTCTGTTTTCCATCTGTTTCTGTTTTTCTAACTGTCTCTTTTTTCCATATGTCTCGTTTTTTTCTACCTTTCAGGCCTTTCTATCTGTCTCTGTTTTCTATCTGCCCCTGTTCCTCAATCTGTCTGTTTTCTATCTGTCTCTGTTTTCTCTCTCCCTCTGTTTGCTATCTGTCTCTGTTTTCTATCTGTCTCAATTCTTCAGTCTGTCTCTGTTTTCTATCTCTCTGTTTCTCTATCTGTCTCCGTTTTCTATCTGTCTCTGTTTTCTACCTGTCTTTGTTTTTCTATCTGTCTCTGTTTTCTATCTGTCTTTGGTTTTCTCTCTCTCTCTGTTTTCTATCTGTCTCTGTTTTCTATCTGTATCTGTTTTTCTATTGTCCCTGTTTTGCTATCTGTCTCTGTTTTTCCATCTGTCTCTGCTTTCTATCTCATTCCGTGTACTGTCTGTTTCTGTTCAATTACTCTGTTTTCTGTCTCTCTCTGTATTCTATCTGTCTCCGTTCTTCAATCTCTCTCTGTTTTTCTATCTGTCTCCGTTTTCTATCTCTCTCTGTTTTCTATCTGTCTTTGTTTTTCTATCTCTCTCTGTTTTCTATCTGTCTCTGTTTTCTATCTATCTCTGTTTTCTATCTGTCTCTGTTTTCTATCTGTCTCATTTTGCTCTCTTTCTCTGTTCTCTCTCTGTCTCTGTTTTTCATCCTGACTCTGTTTTCTATCTCGCTCTGTGTTTCTATCATCTCCGTTTTCTATCTCTCTCTCTGTTTTCTATCTCTCTCTGTTTTCTATCTGTCTCTGTTTTTCTATCTGTCTCTGTGTTGCTATCTGTCTCTGTTTTCTATCTCTCTCTGTTTTCTATCTGTCTCTGTTTTTCTATCTGTCTCTGTTTTCTATCTCATTCAGGTTTCTTTCTGTCTCTGTTTTTCTATCTGACTGTTTTCCATCTGCTTCTGTTTTTCTAACTGTCTCTTTTTTCCATATGTCTCGATTTTTTCTACCTTTCAGTCCTTTCTATCTGTCTCTGTTTTCTATCTGTCCCTGTTCCTCAATCTGTCTCTGTTTTCTATCCGTCTCTTCTTTTCTATCTGCCTCCGTTTTCTATCTTTCTCTGTTTGCATTCTGTTTCTGTTTTCTATCTGTCGCAGTTTTTCTATCTGTCTCTGTTTGCTATCTGTCTCTGTTTTCTATCTCTCTGTTTCTCTATCTGTCTCCGTTTTCTATCTGTCTCTGTTTTCTACCTGTCTTTGTTTTTCTATCTGTCTTTGGTTTTCTATCTGTCTCTGTTTTCTATCTGTATCTGTTTTTCTATTGTCCCTGTTTTGCTATCTGTCTCTGTTTTTCTATCTGTCTCTGTTTTTCCATCTGTCTCTGCTTTCTATCTCATTCCGTGTACTGTCTGTTTCTGTTCAATTACTCTGTTTTCTGTCTCTCTCTGTATTCTATCTGTCTCCGTTTTTCAATCTCTCTCTGTTTTTCTATCTGTCTCCGTTTTCTATCTGTCTCTGTTTTTCTAATGTCTCTGTTTTCTATCTGTCTTTGTTTTTCTATCTCTCTCCGTTTTCTATCTCTCTCTCTGTTTTCTATCTCTCTCTGTTTTCTATCTGTCTCTGTTTTTCTATCTGTCTCTGTGTTGCTATCTGTCTCTGTTTTTCTATCTGTCTCTGTTTTCTATCTCATTCAGGTTTCTTTCTGTCTCTGTTTTCTCTGTCTATTTTCCTAACTCTATATGTTTCCTATCTGTCTCCATTTTTCCATCGCGCTCAGTTTTTCTATCTTTCTCTGTTTTTCTATCTGTCTCTGTTTTTCTATCTGTCTCTGTTTTCCATCTGTCTCTGTTTTTCTAACTGTCTCTTTTTTCCATATGTCTCGTTTTTTTCTACCTTTCAGTCCTTTCTATCTGTCTCTGTTTTCTATCTGTACCTGTTCCTCAATCTGTCTCTGTTTTCTATCCATCTCTTCTTTTCTATCTGCCTCCATTTTCTATCTTTCTCTGTTTGCATTCTGTTTCTGTTTTCTATCTGTCGCAGTTTTTCTTTCTGCTTTGTTTTCTATCTGTCTCTGTTTTCTATCTGTCTCTGTTTTTCTATCTGTCTCTGCTTTCTATCTGTCTCTGTTTTCTATCTGTCTCTGTTTTCTATCTCCCTCTGTTTGCTATCTGTCTCTGTTTTCTATCTGTCTCAATTCTTCAGTCTGTCTCTGTTTTCTATCTCTCTGTTTCTCTATCTGTCTCTGTTTTCTACCAGTCTTTGTATTTCTATCTGTCTCTGTTTTCTATCTGTCTTTGTTTTTCTATCTGTCTCTGTTTTCTACCTGTCTTTGTTTTTCTATCTGTCTCTGTTTTCTACCTGTCTTTGTTTTTCTATCTGTCTCTGTTTTCTATCTGTCTTTGGTTTTCTATCTCTCTCTGTTTTCTATCTGTCTCCGTTTTCTATCTGTATCTGTTTTCTATTGTCCCTGTTTTGCTATCTGTCTCTGTTTTTCCATCTGTCTCTGCTTTCTATCTCATTCCGTGTACTGTCTGTTTCTGTTCAATTACTCTGTTTTCTGTCTCTCTCTGTATTCTATCTGTCTCCGTTTTTCAATCTCTCTCTGTTTTTCTATCTGTCTCCGTTTTCTATCTGTCTCTGTTTTCTATCTGTCTTTGTTTTTCTATCTCTCTCTGTTTTCTATCTGTCTCTGTTTTCTATCTGTCTCTTTTTGCTCTCTTTCTCTGTTCTCTCTCTGTCTCTGTTTTTCATCCTGACTCTGTTTTCTATCTCGCTCTGTGTTTCTATCTGTCTCTGTTTTTCTATCTGTCTCTGTTTTCTATCTGTCTCTGTTTTCTATCTGTCTCTGTGTTGCTATCTGTCTCTGTTTTTCTATCTGTCTCTGTTTTCTATCTCATTCAGGTTTCTTTCTGTCTCTGTTTTCTGTGTCTATTTTCCTAACTCTATATGTTTCCTATCTGTCTCCATTTTTCCATCGCGCTCAGTTTTTCTATCTTTCTCTGTTTTTCTATCTGTCTCCGTTTTTCTTTCTGTCTCTGTTTTTCTATCTGACTGTTTTCCATCTGTCTCTGTTTTCTAACTGTCTCTGTTTTCCATCTGCTTCTATTTTTCTAACTGTCTCTTTTTTCCATATGTGTCGTTTTTTTCTAGCTTTCAGTCCTTTCTATCTGTCTCTGTTTTCTATCTGTCCCTGTTCCTCAATCTGTCTCTGTTTTCTATCCATCTCTTCTTTTCTATCTGCCTCCGTTTTCTATCTTTCTCTGTTTGCATTCTGTTTCTGTTTTCTATCTGTCGCAGTTTTTTTTCTATCTCTGTTTTCCATCTGTCTGTTTTCTATCTCCCTCTGTTTGCTATCTGTCTCTGTTTTCTATCTGTCTCAATTCTTCAGTCTGTCTCTGTTTTCTATCTCTCTGTTTCTCTATCTGTCTCCGTTTTCTATCTGTCTCTGTTTTCTACCTGCCTTTGTTTTTCTATCTGTCTCTGTTTTCTATCTGTCTTTGTTTTTCTATCTGTCTCTGCTTTCTATCTCATTCCGTGTACTGTCTGTTTCTGTTCAATTACTCTGTTTTCTGTCTCTCTCTGTATTCTATCTGTCTCCGTTTTTCAATCTCTCTCTGTTTTTCTATCTGTCTCCGTTTTCTATCTGTCTGTTTTCTATCTGTCTCTGTTTTCTATCTCTCTCTGTTTTCTATCTCTCTCTGTTTTCTATCTGTCTCTGTTTCCTATCTCTCTCTGTTCTTCTATCTGCACCTGTTCTCTATCCATCTCTCATTTCCTGCTCTCTCTGTATTTCTATCTCTCCGTTTTCTATATCTCTCTGCGTTGCTATCTCACTCTATTTTGCTATCGGTCTCTGTTTCCTCTCTGTCTCTGTTTTACTATCTTTATCTATTTCTATCTGTCTCAGTTTTGCTAAGTATCTCTGTTTCTATCTGTCTCTGTTTCTCCACATGTCTCTGTTTTCTATCTGCCTGTGTTTTCCATCTCTCTCTGTTTTCTACCTGCCTCTATTTTTCTATCGCTCGCTATTTTCTATATCTTTCTGTTTTTCTATCCCTCTGATTGCTATCTGTCTCTGTTTGTTTGTCTGTCTCTGTTTTACTAACTCTGTCTCTGCTTTCTACCTGGCTCAGTTTTGCTCTCTGTCTCTGTTTTTCTTTCTGTCCCTGTTCTCAAACCATCTCTCTTTTCCTGCTGTCTCTGTTTTTCCATCTCTCCCTGTTTTCTATCTCTCTCTGCATTTCTATCTCACTCTATTTTTCTATCTGTCACTGTTTTACTATCTGTCTCTGTTTTCTATCTGAATCTTATTTTCTAATGTCTCTGTTTTGCTATCTGTCTCTGTTTTTCTATCTGTCTCTGCTTTCTATCTCACTCTGTTTTCTATCTGTCTCTGTTTTCTATCTGTCTCTGTTTTCTATCTCTCTCTGTTTTCTATCTCTCTCTGTTTTCTATCTGTCTCTGTTTCCTATCTGTCTGTTTTTCATCCTGACTCTGTTTTCTATCTCGCTCTGTGTTTCTATCATCTCCGTTTTCTATCTCTCTCTCTGTTTTCTATCTCTCTCTGTTTTCTATCTGTCTCTGTTTTTCTAACAGTCTCTGTTTTCTGTCTGTGTTTGTTTTTTGTCCCGCCGTTTTTCTATGTGTCTCTGTTTTTCCATCTACCAATGTTTTTCTATTTCCTTCTGTTTTCTCTCACTCTCTGCTTTCTATCTGTCTCAGTTTTCTATCTGTCTCTGCTTTCTATCTGTCTCTGTTTTTCTATCTGTCTCTGTTTTCTATCTGTCTCTGTTTTCTATCTGTCTCTGCTTTTCTATCTGTCTCTGTTTTTCTATCTGTCTCTGTTTTCTATATGTCTCTGTTCTCTATCTGTCTCTGTTTTCTATCTGTCTGTTTTCTATCTGTCTCTGTTTTCTATCTCTCTCTGTTTTCTATCTCTCTCTGTTTTCTATATGTCTCTGTTTTCTATCTGTCTCTGTTTTCTATCTGCCTGTTTTTCTATCTGTCTCTCTTTTTCTATCTCTCTGTTTTTCTATCTGTCTCTCTTTTTCTATCTCACTCTGTTTTTCTATCTGTCTCTGTTTTCAATCTGTCTCTGTTTTTCGATCTGTCTCTGTTTGTTCTCTGTCTCCGTTTTCCATCTGTCTCTGTTTTTCTAACTATCTCTGTTTTCCTTCTGTCCCTATCTTTTTCTATCTCCCATGTTTTCTATCCCTCTCTGTTTTCTATCCCTCTCTGCTTTCTATCTGTCTCTGGTCTTCTATCTGTCTCCGTTTTTCTATCTCTCTCTGTTTTCTATCTCTCCCTGTTTTCCATCTGTCTCCGTTTTTCTATCTCTCTCTGTTTTTCTATCTCTCCCATTTTTTTGTGCCTCTGTTTTTCTATGTCTCTGTTCTTATATCTGTCTCTGTTTCTCTATCTGCCTCTGTTTTTATAATTGTCTCTGTTTTCTTTCTCCCTCTCTTTACTATCTGTCTCTGATTTCTATCTGTCTCTGTTTTCTATCTGTCTCTGTCTTCAATCTGTCTCTGTTTTCTATCTGTCTCCGTTTTTCTATCAGTCTTTGTTTTCTATCTCTCTCTGTTTTTCTATCTGTCTCTGTTTTTCTAACAGTCTCTGTTTTCTGTCTGTGTTTGTTTTCTGTCCCGCTGTTTTTCTATGTGTCTCTGTTTTTCCATCTCCCAATGTTTTTCTATCTCCTTCTGTTTTCTCTAACTCTCTGCTTTCTGTCTCAGTTGTCTAACTGTCTCTGCTTTCTATCTGTCTCTGCTTTTCTCTCTCTCTCTGTTTTCTATCTGTCTCTGTTTTTCTATCTGTCTCTGTTTTTCTATCTGTCTCTGTTTTCTATCTGTCTCTGTTTTCTATCTGTCTCTGTTTTTCTATCTGTCTCTGTTTTCTATCTGTCTCTGTTTTTCTATCTGTCTCTGCTTTCTATCTGTCTCTGTTTTCTATCTGTCTCTGTTTTCTATCTGTCTCTGTTTTCTATCTACCTCTGTTTTCTATCTGTCTCAGTTTTCTATCTGTCTCTGCTTCCTATCTGTCTCAGTTTTCTATCTGTCTCTGTTTTCTATCTGTCTGAGTTTTCTATCTGTCTCTGCTTCCTATCTGTCTCTGTTTTCTATCTGTCTCAGTTTTCTATCTGTCTCTGCTTCCTATCTGTCTCTGTTTTCTATCTGTCTCAGTTTTCTATCTGTCTCTGTTTTCTATCTGTCTCAGTTTTCTATCTGTCTCTGTTTTCTATCTGTCTCTGTTTTCTCTCTGTCTCTGTTTTTCTATCTCTCTCTGTTTTCTATCTGTCTCTGTTTTCTATCTCTCTCTGTTTTCTATCTGTCTCTGTTTTCTATCTGTCTCTGTTTTTCTATCTGTCTCTGTTTTCTATCTGTCTCTGCTTTTCTATCTGTCTCTGCTTTTCTATCTGACTCTGTTTTCTATCTGTCTCTGTTTTCATTCTGTCTCTGCTTTTCTATCTGTCTCTGCTTTTCTCTCTGCCTCTGTTCTCTATATTTGTTTTTATTTATCTCTCTCTGCTTTTCTATCTGCCTCTGTTTGCTATCTGCCTGTTTTTCTATCTGTCTCTCTTTTTCTATCTCTCTCAGTTTTTCTATCCGTCTCTCTTTTTTCTATCTCTCTCTGTTTTTTCTATCTGTCTCTGTTTTCTATCTGTCTCTGTTTTTCGATTTGTCTCTGTTTTCTATCTGTCTCTGTTTTTCTAACTATCTCTGTTTTCCTTCTGTCCCTATCTTTTTCTATCTTCCATGTTTTCTATCCCTCTCTGCTTTCTATCTGATTCTGCTTTCTATCTGTCTCTGGTTTTCTATTTGCCTCCGTTTTTCTATCTGTCTCTGTTTTCTATCTGTATCTGTTATCTATCTGTCTCTGTTTTCTATCTCTCCCTGTTTTCTATCTGTCTCCGTTTTTCTATCTCTCTCTGTTTTTCTATCTCTCCCTTTTTTTTGTGCCTCTGTTTTTCTTATATCTGTCTCTGTTTCTCTATCTGCCTCTGTTTTTATAATTGTCTCTGTTTTCTTTGTCCCTCTCTTTACTATCTGTCTCTGTTTTCTATCTGTCTCTGCTTTCTATCTGTCTCTGTTTTTCTATCTGTCTCCATTTTTCTAATCTGTCTGTTTTCTGTCTGTGTTTGTTTTCTGTCCTGCTGTTTTTCTATGTGTCTCTGTCTTTCCATCTCCAAACGTTTTTCTATCTCCTTCTATTTCTCACCCTCTCTGCTTTCTATCTGTCTCAGTTTACTATCTGTCTCTGCTTTCTATCTGTCTCTGTTTTTCTATCTGTCTCTGTTTTTCTATCTGTCTCTGTTTTCTACCTGCCTGTTTTTCTATCTGTCTCTCTTTTTCTATCTCTCTCTGTTTTTCTATCTGTCTCTGTTTTCTATCTGTCTCTGTTTGTTCTCTGTCTCTGTTTTCCATCTGTCTCCGTTTGCCATCTGTCTCTGTTTTTCTCTCTGTCTCTGTTTTTCTATCTGTCTCTGTTTTTCTATCTCTCTCTGTTTTCCTATCTGTCTCTGTTTTCTATCTGTCTCCGTTTTTCTATCTCTCTCTGTTTTCCTATCTGTCTCTGTTTTCTAACTGGCTCTCTTTTTCTATCTGTCTCTGTTTTCTATCTGTCTCTGTTTTCCATCTGTCTCTGTTTTTCTATCTGTGTCTGTTTGCTCTCTGTCTCTGTTCTCTCTCTGTCTCTGTTTTTCAATCTGACACTGTTTTCTATCTCTCTCTGAGTTTCTATCATCTCCGTTTTCTATCTCTCTCTGTTTTCTATCTGTCTCTGTTTTCTATCTGTATCGGTTTTTCTAATGTCTCTGCTTTGCTATCTGTCTCTGTTTTTCTATCTGTCTCTGTTTTCTATCTCATTCTGTTTACTGTCTGTTTCTGTTCTATTTCTCTGTTTTCTATCTCTCTCTGTCTCTGTTTTTCTATCTGTCCCTGTTTTCTATCTGTCTCTGTTTTCTATCTGTCTCTGTTTTCTATCTGTCTCTGTTTGCTCTGTCTCTGTTTTCTATCTGTCTCTGTTTTTCTATCTGTCTCTGTTTGCTCTCAGTCTCTGTTCTCTCTCTTTCTCTGATTTTCAATCTGACTCTGTTTTCTATCTCTCTCTGTGTTTCTGTCATCTCCGTTTTCTATCTCTCTCTGTTTTCTTTCTCACTCTGTTTTTTATCTGTCTCTGTTTTTCTCTCTGTCTCTGTGTTGCTATCTGTCTCTGCTTTCTATCTGTCTCTGTTTTCTATCTCAGTCAGTTTTCTATCTGTCTCTGTTTTCTCTGTCTATTTTTCTATCTCTGTATGTTTCCTATCTGTCTCCATTTTTCTATCTCGCTCTGTTTTTCTATCTTTCTCTGTTTCTCTATCTGTCTCTGCTTTTATCTCATTCTGTTTACTGTCTGCTTCTGTTCTATTTCTCTGTTTTCTAACTCTCTCTGTTTTCTATCTGTCTCTGTTTTCCATCTGTCTTTGTTTTTCTATCTGTCTCTGTTTTTCTATCAGTCTTTGTTTTATATCTGTCTCTGTTTTTGTATCTGTCTCTGTTTTCTTTCTCAATCTCTTTTCTATCTGTCTTTGTTTTTCTATCTGTCTCCATTTTTCTAAGTCTCTGTTTTCTGTCTGTGTTTGTTTTCTGTCCCGCTTGTTTTTCTATGTGTCTCTGTTTTTCCATCTCCCATTGTTTTTCTATCTCCTTCTGTTTTCTCTCACTCTCTGCTTTCTATCTGACTCAGTTTTCTATCTGTCTCTGCTTTCTATCTGTCTCTGTTTTTCTATCTGTCTCTGTTTCTCTATCTGTCTCTGTTTTTCTAACTGTCTCTGTTTTCTATCTGTCTCTGTTTTCTATCTGTCTCTGTTTTTCTATCTCTCTCTGTTTTCTATCTGTCTCTGTTTTCTATCTGTCTCTGTTTTCTATCTGTCTCTGTTTTCTATCTGTCTCTGTTTTTCTATCTGTCTCTGTTTTCTATCTGTCTCTGTTTTTCTATCTGTCTCTGTTTTCTATCTTTGTTTTTATTTATCTCTCTCTGCTTTTCTATCTGCCTCTGTTTGCTATCTGCCTGTTTTTCTATCTGTCTCTCTTTTTCTATCTCTCTCAGTTTTTCTATCCGTCTCTCTTTTTTCTATCTCACTCTGTTTTTTCTATCTGTCTCTGTTTTCTATCTGTCTCTGTTTTCTATCTGTCTCTGTTTTCTATCTGTCTGTTTTTCGATCTGTCTCTGTTTTCTATCTGTCTCTGTTTTTCTAACTATCTCTGTTTTCCTTCTGTCCCTATCTTTTTCTATCTCCCATGTTTTCTATCCCTCTCTGCTTTCTATCTGATTCTGATTGCTATCTGTCTCTGTTTTTTCTCTGTCTCTGTTTTCCATCTGTCTCTGTTTTTCTAACTATCTCTGTTTTCCTTCTGTCCCTATCTTTTTCTATCTCCCATGTTTTCTATCCCTCTCTGCTTTCTATCTGATTCTGCTTTCTATCTGTCTCTGGTTTTCTATCTGTCTCCGTTTTTCTATCTCTCTCTGTTTTCTATCTCTCCCTGTTTTCTATCTGTCTCCGTTTTTCTATCTCTCTCTGTTTTTCTATCTCTCCCTTTTTTTGTGCCTCTGTTTTTCTTATATCTGTCTCTGTTTCTCTATCTGCCTCTGTTTTTATAATTGTCTCTGTTTTCTTTGTCCCTCTCTTTACTATCTGTCTCTGTTTTCTATCTGTCTCTGCTTTCTATCTGTCTCTGTTTTTCTATCTGTCTCCATTTTTCTAATCTGTCTGTTTTCTGTCTGTGTTTGTTTTCTGTCCTGCTGTTTTTCAATGTGTCTCTGTCTTTCCATCTCCAAACGTTTTTCTATCTCCTTCTATTTCTCTCCCTCTCTGCTTTCTATCTGCCTCAGTTTACTATCTGTCTCTGCTTTCTATCTGTCTCTGTTTTTCTATCTGTCTCTGTTTTCTATCTTTGTTTTTTTTTATCTCTCTCTGTTTTTCTATCTGTCTCTGTTTTCTACCTGCCTGTTTTTCTATGTCTCTCTTTTTCTATCTCTCTCTGTTTTTCTATCTGTCTCTGTTTTCTATCTGTCTCTGTTTGTTCTCTGTCTCTGTTTTCCATCTGTCTCCGTTTGCCATCTGTCTTTGTTTTTCAAACTATCTCTGTTTTCCTTCTGTCCCTATCTTTTTCTATCTCCCATGTTTTCTATCCCTCTCTGCTTTCTATCTGATTCTGCTTTCTATCTGTCTCTGTTTTTCTCTCTGTCTCTGTTTTTCTATCTGTCTCCGTTTTTCTATCTCTCTCTGTTTTCCTGTCTCTGTTTTCTAACTGGCTCTCTTTTTCTATCTGTCTCTGTTTTCTATCTGTCTCTGTTTTCGATCTGTCTCTGTTTTCTATCTGTCTCTGTTTTCTATCTGTCTCTGTTTTCTATCTGTCTCTGTTTTTCTATCTGTCTCTGTTCTCTGTTCTCTGTTCTGTTTGCAATCTGACACTGTTTTCTATCTCTCTCTGAGTTTCTATCATCTCCGTTTTCTATCTCTCTCTGTTTTCTATCTGTCTCTGTTTTCTATCTGTATCGGTTTTTCTAATGTCTCTGCTTTGCTATCTGTCTCTGTTTTTCTATCTGTCTCTGCTTTCTATCTCATTCTGTTTACTGTCTGTTTCTGTTCTATTTCTCTGTTTTCTATCTCTCTCTGTCTCTGTTTTTCTATCTGTCCCTGTTTTCTATCTGTCTCTGTTTTCTATCTGTCTCTGTTTTCTATCTGTCTCTGTTTGCTCTGTCTCTGTTTTCTATCTGTCTCTGTTTTTCTATCTGTCTCTGTTTGCTCTCAGTCTCTGTTCTCTCTCTTTCTCTGATTTTCAATCTGACTCTGTTTTCTATCTCTCTCTGTGTTTCTGTCATCTCCGTTTTCTATATCTCTCTGTTTTCTTTCTCACTCTGTTTTTTATCTGTCTCTGTTTTTCTCTCTGTCTCTGTGTTGCTATCTGTCTCTGCTTTCTATCTGTCTCTGTTTTCTATCTCAGTCAGTTTTCTATCTGTCTCTGTTTTCTCTGTCTATTTTTCTATCTCTGTATGTTTCCTATCTGTCTCCATTTTTCTATCTCGCTCTGTTTTTCTATCTTTCTCTGTTTCTCTATCTGTCTCTGCTTTCTATCTCATTCTGTTTACTGTCTGCTTCTGTTCTATTTCTCTGTTTTCTAACTCTCTCTGTTTTCTATCTGTCTCTGTTTTCCATCTGTCTTTGTTTTTCTATCTGTCTCTGTTTTTCTATCAGTCTTTGTTTTATATCTGTCTCTGTTTTTGTATCTGTCTCTGTTTTCTTTCTCAATCTCTTTTCTATCTGTCTTTGTTTTTCTATCTGTCTCCATTTTTCTAAGTCTCTGTTTTCTGTCTGTGTTTGTTTTCTGTCCCGCTTGTTTTTCTATGTGTCTCTGTTTTTCCATCTCCCATTGTTTTTCTATCTCCTTCTGTTTTCTCTCACTCTCTGCTTTCTATCTGTCTCAGTTTTCTATCTGTCTCTGCTTTCTATCTGTCTCTGTTTTTCTATCTGTCTCTGTTTTTCTATCTGTCTCTGTTTTTCTAACTGTCTCTGTTTTCTATCTGTCTCTGTTTTCTATCTGTCTCTGTTTTTCTATCTGTCTCTGTTTTCTATCTGTCTCTGTTTTTCTATCTGTCTCTGTTTTCTATCTTTGTTTTTATTTATCTCTCTCTGCTTTTCTATCTGCCTCTGTTAGCTATCTGCCTGTTTTTCTATCTGTCTCTCTTTTTCTATCTCTCTCAGTTTTTCTATCCGTCTCTCTTTTTTCTATCTCACTCTGTTTTTTCTATCTGTCTCTGTTTTCTATCTGTCTCTGTTTTCTATCTGTCTCTGTTTTCTATCTGTCTGTTTTTCGATCTGTCTCTGTTTTCTATCTGTCTCTGTTTTTCTAACTATCTCTGTTTTCCTTCTGTCCCTATCTTTTTCTATCTCCCATGTTTTCTATCCCTCTCTGCTTTCTATCTGATTCTGCTTGCTATCTGTCTCTGTTTTTTCTCTGTCTCTGTTTTCCATCTGTCTCTGTTTTTCTAACTATCTCTGTTTTCCTTCTGTCCCTATCTTTTTCTATCTCCCATGTTTTCTATCCCTCTCTGCTTTCTATCTGATTCTGCTTTCTATCTGTCTCTGGTTTTCTATCTGCCTCCGTTTTTCTATCTCTCTCTGTTTTCTATCTCTCCCTGTTTTCTATCTGTCTCCGTTTTTCTATCTCTCTCTGTTTTTCTATCTCTCCCTTTTTTTGTGCCTCTGTTTTTCTTATATCTGTCTCTGTTTCTCTATCTGCCTCTGTTTTTATAATTGTCTCTGTTTTCTTTGTCCCTCTCTTTACTATCTGTCTCTGTTTTCTATCTGTCTCTGCTTTCTATCTGTCTCTGTTTTTCTATCTGTCTCCATTTTTCTAATCTGTCTGTTTTCTGTCTGTGTTTGTTTTCTGTCCTGCTGTTTTTCAATGTGTCTCTGTCTTTCCATCTCCAAACGTTTTTCTATCTCCTTCTATTTCTCTCCCTCTCTGCTTTCTATCTGCCTCAGTTTACTATCTGTCTCTGCTTTCTATCTGTCTCTGTTTTTCTATCTGTCTCTGTTTTCTATCTTTGTTTTTTTTTATCTCTCTCTGTTTTTCTATCTGTCTCTGTTTTCTACCTGCCTGTTTTTCTATGTCTCTCTTTTTCTATCTCTCTCTGTTTTTCTATCTGTCTCTGTTTTCTATCTGTCTCTGTTTGTTCTCTGTCTCTGTTTTCCATCTGTCTCCGTTTGCCATCTGTCTTTGTTTTTCAAACTATCTCTGTTTTCCTTCTGTCCCTATCTTTTTCTATCTCCCATGTTTTCTATCCCTCTCTGCTTTCTATCTGATTCTGCTTTCTATCTGTCTCTGTTTTTCTCTCTGTCTCTGTTTTTCTATCTGTCTCCGTTTTTCTATCTCTCTCTGTTTTCCTATCTGTCTCTGTTTTCTAACTGGCTCTCTTTTTCTATCTGTCTCTGTTTTCTATCTGTCTCTGTTTTCGATCTGTCTCTGTTTTCTATCTGTCTCTGTTTTCTATCTGTCTCTGTTTTCTATCTGTCTCTGTTTTTCTATCTGTCTCTGTTCTCTGTTCTCTGTTCTGTTTGCAATCTGACACTGTTTTCTATCTCTCTCTGAGTTTCTATCATCTCCGTTTTCTATCTCTCTCTGTTTTCTATCTGTCTCTGTTTTCTATCTGTATCGGTTTTTCTAATGTCTCTGCTTTGCTATCTGTCTCTGTTTTTCTATCTGTCTCTGCTTTCTATCTCATTCTGTTTACTGTCTGTTTCTGTTCTATTTCTCTGTTTTCTATCTCTCTCTGTCTCTGTTTTTCTATCTGTCCCTGTTTTCTATCTGTCTCTGTTTTCTATCTGTCTCTGTTTTCTATCTGTCTCTGTTTGCTCTGTCTCTGTTTTCTATCTGTCTCTGTTTTTCTATCTGTCTCTGTTTGCTCTCAGTCTCTGTTCTCTCTCTTTCTCTGATTTTCAATCTGACTCTGGTTTCTATCTCTCTCTGTGTTTCTGTCATCTCCGTTTTCTATATCTCTCTGTTTTCTTTCTCACTCTGTTTTTTATCTGTCTCTGTTTTTCTCTCTGTCTCTGTGTTGCTATCTGTCTCTGCTTTCTATCTGTCTCTGTTTTCTATCTCAGTCAGTTTTCTATCTGTCTCTGTTTTCTCTGTCTATTTTTCTATCTCTGTATGTTTCCTATCTGTCTCCATTTTTCTATCTCGCTCTGTTTTTCTATCTTTCTCTGTTTCTCTATCTGTCTCTGCTTTCTATCTCATTCTGTTTACTGTCTGCTTCTGTTCTATTTCTCTGTTTTCTAACTCTCTCTGTTTTCTATCTGTCTCTGTTTTCCATCTGTCTTTGTTTTTCTATCTGTCTCTGTTTTTCTATCAGTCTTTGTTTTATATCTGTCTCTGTTTTTGTATCTGTCTCTGTTTTCTTTCTCAATCTCTTTTCTATCTGTCTTTGTTTTTCTATCTGTCTCCATTTTTCTAAGTCTCTGTTTTCTGTCTGTGTTTGTTTTCTGTCCCGCTTGTTTTTCTATGTGTCTCTGTTTTTCCATCTCCCATTGTTTTTCTATCTCCTTCTGTTTTCTCTCACTCTCTGCTTTCTATCTGTCTCAGTTTTCTATCTGTCTCTGCTTTCTATCTGTCTCTGTTTTTCTATCTGTCTCTGTTTTTCTATCTGTCTCTGTTTTTCTAACTGTCTCTGTTTTCTATCTGTCTCTGTTTTCTATCTGTCTCTGTTTTTCTATCTGTCTCTGTTTTCTATCTGTCTCTGTTTTTCTATCTGTCTCTGTTTTCTATCTTTGTTTTTATTTATCTCTCTCTGCTTTTCTATCTGCCTCTGTTTGCTATCTGCCTGTTTTTCTATCTGTCTCTCTTTTTCTATCTCTCTCAGTTTTTCTATCCGTCTCTCTTTTTTCTATCTCACTCTGTTTTTTCTATCTGTCTCTGTTTTCTATCTGTCTCTGTTTTCTATCTGTCTGTTTTTCGATCTGTCTCTGTTTTCTATCTGTCTCTGTTTTTCTAACTATCTCTGTTTTCCTTCTGTCCCTATCTTTTTCTATCTCCCATGTTTTCTATCCCTCTCTGCTTTCTATCTGATTCTGCTTGCTATCTGTCTCTGTTTTTTCTCTGTCTCTGTTTTCCATCTGTCTCTGTTTTTCTAACTATCTCTGTTTTCCTTCTGTCCCTATCTTTTTCTATCTCCCATGTTTTCTATCCCTCTCTGCTTTCTATCTGATTCTGCTTTCTATCTGTCTCTGGTTTTCTATCTGCCTCCGTTTTTCTATCTCTCTCTGTTTTCTATCTCTCCCTGTTTTCTATCTGTCTCCGTTTTTCTATCTCTCTCTGTTTTTCTATCTCTCCCTTTTTTTGTGCCTCTGTTTTTCTTATATCTGTCTCTGTTTCACTATCTGCCTCTGTTTTTATAATTGTCTCTGTTTTCTTTGTCCCTCTCTTTACTATCTGTCTCTGTTTTCTATCTGTCTCTGCTTTCTATCTGTCTCTGTTTTTCTATCTGTCTCCATTTTTCTAATCTGTCTGTTTTCTGTCTGTGTTTGTTTTCTGTCCTGCTGTTTTTCAATGTGTCTCTGTCTTTCCATCTCCAAACGTTTTTCTATCTCCTTCTATTTCTCTCCCTCTCTGCTTTCTATCTGCCTCAGTTTACTATCTGTCTCTGCTTTCTATCTGTCTCTGTTTTTCTATCTGTCTCTGTTTTCTATCTTTGTTTTTTTTTATCTCTCTCTGTTTTTCTATCTGTCTCTGTTTTCTACCTGCCTGTTTTTCTATGTCTCTCTTTTTCTATCTCTCTCTGTTTTTCTATCTGTCTCTGTTTTCTATCTGTCTCTGTTTGTTCTCTGTCTCTGTTTTCCATCTGTCTCCGTTTGCCATCTGTCTTTGTTTTTCAAACTATCTCTGTTTTCCTTCTGTCCCTATCTTTTTCTATCTCCCATGTTTTCTATCCCTCTCTGCTTTCTATCTGATTCTGCTTTCTATCTGTCTCTGTTTTTCTCTCTGTCTCTGTTTTTCTATCTGTCTCCGTTTTTCTATCTCTCTCTGTTTTCCTATCTGTCTCTGTTTTCTAACTGGCTCTCTTTTTCTATCTGTCTCTGTTTTCTATCTGTCTCTGTTTTCGATCTGTCTCTGTTTTCTATCTGTCTCTGTTTTCTATCTGTCTCTGTTTTCTATCTGTCTCTGTTTTTCTATCTGTCTTTGTTCTCTGTTCTCTGTTCTGTTTGCAATCTGACACTGTTTTCTATCTCTCTCTGTTTTTCTATCTGTCTCTGTTTGCTCTCTGTCTCTGTTCTCTCTCTGTCTCTGTTTTTCAATCTGACACTGTTTTCTATCTCTCTCTGAGTTTCTATCATCTCCGTTTTCTATCTCTCTCTGTTTTCTATCTGTCTCTGTTTTCTATCTGTCTCTGTTTTCTATCTGTCTCTGTTTTCTATCTGTCTCTGTTTTCTATCTGTCTCTGTTTTCTATCTGTCTCTGTTTTCTATCTGTCTCTGTTTTCTATCTCTCTCTGTTTTCTATCTGTCTCTGTTTTCTATCTGTATCGGTTTTTCTAATGTCTCTGCTTTGCTATCTGTCTCTGTTTTTCTATCTGTCTCTGCTTTCTATCTCATTCTGTTTACTGTCTGTTTCTGTTCCATTTCTCTGTTTTCTATCTCTCTCTGTCTCTGTTTTTCTATCTGTCCCTGTTTTCTATCTGTCTCTGTTTTCTATCTGTCTCTGTTTTCTATCTGTCTCTGTTTGCTCTGTCTCTGTTTTCTATCTGTCTCTGTTTTTCTATCTGTCTCTGTTTGCTCTCAGTCTCTGTTCTCTCTCTTTCTCTGATTTTCAATCTGACTCTGTTTTCTATCTCTCTCTGTGTTTCTGTCATCTCCGTTTTCTATATCTCTCTGTTTTCTTTCTCACTCTGTTTTTTATCTGTCTCTGTTTTTCTCTCTGTCTCTGTGTTGCTATCTGTCTCTGCTTTCTATCTGTCTCTGTTTTCTATCTCAGTCAGTTTTCTATCTGTCTCTGTTTTCTCTGTCTATTTTTCTATCTCTGTATGTTTCCTATCAGTCTCCATTTTTCTATCTCGCTCTGTTTTTCTATCTTTCTCTGTTTCTCTATCTGTCTCTGCTTTCTATCTCATTCTGTTTACTGTCTGCTTCTGTTCTATTTCTCTGTTTTCTAACTCTCTCTGTTTTCTATCTGTCTCTGTTTTCCATCTGTCTTTGTTTTTCTATCTGTCTCTGTTTTTCTATCAGTCTTTGTTTTATATCTGTCTCTGTTTTTGTATCTGTCTCTGTTTTCTTTCTCAATCTCTTTTCTATCTGTCTTTGTTTTTCTATCTGTCTCCATTTTTCTAAGTCTCTGTTTTCTGTCTGTGTTTGTTTTCTGTCCCGCTTGTTTTTCTATGTGTCTCTGTTTTTCCATCTCCCATTGTTTTTCTATCTCCTTCTGTTTTCTCTCACTCTCTGCTTTCTATCTGTCTCAGTTTTCTATCTGTCTCTGCTTTCTATCTGTCTCTGTTTTTCTATCTGTCTCTGTTTTTCTATCTGTCTCTGTTTTTCTAACTGTCTCTGTTTTCTATCTGTCTCTGTTTTCTATCTGTCTCTGTTTTTCTATCTGTCTCTGTTTTCTATCTGTCTCTGTTTTTCTATCTGTCTCTGTTTTCTATCTTTGTTTTTATTTATCTCTCTCTGCTTTTCTATCTGCCTCTGTTTGCTATCTGCCTGTTTTTCTATCTGTCTCTCTTTTTCTATCTCTCTCAGTTTTTCTATCCGTCTCTCTTTTTTCTATCTCACTCTGTTTTTTCTATCTGTCTCTGTTTTCTATCTGTCTCTGTTTTCTATCTGTCTCTGTTTTCTATCTGTCTGTTTTTCGATCTGTCTCTGTTTTCTATCTGTCTCTGTTTTTCTAACTATCTCTGTTTTCCTTCTGTCCCTATCTTTTTCTATCTCCCATGTTTTCTATCCCTCTCTGCTTTCTATCTGATTCTGCTTGCTATCTGTCTCTGTTTTTTCTCTGTCTCTGTTTTCCATCTGTCTCTGTTTTTCTATCTCTGTTTTCCTT
Organism: Isurus oxyrinchus; assembly: GCA_026770705.1. Lineage (NCBI taxonomy): Eukaryota > Metazoa > Chordata > Chondrichthyes > Lamniformes > Lamnidae > Isurus > Isurus oxyrinchus. The sequence goes on along the minus strand of JANJGN010000541.1, from coordinate 160,650 downwards.
CTGTCCCTATCTTTTTCTATCTCCCATGTTTTCTATCCCTCTCTGCTTTCTATCTGATTCTGCTTTCTATCTGTCTCTGGTTTTCTATCTGCCTCCGTTTTTCTATCTCTCTCTGTTTTCTATCTCTCCCTGTTTTCTATCTGTCTCCGTTTTTCTATCTCTCTCTGTTTTTCTATCTCTCCCTTTTTTTGTGCCTCTGTTTTTCTTATATCTGTCTCTGTTTCTCTATCTGCCTCTGTTTTTATAATTGTCTCTGTTTTCTTTGTCCCTCTCTTTACTATCTGTCTCTGTTTTCTATCTGTCTCTGCTTTCTATCTGTCTCTGTTTTCCTATCTGTCTCCATTTTTCTAATCTGTCTGTTTTCTGTCTGTGTTTGTTTTCTGTCCTGCTGTTTTTCAATGTGTCTCTGTCTTTCCATCTCCAAACGTTTTTCTATCTCCTTCTATTTCTCTCCCTCTCTGCTTTCTATCTGCCTCAGTTTACTATCTGTCTCTGCTTTCTATCTGTCTCTGTTTTTCTATCTGTCTCTGTTTTCTATCTTTGTTTTTTTTTATCTCTCTCTGTTTTTCTATCTGTCTCTGTTTTCTACCTGCCTGTTTTTCTATGTCTCTCTTTTTCTATCTCTCTCTGTTTTTCTATCTGTCTCTGTTTTCTATCTGTCTCTGTTTGTTCTCTGTCTCTGTTTTCCATCTGTCTCCGTTTGCCATCTGTCTTTGTTTTTCAAACTATCTCTGTTTTCCTTCTGTCCCTATCTTTTTCTATCTCCCATGTTTTCTATCCCTCTCTGCTTTCTATCTGATTCTGCTTTCTATCTGTCTCTGTTTTTCTCTCTGTCTCTGTTTTTCTATCTGTCTCCGTTTTTCTATCTCTCTCTGTTTTCCTATCTGTCTCTGTTTTCTAACTGGCTCTCTTTTTCTATCTGTCTCTGTTTTCTATCTGTCTCTGTTTTCGATCTGTCTCTGTTTTCTATCTGTCTCTGTTTTCTATCTGTCTCTGTTTTCTATCTGTCTCTGTTTTTCTATCTGTCTCTGTTCTCTGTTCTCTGTTCTGTTTGCAATCTGACACTGTTTTCTATCTCTCTCTGAGTTTCTATCATCTCCGTTTTCTATCTCTCTCTGTTTTCTATCTGTCTCTGTTTTCTATCTGTATCGGTTTTTCTAATGTCTCTGCTTTGCTATCTGTCTCTGTTTTTCTATCTGTCTCTGCTTTCTATCTCATTCTGTTTACTGTCTGTTTCTGTTCTATTTCTCTGTTTTCTATCTCTCTCTGTCTCTGTTTTTCTATCTGTCCCTGTTTTCTATCTGTCTCTGTTTTCTATCTGTCTCTGTTTTCTATCTGTCTCTGTTTGCTCTGTCTCTGTTTTCTATCTGTCTCTGTTTTTCTATCTGTCTCTGTTTGCTCTCAGTCTCTGTTCTCTCTCTTTCTCTGATTTTCAATCTGACTCTGGTTTCTATCTCTCTCTGTGTTTCTGTCATCTCCGTTTTCTATATCTCTCTGTTTTCTTTCTCACTCTGTTTTTTATCTGTCTCTGTTTTTCTCTCTGTCTCTGTGTTGCTATCTGTCTCTGCTTTCTATCTGTCTCTGTTTTCTATCTCAGTCAGTTTTCTATCTGTCTCTGTTTTCTCTGTCTATTTTTCTATCTCTGTATGTTTCCTATCTGTCTCCATTTTTCTATCTCGCTCTGTTTTTCTATCTTTCTCTGTTTCTCTATCTGTCTCTGCTTTCTATCTCATTCTGTTTACTGTCTGCTTCTGTTCTATTTCTCTGTTTTCTAACTCTCTCTGTTTTCTATCTGTCTCTGTTTTCCATCTGTCTTTGTTTTTCTATCTGTCTCTGTTTTTCTATCAGTCTTTGTTTTATATCTGTCTCTGTTTTTGTATCTGTCTCTGTTTTCTTTCTCAATCTCTTTTCTATCTGTCTTTGTTTTTCTATCTGTCTCCATTTTTCTAAGTCTCTGTTTTCTGTCTGTGTTTGTTTTCTGTCCCGCTTGTTTTTCTATGTGTCTCTGTTTTTCCATCTCCCATTGTTTTTCTATCTCCTTCTGTTTTCTCTCACTCTCTGCTTTCTATCTGTCTCAGTTTTCTATCTGTCTCTGCTTTCTATCTGTCTCTGTTTTTCTATCTGTCTCTGTTTTTCTATCTGTCTCTGTTTTTCTAACTGTCTCTGTTTTCTATCTGTCTCTGTTTTCTATCTGTCTCTGTTTTTCTATCTGTCTCTGTTTTCTATCTGTCTCTGTTTTTCTATCTGTCTCTGTTTTCTATCTTTGTTTTTATTTATCTCTCTCTGCTTTTCTATCTGCCTCTGTTTGCTATCTGCCTGTTTTTCTATCTGTCTCTCTTTTTCTATCTCTCTCAGTTTTTCTATCCGTCTCTCTTTTTTCTATCTCACTCTGTTTTTTCTATCTGTCTCTGTTTTCTATCTGTCTCTGTTTTCTATCTGTCTGTTTTTCGATCTGTCTCTGTTTTCTATCTGTCTCTGTTTTTCTAACTATCTCTGTTTTCCTTCTGTCCCTATCTTTTTCTATCTCCCATGTTTTCTATCCCTCTCTGCTTTCTATCTGATTCTGCTTGCTATCTGTCTCTGTTTTTTCTCTGTCTCTGTTTTCCATCTGTCTCTGTTTTTCTAACTATCTCTGTTTTCCTTCTGTCCCTATCTTTTTCTATCTCCCATGTTTTCTATCCCTCTCTGCTTTCTATCTGATTCTGCTTTCTATCTGTCTCTGGTTTTCTATCTGCCTCCGTTTTTCTATCTCTCTCTGTTTTCTATCTCTCCCTGTTTTCTATCTGTCTCCGTTTTTCTATCTCTCTCTGTTTTTCTATCTCTCCCTTTTTTTGTGCCTCTGTTTTTCTTATATCTGTCTCTGTTTCACTATCTGCCTCTGTTTTTATAATTGTCTCTGTTTTCTTTGTCCCTCTCTTTACTATCTGTCTCTGTTTTCTATCTGTCTCTGCTTTCTATCTGTCTCTGTTTTTCTATCTGTCTCCATTTTTCTAATCTGTCTGTTTTCTGTCTGTGTTTGTTTTCTGTCCTGCTGTTTTTCAATGTGTCTCTGTCTTTCCATCTCCAAACGTTTTTCTATCTCCTTCTATTTCTCTCCCTCTCTGCTTTCTATCTGCCTCAGTTTACTATCTGTCTCTGCTTTCTATCTGTCTCTGTTTTTCTATCTGTCTCTGTTTTCTATCTTTGTTTTTTTTTATCTCTCTCTGTTTTTCTATCTGTCTCTGTTTTCTACCTGCCTGTTTTTCTATGTCTCTCTTTTTCTATCTCTCTCTGTTTTTCTATCTGTCTCTGTTTTCTATCTGTCTCTGTTTGTTCTCTGTCTCTGTTTTCCATCTGTCTCCGTTTGCCATCTGTCTTTGTTTTTCAAACTATCTCTGTTTTCCTTCTGTCCCTATCTTTTTCTATCTCCCATGTTTTCTATCCCTCTCTGCTTTCTATCTGATTCTGCTTTCTATCTGTCTCTGTTTTTCTCTCTGTCTCTGTTTTTCTATCTGTCTCCGTTTTTCTATCTCTCTCTGTTTTCCTATCTGTCTCTGTTTTCTAACTGGCTCTCTTTTTCTATCTGTCTCTGTTTTCTATCTGTCTCTGTTTTCGATCTGTCTCTGTTTTCTATCTGTCTCTGTTTTCTATCTGTCTCTGTTTTCTATCTGTCTCTGTTTTTCTATCTGTCTTTGTTCTCTGTTCTCTGTTCTGTTTGCAATCTGACACTGTTTTCTATCTCTCTCTGTTTTTCTATCTGTCTCTGTTTGCTCTCTGTCTCTGTTCTCTCTCTGTCTCTGTTTTTCAATCTGACACTGTTTTCTATCTCTCTCTGAGTTTCTATCATCTCCGTTTTCTATCTCTCTCTGTTTTCTATCTGTCTCTGTTTTCTATCTGTCTCTGTTTTCTATCTGTCTCTGTTTTCTATCTGTCTCTGTTTTCTATCTGTCTCTGTTTTCTATCTGTCTCTGTTTTCTATCTGTCTCTGTTTTCTATCTCTCTCTGTTTTCTATCTGTCTCTGTTTTCTATCTGTATCGGTTTTTCTAATGTCTCTGCTTTGCTATCTGTCTCTGTTTTTCTATCTGTCTCTGCTTTCTATCTCATTCTGTTTACTGTCTGTTTCTGTTCCATTTCTCTGTTTTCTATCTCTCTCTGTCTCTGTTTTCTATCTGTCCCTGTTTTCTATCTGTCTCTGTTTTCTATCTGTCTCTGTTTTCTATCTGTCTCTGTTTGCTCTGTCTCTGTTTTCTATCTGTCTCTGTTTTTCTATCTGTCTCTGTTTGCTCTCAGTCTCTGTTCTCTCTCTTTCTCTGATTTTCAATCTGACTCTGTTTTCTATCTCTCTCTGTGTTTCTGTCATCTCCGTTTTCTATATCTCTCTGTTTTCTTTCTCACTCTGTTTTTTATCTGTCTCTGTTTTTCTCTCTGTCTCTGTGTTGCTATCTGTCTCTGCTTTCTATCTGTCTCTGTTTTCTATCTCAGTCAGTTTTCTATCTGTCTCTGTTTTCTCTGTCTATTTTTCTATCTCTGTATGTTTCCTATCAGTCTCCATTTTTCTATCTCGCTCTGTTTTTCTATCTTTCTCTGTTTCTCTATCTGTCTCTGCTTTCTATCTCATTCTGTTTACTGTCTGCTTCTGTTCTATTTCTCTGTTTTCTAACTCTCTCTGTTTTCTATCTGTCTCTGTTTTCCATCTGTCTTTGTTTTTCTATCTGTCTCTGTTTTTCTATCAGTCTTTGTTTTATATCTGTCTCTGTTTTTGTATCTGTCTCTGTTTTCTTTCTCAATCTCTTTTCTATCTGTCTTTGTTTTTCTATCTGTCTCCATTTTTCTAAGTCTCTGTTTTCTGTCTGTGTTTGTTTTCTGTCCCGCTTGTTTTTCTATGTGTCTCTGTTTTTCCATCTCCCATTGTTTTTCTATCTCCTTCTGTTTTCTCTCACTCTCTGCTTTCTATCTGTCTCAGTTTTCTATCTGTCTCTGCTTTCTATCTGTCTCTGTTTTTCTATCTGTCTCTGTTTTTCTATCTGTCTCTGTTTTTCTAACTGTCTCTGTTTTCTATCTGTCTCTGTTTTCTATCTGTCTCTGTTTTTCTATCTGTCTCTGTTTTCTATCTGTCTCTGTTTTTCTATCTGTCTCTGTTTTCTATCTTTGTTTTTATTTATCTCTCTCTGCTTTTCTATCTGCCTCTGTTTGCTATCTGCCTGTTTTTCTATCTGTCTCTCTTTTTCTATCTCTCTCAGTTTTTCTATCCGTCTCTCTTTTTTCTATCTCACTCTGTTTTTTCTATCTGTCTCTGTTTTCTATCTGTCTCTGTTTTCTATCTGTCTCTGTTTTCTATCTGTCTGTTTTTCGATCTGTCTCTGTTTTCTATCTGTCTCTGTTTTTCTAACTATCTCTGTTTTCCTTCTGTCCCTATCTTTTTCTATCTCCCATGTTTTCTATCCCTCTCTGCTTTCTATCTGATTCTGCTTGCTATCTGTCTCTGTTTTTTCTCTGTCTCTGTTTTCCATCTGTCTCTGTTTTTCTAACTATCTCTGTTTTCCTTCTGTCCCTATCTTTTTCTATCTCCCATGTTTTCTATCCCTCTCTGCTTTCTATCTGATTCTGCTTTCTATCTGTCTCTGGTTTTCTATCTGCCTCCGTTTTTCTATCTCTCTCTGTTTTCTATCTCTCCCTGTTTTCTATCTGTCTCCGTTTTTCTATCTCTCTCTGTTTTTCTATCTCTCCCTTTTTTTGTGCCTCTGTTTTTCTTATATCTGTCTCTGTTTCTCTATCTGCCTCTGTTTTTATAATTGTCTCTGTTTTCTTTGTCCCTCTCTTTACTATCTGTCTCTGTTTTCTATCTGTCTCTGCTTTCTATCTGTCTCTGTTTTCCTATCTGTCTCCATTTTTCTAATCTGTCTGTTTTCTGTCTGTGTTTGTTTTCTGTCCTGCTGTTTTTCAATGTGTCTCTGTCTTTCCATCTCCAAACGTTTTTCTATCTCCTTCTATTTCTCTCCCTCTCTGCTTTCTATCTGCCTCAGTTTACTATCTGTCTCTGCTTTCTATCTGTCTCTGTTTTTCTATCTGTCTCTGTTTTCTATCTTTGTTTTTTTTTATCTCTCTCTGTTTTTCTATCTGTCTCTGTTTTCTACCTGCCTGTTTTTCTATGTCTCTCTTTTTCTATCTCTCTCTGTTTTTCTATCTGTCTCTGTTTTCTATCTGTCTCTGTTTGTTCTCTGTCTCTGTTTTCCATCTGTCTCCGTTTGCCATCTGTCTTTGTTTTTCAAACTATCTCTGTTTTCCTTCTGTCCCTATCTTTTTCTATCTCCCATGTTTTCTATCCCTCTCTGCTTTCTATCTGATTCTGCTTTCTATCTGTCTCTGTTTTTCTCTCTGTCTCTGTTTTTCTATCTGTCTCCGTTTTTCTATCTCTCTCTGTTTTCCTATCTGTCTCTGTTTTCTAACTGGCTCTCTTTTTCTATCTGTCTCTGTTTTCTATCTGTCTCTGTTTTCGATCTGTCTCTGTTTTCTATCTGTCTCTGTTTTCTATCTGTCTCTGTTTTCTATCTGTCTCTGTTTTTCTATCTGTCTCTGTTCTCTGTTCTCTGTTCTGTTTGCAATCTGACACTGTTTTCTATCTCTCTCTGAGTTTCTATCATCTCCGTTTTCTATCTCTCTCTGTTTTCTATCTGTCTCTGTTTTCTATCTGTATCGGTTTTTCTAATGTCTCTGCTTTGCTATCTGTCTCTGTTTTTCTATCTGTCTCTGCTTTCTATCTCATTCTGTTTACTGTCTGTTTCTGTTCTATTTCTCTGTTTTCTATCTCTCTCTGTCTCTGTTTTTCTATCTGTCCCTGTTTTCTATCTGTCTCTGTTTTCTATCTGTCTCTGTTTTCTATCTGTCTCTGTTTGCTCTGTCTCTGTTTTCTATCTGTCTCTGTTTTTCTATCTGTCTCTGTTTGCTCTCAGTCTCTGTTCTCTCTCTTTCTCTGATTTTCAATCTGACTCTGGTTTCTATCTCTCTCTGTGTTTCTGTCATCTCCGTTTTCTATATCTCTCTGTTTTCTTTCTCACTCTGTTTTTTATCTGTCTCTGTTTTTCTCTCTGTCTCTGTGTTGCTATCTGTCTCTGCTTTCTATCTGTCTCTGTTTTCTATCTCAGTCAGTTTTCTATCTGTCTCTGTTTTCTCTGTCTATTTTTCTATCTCTGTATGTTTCCTATCTGTCTCCATTTTTCTATCTCGCTCTGTTTTTCTATCTTTCTCTGTTTCTCTATCTGTCTCTGCTTTCTATCTCATTCTGTTTACTGTCTGCTTCTGTTCTATTTCTCTGTTTTCTAACTCTCTCTGTTTTCTATCTGTCTCTGTTTTCCATCTGTCTTTGTTTTTCTATCTGTCTCTGTTTTTCTATCAGTCTTTGTTTTATATCTGTCTCTGTTTTTGTATCTGTCTCTGTTTTCTTTCTCAATCTCTTTTCTATCTGTCTTTGTTTTTCTATCTGTCTCCATTTTTCTAAGTCTCTGTTTTCTGTCTGTGTTTGTTTTCTGTCCCGCTTGTTTTTCTATGTGTCTCTGTTTTTCCATCTCCCATTGTTTTTCTATCTCCTTCTGTTTTCTCTCACTCTCTGCTTTCTATCTGTCTCAGTTTTCTATCTGTCTCTGCTTTCTATCTGTCTCTGTTTTTCTATCTGTCTCTGTTTTTCTATCTGTCTCTGTTTTTCTAACTGTCTCTGTTTTCTATCTGTCTCTGTTTTCTATCTGTCTCTGTTTTTCTATCTGTCTCTGTTTTCTATCTGTCTCTGTTTTTCTATCTGTCTCTGTTTTCTATCTTTGTTTTTATTTATCTCTCTCTGCTTTTCTATCTGCCTCTGTTTGCTATCTGCCTGTTTTTCTATCTGTCTCTCTTTTTCTATCTCTCTCAGTTTTTCTATCCGTCTCTCTTTTTTCTATCTCACTCTGTTTTTTCTATCTGTCTCTGTTTTCTATCTGTCTCTGTTTTCTATCTGTCTGTTTTTCGATCTGTCTCTGTTTTCTATCTGTCTCTGTTTTTCTAACTATCTCTGTTTTCCTTCTGTCCCTATCTTTTTCTATCTCCCATGTTTTCTATCCCTCTCTGCTTTCTATCTGATTCTGCTTGCTATCTGTCTCTGTTTTTTCTCTGTCTCTGTTTTCCATCTGTCTCTGTTTTTCTAACTATCTCTGTTTTCCTTCTGTCCCTATCTTTTTCTATCTCCCATGTTTTCTATCCCTCTCTGCTTTCTATCTGATTCTGCTTTCTATCTGTCTCTGGTTTTCTATCTGCCTCCGTTTTTCTATCTCTCTCTGTTTTCTATCTCTCCCTGTTTTCTATCTGTCTCCGTTTTTCTATCTCTCTCTGTTTTTCTATCTCTCCCTTTTTTTGTGCCTCTGTTTTTCTTATATCTGTCTCTGTTTCACTATCTGCCTCTGTTTTTATAATTGTCTCTGTTTTCTTTGTCCCTCTCTTTACTATCTGTCTCTGTTTTCTATCTGTCTCTGCTTTCTATCTGTCTCTGTTTTTCTATCTGTCTCCATTTTTCTAATCTGTCTGTTTTCTGTCTGTGTTTGTTTTCTGTCCTGCTGTTTTTCAATGTGTCTCTGTCTTTCCATCTCCAAACGTTTTTCTATCTCCTTCTATTTCTCTCCCTCTCTGCTTTCTATCTGCCTCAGTTTACTATCTGTCTCTGCTTTCTATCTGTCTCTGTTTTTCTATCTGTCTCTGTTTTCTATCTTTGTTTTTTTTTATCTCTCTCTGTTTTTCTATCTGTCTCTGTTTTCTACCTGCCTGTTTTTCTATGTCTCTCTTTTTCTATCTCTCTCTGTTTTTCTATCTGTCTCTGTTTTCTATCTGTCTCTGTTTTCTATCTGTCTCTGTTTTTCTATCTCTCTCAGTTTTTCTATCCGTCTCTCTTTTTTCTATCTCACTCTGTTTTTTCTATCTGTCTCTGTTTTCTATCTGTCTCTGTTTTCTATCTGTCTCTGTTTTCTATCTGTCTGTTTTTCGATCTGTCTCTGTTTTCTATCTGTCTCTGTTTTTCTAACTATCTCTGTTTTCCTTCTGTCCCTATCTTTTTCTATCTCCCATGTTTTCTATCCCTCTCTGCTTTCTATCTGATTCTGCTTGCTATCTGTCTCTGTTTTTTCTCTGTCTCTGTTTTCCATCTGTCTCTGTTTTTCTAACTATCTCTGTTTTCCTTCTGTCCCTATCTTTTTCTATCTCCCATGTTTTCTATCCCTCTCTGCTTTCTATCTGATTCTGCTTTCTATCTGTCTCTGGTTTTCTATCTGCCTCCGTTTTTCTATCTCTCTCTGTTTTCTATCTCTCCCTGTTTTCTATCTGTCTCCGTTTTTCTATCTCTCTCTGTTTTTCTATCTCTCCCTTTTTTTGTGCCTCTGTTTTTCTTATATCTGTCTCTGTTTCTCTATCTGCCTCTGTTTTTATAATTGTCTCTGTTTTCTTTGTCCCTCTCTTTACTATCTGTCTCTGTTTTCTATCTGTCTCTGCTTTCTATCTGTCTCTGTTTTCCTATCTGTCTCCATTTTTCTAATCTGTCTGTTTTCTGTCTGTGTTTGTTTTCTGTCCTGCTGTTTTTCAATGTGTCTCTGTCTTTCCATCTCCAAACGTTTTTCTATCTCCTTCTATTTCTCTCCCTCTCTGCTTTCTATCTGCCTCAGTTTACTATCTGTCTCTGCTTTCTATCTGTCTCTGTTTTTCTATCTGTCTCTGTTTTCTATCTTTGTTTTTTTTTATCTCTCTCTGTTTTTCTATCTGTCTCTGTTTTCTACCTGCCTGTTTTTCTATGTCTCTCTTTTTCTATCTCTCTCTGTTTTTCTATCTGTCTCTGTTTTCTATCTGTCTCTGTTTGTTCTCTGTCTCTGTTTTCCATCTGTCTCCGTTTGCCATCTGTCTTTGTTTTTCAAACTATCTCTGTTTTCCTTCTGTCCCTATCTTTTTCTATCTCCCATGTTTTCTATCCCTCTCTGCTTTCTATCTGATTCTGCTTTCTATCTGTCTCTGTTTTTCTCTCTGTCTCTGTTTTTCTATCTGTCTCCGTTTTTCTATCTCTCTCTGTTTTCCTATCTGTCTCTGTTTTCTAACTGGCTCTCTTTTTCTATCTGTCTCTGTTTTCTATCTGTCTCTGTTTTCGATCTGTCTCTGTTTTCTATCTGTCTCTGTTTTCTATCTGTCTCTGTTTTCTATCTGTCTCTGTTTTTCTATCTGTCTCTGTTCTCTGTTCTCTGTTCTGTTTGCAATCTGACACTGTTTTCTATCTCTCTCTGAGTTTCTATCATCTCCGTTTTCTATCTCTCTCTGTTTTCTATCTGTCTCTGTTTTCTATCTGTATCGGTTTTTCTAATGTCTCTGCTTTGCTATCTGTCTCTGTTTTTCTATCTGTCTCTGCTTTCTATCTCATTCTGTTTACTGTCTGTTTCTGTTCTATTTCTCTGTTTTCTATCTCTCTCTGTCTCTGTTTTTCTATCTGTCCCTGTTTTCTATCTGTCTCTGTTTTCTATCTGTCTCTGTTTTCTATCTGTCTCTGTTTGCTCTGTCTCTGTTTTCTATCTGTCTCTGTTTTTCTATCTGTCTCTGTTTGCTCTCAGTCTCTGTTCTCTCTCTTTCTCTGATTTTCAATCTGACTCTGGTTTCTATCTCTCTCTGTGTTTCTGTCATCTCCGTTTTCTATATCTCTCTGTTTTCTTTCTCACTCTGTTTTTTATCTGTCTCTGTTTTTCTCTCTGTCTCTGTGTTGCTATCTGTCTCTGCTTTCTATCTGTCTCTGTTTTCTATCTCAGTCAGTTTTCTATCTGTCTCTGTTTTCTCTGTCTATTTTTCTATCTCTGTATGTTTCCTATCTGCCTCCATTTTTCTATCTCGCTCAGTTTTCCTATCTTTCTCTGTTTTTCGATCTGTCTCTGTTTTTCTATCTGTCTTTGTTTTATATCTGTCTCTGTTTTTATATCTCTCTCTGTTTTCTATCTGTCTCTGTTTTCTATCTGTCCCTGTTTTCTGTCTGTCTCTGTTTTCTATCTGTCTCTGTTTTCTATCTGTCTCTGTTTTTCTATCTGTCTCTTTTTTCTATCTGTCTCTGTTTTTCTATCTGTCTCTGTTTCCTATCTGCCTCTGTTTTCTATCTGTCTCTGTTTTTCTATCAGTCTTTGTTTTATATCTGTCTCTGTTTTGATATCTGTCTCTGTTTTCTTTCTCAATCTCTTTTCTATCTATCTCTGCTTTTCTATCTGTCTCCATTTTTCTCACAGTCTCTGTTTTCTGTCTGTGTTTGTTTTCTGTCCCGCTTGTTTTTCTATGTGTCTCTGTTTTTCCATCTCCCAACGTTTATCTATCTCCTTGTTTTCTCTCCCTCTCTGCTTTCTATCTGCCTCAGTTTACTATCTGTCTCTGCTTTCCATCTGTCTCTGTTTTTCTCTCTGTCTCTGTTTTGCTATCTCTCTCTGTTTTCTATCTCTCTCTGTTTTCGATCTCTCTCTGTTTTCTATCTGTCTCTGTTTTTCTCTCTGTCTCTGTTTTCTATCTCATTCAGTTTTCTTTCTGTCTCTGTTTTCACTGTCTATTTTTCTATCTCTATATGTTTCCTATCTGTCTCCATTTTTCTATCTCGCTCAGTTTTTCTATCTTTCTCTGTTTTTCTATCTGTCTCTGTTTTTCTATCAGTCTTTGTTTTATAACTGTTTCTGTTTTGATATCTGCCTCTGTTTTCTTTCTCACTCTCTTTTCTATCTGTCTCTGTTTTCTATCTGTCTCTGTTTTTCTATCTGTCTCCATTTTTCTAACAGTCTGTTTTCTGTCTGTGTCTGTTTTCTGTCCCGTTGTTTTTCTATGTGTCTCTGTTTTTCCATCTCCCAACGTTTTTCTATCTCCTTCTGTTTTCTCTCCCTCTCTGCTTTCTATCTGTCTCTGTTTTTCTATCTGTCTCTGTTTTCTATCTTTGTTTTTTATCTCTCTCTGTTTTTCTATCTCTCTGTTTTCTATCTGCCTGTTTTTCTATCTGTCTCTCTTTTTCTATCTCTCTCTGTTTTTCTATCTGTCTCTGTTTTCTATCTGTCTCTGTTTGCCTTCTGTCTCTGTTTTTCTAACTGTCTCTGTTTTCTATCTGTCTCTGTCTGTTCTCTGTCTCTGTTTTCTATCTGTCTCTCTTTTTCTAACTATCTCTGTTTTCCTTCTGTCCCTATCTTTTTCTATCTCCCATGTTTTCCATCCCTCTCTGCTTTCTACCTGATTCTGCTTTCTATCTGTCTCTGTTTTTCTCTCTGTCTCTGTTTTTCTATCTGTCTCTGTTTTCTCTCTCATTCTGTGTTCTATCTGTCTCTGTTCTCTCTCCCTGTTTCCTATCTCTCTCTGTGTTCTATCTGTCTCCGTTTTCTATCTCTCTTTGTTTTCCATCTCTCTCTGTTTTCTATCTGTCTCTGTTTTTCTCTCTGTCACTGTTTTCTATCTCATTCAGTTTTCTTTCTGTCTCTGTTTTCTCTGTCTATTTTTCTAACTCTATATGTTTCCTATCTGTCTCCATTTTTCTATCTCGCTCAGTTTTTCTATCTTTCTCTCTTTTCTATCTGTCTCTGTTTTTCTATCAGTCTTTGTTTTCTATCTCTCTCTGTTTTTCTATCTCTCTCTGTTTTTCTATCTGTCTCTGTTTTTCTAACAGTCACTGTTTTCTGTCTGTGTTTGTTTTCTGTCCCGCTGTTTTTCTATGTGTCTCTGTTTTTCCATCTCCCAACGTTTTTCTATCTCCTTCTGTTTTCTCTCACTCTCTGCTTTCTGTCTCAGTTGTCTATCTGTCTCTGCTTTCTATCTGTCTCTGCTTTTCTCTCTCTCTCTGTTTTCTATCTGTCTCTGTTTTTCTATCTGTCTCGGTTTTCTATCTGTCTCTGTTTTCTATCTGTCTCTGTTTTTCTATCTGTCTCTGTTTTCTATCTGTCTCTGTTTTTCTATCTGTCTCTGCTTTCTATCTGTCTCTGTTTTCTATCTGTCTCTGTTTTCTATCTGTCTCTGTTTTCTATCTACCTCTGTTTTCTATCTGTCTCAGTTTTCTATCTGTCTCTGCTTCCTATCTGTCTCAGTTTTCTATCTGTCTCTGTTTTCTATCTGTCTGAGTTTTCTATCTGTCTCTGCTTCCTATCTGTCTCTGTTTTCTATCTGTCTCAGTTTTCTATCTGTCTCTGCTTCCTATCTGTCTCTGTTTTCTATCTGTCTCAGTTTTCTATCTGTCTCTGTTTTCTATCTGTCTCTGTTTTCTCTCTGTCTCTGTTTTTCTATCTCTCTCTGTTTTCTATCTGTCTCTGTTTTCTATCTCTCTCTGTTTTCTATCTGTCTCTGTTTTCTATCTGTCTCTGTTTTCTATCTGTCTCTGTTTTTCTATCTGTCTCTGTTTTCTATCTGTCTCTGCTTTTCTATCTGTCTCTGCTTTTCTATCTGTCTCTGTTTTCTATCTGTCTCTGTTTTCTATCTGTCTCTGCTTTTCTATCTGTCTCTGCTTTTCTCTCTGCCTCTGTTCTCTATATTTGTTTTTATTTATCTCTCTCTGCTTTTCTATCTGCCTCTGTTTGCTATCTGCCTGTTTTTCTATCTGTCTCTCTTTTTCTATCTCTCTCAGTTTTTCTATCCGTCTCTCTTTTTTCTATCTCTCTCTGTTTTTTCTATCTGTCTCTGTTTTCTATCTGTCTCTGTTTTTCGATCTGTCTCTGTTTTCTATCTGTCTCTGTTTTTCTAACTATCTCTGTTTTCCTTCTGTCCCTATCTTTTTCTATCTCCCATGTTTTCTATCCCTCTCTGCTTTCTATCTGATTCTGCTTTCTATCTGTCTCTGGTTTTCTATTTGCCTCCGTTTTTCTATCTCTCTCTGTTTTCTATCTCTCCCTGTTTTCTATCTGTCTCCGTTTTTCTATCTCTCTCTGTTTTTCTATCTCTCCCTTTTTTTTGTGCCTCTGTTTTTCTTATATCTGTCTCTGTTTCTCTATCTGCCTCTGTTTTTATAATTGTCTCTGTTTTCTTTGTCCCTCTCTTTACTATCTGTCTCTGTTTTCTATCTGTCTCTGCTTTCTATCTGTCTCTGTTTTTCTATCTGTCTCCATTTTTCTAATCTGTCTGTTTTCTGTCTGTGTTTGTTTTCTGTCCTGCTGTTTTTCTATGTGTCTCTGTCTTTCCATCTCCAAACGTTTTTCTATCTCCTTCTATTTCTCACCCTCTCTGTTTTCTATCTGTCTCAGTTTACTATCTGTCTCTGCTTTCTATCTGTCTCTGTTTTTCTATCTGTCTCTGTTTTCTATCTTTGTTTTTTTTATCTCTCTCTGTTTTTCTATCTGTCTCTGTTTTCTACCTGCCTGTTTTTCTATCTGTCTCTCTTTTTCTATCTCTCTCTGTTTTTCTATCTGTCTCTGTTTTCTATCTGTCTCTGTTTGTTCTCTGTCTCTGTTTTCCATCTGTCTCCGTTTGCCATCTGTCTCTGTTTTTCTCTCTGTCTCTGTTTTTCTATCTGTCTCTGTTTTTCTATCTCTCTCTGTTTTCCTATCTGTCTCTGTTTTCTATCTGTCTCCGTTTTTCTATCTCTCTCTCTTTTCCTATCTGTCTCTGTTTTCTAACTGGCTCTCTTTTTCTATCTGTCTCTGTTTTCTATCTGTCTCTGTTTTCCATCTGTCTCTGTTTTTCTATCTGTGTCTGTTTGCTCTCTGTCTCTGTTCTCTCTCTGTCTCTGTTTTTCAATCTGACACTGTTTTCTATCTCTCTCTGAGTTTCTATCATCTCCGTTTTCTATCTCTCTCTGTTTTCTATCTCTCTCTGTTTTTCTATCTGTCTCTGTTTTCTATCTGTCTCTGTTTTTCGATCTGTCTCTGTTTTCTATCTGTCTCTGTTTTTCTAACTATCTCTGTTTTCCTTCTGTCCCTATCTTTTTCTATCTTCCATGTTTTCTATCCCTCTCTGCTTTCTATCTGATTCTGCTTTCTATCTGTCTCTGGTTTTCTATCTGTCTCCGTTTTTCTATCTCTCTCTGTTTTTCTATCTCTCTCTTTTTTTTGTGCCTCTGTTTTTCTTATATCTGTCTCTGTTTCTCTATCTGCCTCTGTTTTTATAATTGTCTCTGTTTTCTTTGTCCCTCTCTTTACTATCTGTCTCTGTTGTCTATCTGTCTCTGTTTTCTATCTGTCTCTGCTTTCTATCTGTCTCTGTTTTCTATCTGTCTCTGTTTTCTATCTGTCTCTGTTTTTCTATCTGTCTCCATTTTTCTAATCTGTCTGTTTTCTGTCTGTGTTTGTTTTCTGTCCTGCTGTTTTTCTATGTGTCTCTGTCTTTCCATCTCCAAACGTTTTTCTATCTCCTTCTATTTCTCTCCCTCTCTGCTTTCTATCTGTCTCAGTTTTTCTATCTGTCTCTGTTTTCTATCTTTGTTTTTTTTATCTCTCTCTGTTTTTCTATCTGTCTCTGTTTTCTACCTGCCTGTTTTTCTATCTGTCTCTTTTTTTCTATCTCTCTCTGTTTTACTATCTGTCTCTGTTTTCTATCTGTCTCTGTTTTTCTATCTGTCTCTGTTTTCCTATCTGTCTCTGTTTTCTATCTGTCTCTGTTTGCTATCTGTCTCTGTTTGTTCTCTGTCTCTGTTTTCCATCTGTCTCCGTTTGCCATCTGTCTTTGTTTTTCAAACTATCTCTGTTTTCCTTCTGTCCCTATCTTTTTCTATCTCCCATGTTTTCTATCCCTCTCTGCTTTCTATCTGATTCTGCTTGCTATCTGTCTCTGTTTTTCTCTCTGTCTCTGTTTTTCTATCTGTCTCTGTTTTTCTATCTGTCTCTGTTTTCCTTTTGTCCCTATCTTTTTCTATCTCCCATGTTTTCTATCCCTCTTGCTTTCTCTTTGATTCTGTTTGCTATCTGTCTCTGTTTTTCTATCTGTCTCTGTTTTCTATCTCTCTCTGTTTGCTATCTGTCTCTGTTTTTCATTCTGTCTGTTTTACTATCTGTCTCTGTTTGCTCTCTGTCTCTGTTCTCTATCTGACTCTGTTTCTCAATCTGAGTCTGTTTTCCATCTCCCTCTGTGTTTCTATCTGTCTATGTTTTCTATCTCTCTCTGTTTTCTATCTCTCTCTGTTTTCTATCTGTCTCTGTTTTCTATCTCTCTCTGTTTTCTATCTGTCTCTGTTTTCTATCTGTCTCTGTTTTCTATCTGTCTCTGTTTTTCTATCTGTCTCTGTTTTCTATCTGTCTCTGCTTTTCTATCTGTCTCTGCTTTTCTATCTGTCTCTGTTTTCTATCTGTCTCTGTTTTCTATCTGTCTCTGCTTTTCTATCTGTCTCTGCTTTTCTCTCTGCCTCTGTTCTCTATATTTGTTTTTATTTATCTCTCTCTGCTTTTCTATCTGCCTCTGTTTGCTATCTGCCTGTTTTTCTATCTGTCTCTCTTTTTCTATCTCTCTCAGTTTTTCTATCCGTCTCTCTTTTTTCTATCTCTCTCTGTTTTTTCTATCTGTCTCTGTTTTCTATCTGTCTCTGTTTTTCGATCTGTCTCTGTTTTCTATCTGTCTCTGTTTTTCTAACTATCTCTGTTTTCCTTCTGTCCCTATCTTTTTCTATCTCCCATGTTTTCTATCCCTCTCTGCTTTCTATCTGATTCTGCTTTCTATCTGTCTCTGGTTTTCTATTTGCCTCCGTTTTTCTATCTCTCTCTGTTTTCTATCTCTCCCTGTTTTCTATCTGTCTCCGTTTTTCTATCTCTCTCTGTTTTTCTATCTCTCCCTTTTTTTTGTGCCTCTGTTTTTCTTATATCTGTCTCTGTTTCTCTATCTGCCTCTGTTTTTATAATTGTCTCTGTTTTCTTTGTCCCTCTCTTTACTATCTGTCTCTGTTTTCTATCTGTCTCTGCTTTCTATCTGTCTCTGTTTTTCTATCTGTCTCCATTTTTCTAATCTGTCTGTTTTCTGTCTGTGTTTGTTTTCTGTCCTGCTGTTTTTCTATGTGTCTCTGTCTTTCCATCTCCAAACGTTTTTCTATCTCCTTCTATTTCTCACCCTCTCTGTTTTCTATCTGTCTCAGTTTACTATCTGTCTCTGCTTTCTATCTGTCTCTGTTTTTCTATCTGTCTCTGTTTTCTATCTTTGTTTTTTTTATCTCTCTCTGTTTTTCTATCTGTCTCTGTTTTCTACCTGCCTGTTTTTCTATCTGTCTCTCTTTTTCTATCTCTCTCTGTTTTTCTATCTGTCTCTGTTTTCTATCTGTCTCTGTTTGTTCTCTGTCTCTGTTTTCCATCTGTCTCCGTTTGCCATCTGTCTCTGTTTTTCTCTCTGTCTCTGTTTTTCTATCTGTCTCTGTTTTTCTATCTCTCTCTGTTTTCCTATCTGTCTCTGTTTTCTATCTGTCTCTGCTTTTCTATCTGTCTCTGCTTTTCTCTCTGCCTCTGTTCTCTATATTTGTTTTTATTTATCTCTCTCTGCTTTTCTATCTGCCTCTGTTTGCTATCTGCCTGTTTTTCTATCTGTCTCTCTTTTTCTATCTCTCTCAGTTTTTCTATCCGTCTCTCTTTTTTCTATCTCTCTCTGTTTTTTCTATCTGTCTCTGTTTTCTATCTGTCTCTGTTTTTCGATCTGTCTCTGTTTTCTATCTGTCTCTGTTTTTCTAACTATCTCTGTTTTCCTTCTGTCCCTATCTTTTTCTATCTCCCATGTTTTCTATCCCTCTCTGCTTTCTATCTGATTCTGCTTTCTATCTGTCTCTGGTTTTCTATTTGCCTCCGTTTTTCTATCTCTCTCTGTTTTCTATCTCTCCCTGTTTTCTATCTGTCTCCGTTTTTCTATCTCTCTCTGTTTTTCTATCTCTCCCTTTTTTTTGTGCCTCTGTTTTTCTTATATCTGTCTCTGTTTCTCTATCTGCCTCTGTTTTTATAATTGTCTCTGTTTTCTTTGTCCCTCTCTTTACTATCTGTCTCTGTTTTCTAACTGTCTCTGCTTTCTATCTGTCTCTGTTTTTCTATCTGTCTCCATTTTTCTAATCTGTCTGTTTTCTGTCTGTGTTTGTTTTCTGTCCTGCTGTTTTTCTATGTGTCTCTGTCTTTCCATCTCCAAACGTTTTTCTATCTCCTTCTATTTCTCACCCTCTCTGTTTTCTATCTGTCTCAGTTTACTATCTGTCTCTGCTTTCTATCTGTCTCTGTTTTTCTATCTGTCTCTGTTTTCTATCTTTGTTTTTTTTATCTCTCTCTGTTTTTCTATCTGTCTCTGTTTTCTACCTGCCTGTTTTTCTATCTGTCTCTCTTTTTCTATCTCTCTCTGTTTTTCTATCTGTCTCTGTTTTCTATCTGTCTCTGTTTGTTCTCTGTCTCTGTTTTCCATCTGTCTCCGTTTGCCATCTGTCTCTGTTTTTCTCTCTGTCTCTGTTTTTCTATCTGTCTCTGTTTTTCTATCTCTCTCTGTTTTCCTATCTGTCTCTGTTTTCTATCTGTCTCCGTTTTTCTATCTCTCTCTCTTTTCCTATCTGTCTCTGTTTTCTAACTGGCTCTCTTTTTCTATCTGTCTCTGTTTTCTATCTGTCTCTGTTTTCCATCTGTCTCTGTTTTTCTATCTGTGTCTGTTTGCTCTCTGTCTCTGTTCTCTCTCTGTCTCTGTTTTTCAATCTGACACTGTTTTCTATCTCTCTCTGAGTTTCTATCATCTCCGTTTTCTATCTCTCTCTGTTTTCTATCTCTCTCTGTTTTTCTATCTGTCTCTGTTTTCTATCTGTCTCTGTTTTTCGATCTGTCTCTGTTTTCTATCTGTCTCTGTTTTTCTAACTATCTCTGTTTTCCTTCTGTCCCTATCTTTTTCTATCTTCCATGTTTTCTATCCCTCTCTGCTTTCTATCTGATTCTGCTTTCTATCTGTCTCTGGTTTTCTATCTGTCTCCGTTTTTCTATCTCTCTCTGTTTTTCTATCTCTCTCTTTTTTTTGTGCCTCTGTTTTTCTTATATCTGTCTCTGTTTCTCTATCTGCCTCTGTTTTTATAATTGTCTCTGTTTTCTTTGTCCCTCTCTTTACTATCTGTCTCTGTTGTCTATCTGTCTCTGTTTTCTATCTGTCTCTGCTTTCTATCTGTCTCTGTTTTCTATCTGTCTCTGTTTTCTATCTGTCTCTGTTTTTCTATCTGTCTCCATTTTTCTAATCTGTCTGTTTTCTGTCTGTGTTTGTTTTCTGTCCTGCTGTTTTTCTATGTGTCTCTGTCTTTCCATCTCCAAACGTTTTTCTATCTCCTTCTATTTCTCTCCCTCTCTGCTTTCTATCTGTCTCAGTTTTTCTATCTGTCTCTGTTTTCTATCTTTGTTTTTTTTATCTCTCTCTGTTTTTCTATCTGTCTCTGTTTTCTACCTGCCTGTTTTTCTATCTGTCTCTTTTTTTCTATCTCTCTCTGTTTTACTATCTGTCTCTGTTTTCTATCTGTCTCTGTTTTTCTATCTGTCTCTGTTTTACTATCTGTCTCTGTTTTCTATCTGTCTCTGTTTGCTATCTGTCTCTGTTTGTTCTCTGTCTCTGTTTTCCATCTGTCTCCGTTTGCCATCTGTCTTTGTTTTTCAAACTATCTCTGTTTTCCTTCTGTCCCTATCTTTTTCTATCTCCCATGTTTTCTATCCCTCTCTGCTTTCTATCTGATTCTGCTTGCTATCTGTCTCTGTTTTTCTCTCTGTCTCTGTTTTTCTATCTGTCTCTGTTTTTCTATCTGTCTCTGTTTTCCTTTTGTCCCTATCTTTTTCTATCTCCCATGTTTTCTATCCCTCTTGCTTTCTCTTTGATTCTGTTTGCTATCTGTCTCTGTTTTTCTATCTGTCTCTGTTTTCTATCTGTCTCTGTTTGCTATCTGTCTCTGTTTTTCATTCTGTCTGTTTTACTATCTGTCTCTGTTTGCTCTCTGTCTCTGTTCTCTATCTGACTCTGTTTCTCAATCTGAGTCTGTTTTCCATCTCCCTCTGTGTTTCTATCTGTCTATGTTTTCTATCTCTCTCTGTTTTCTATCTCTCTCTGTTTTCTATCTGTCTCTGTTTTTCTATCTGTCTCTGTGTTGCTATCTGTCTCTGTTTTTCTTACTGTCTCTGTTTTCCATCTGTCTCTTCTTTTTCTATCTTTCACTCTTTTCTATCTGTCTCTGTTTTCTAACTGTCTCTGTTTCTCAATCTGTCTCTGTTTTCCATCCCATCTCCCTTTTCTACCTGACTCTGTTTTATACCTGTCTCTGTTTCCAATCTGTCTCTGTTTTCTATCTGTCTCTGTTTTTCAATCTGTCTCTGCTTTCTATCTGTCGTAGTTTTTCTTTGTGTCTCTAATTTCTATCAGTCTCTGTTTTTCTATCTGTCTCTGCTTTTCTATCTGTCTCTGTTTTTCTATCTGTCTCTGATTTTCTATCTGTCTCTGCTTTTACATCTGTCTCGTTTTTTCTATTTCTCTCTTTTTCCTATGTCCATCAGTTCTCTATCTGTCTCTCTTTCTATATCTGTCTCTGTTTTCCATCTGTCTCTTTTTTTTTCTATCTTTCACTCTTTTCTGTCTGTCTCTGTTTTCTATCTTTCTCTGTTTTTATATCTGTCTCTGTTTTCTTTCTCACTCTCTTTTCTATTTGTCTCTGTTTTCTATCTGTCGCTGTTTTCTATTTGTCTCTGTTTAACTATCTGTCTCTGTTTCCAATCTGTCTCCGTTTTCCATCTGTCGCAGTTTTTCT
Source organism: Isurus oxyrinchus (assembly GCA_026770705.1). Lineage (NCBI taxonomy): Eukaryota > Metazoa > Chordata > Chondrichthyes > Lamniformes > Lamnidae > Isurus > Isurus oxyrinchus. Next base: position 139,996 of record JANJGN010000541.1, on the reverse strand, counting down.
TTCTGTCTCTGTTTTCTATCAGTCTCTGTTTTTTTTATCTGTCTCTGTTTTCTATCTGTCTCTGTTTTTCTATCTGTCTCTGTTTTCTATCTGTCTCTGTTTTTCTATCTGTCTCTGCTTGTTCTCTGTCTCTGTTCTCTCTCTGTCTCTGTTTTTCAATCTGACTCTGTTTTCTATCTCTCTCTGTGTTTCTATCATCTCCGTTTTCTATCTCTCTCTGTTTTCTATCTCTCTCTGTTTTCTATCTGTCTCTGTTTTCTATCTCTCTCTATTTTCTATCTCTCTCTGTTTTCTGTCTGTCTTTGTTTTTCTATCTGTCTCTGTTTTCTCTCTGTATCTATTTTTCCATTGTCTCTATTTTGCTATCTGTCTCCGTTTTTCTACCTGTCTCTGTTTTTCTATCTGTCTCCGTTTTCTGTCTCTCTCTGTTCTCTATCTGTCTTTGTTTTTCTATCTGTCTCTGTTTTCCATCTGTCTCTGTCTTCCATCTGTCTCTGTTTTTCTAACTCTCTCTGTTTTCCATCTGTCTCATTTTTTTCTACCTTTAACTCTTTTCTATCTGTTTCTGCTTTCTATCTGTCCCTGTTTCTCAATCTTCTCTTTTCTATCTGACTCTGTTTTCTATCTGTCTCTGTTTGCAATCTGTCTCTGCTTTCTATCTGTCCCTGTTTCTCAATCTGTCTCTGTTTTCAATCCATCTCTCTTTTCTATCTGACTCTCTTTTCTATCTGTCGCTGTTTGCAATCTGTCTGTTTTCTATCTGTCGCAGTTTTTCTTTCTGTCTGTTTTCTATCTGTCTGTTTTTTCTATCTCCCTCTGTTTGCTATCTGTCTCTGTTTTCTATCTCTCTCTGTTTTTCTATCTGTCTCTGTTTTTCTCTCTTTATTTTTCTATGAGTCTCTGCTTTTCTATTTGTCTCTGTTTTTATATCTGTCCCTGTCTTCTTTCTCACTCTCTTTTCTATCTGTCTCTGTTTTCTATCTGTCTATGTTTTTCTAACTCTCTCTGTTTTCTATCTGTCTCTGTTTTCTATCTGTATCTGTTTTTCTATTGTCTCTATTTTGCTATCTGTCTCTGTTTTTCTATCTGCCTCTGTTTTTCTATCTGTCTCTGTTTTCTATCAGTCTCTGTTATCCATCTGTCTCTGTTTTCCTATCTCTCTCTGTTTTCTATCTGTCTCTTCTTTCTATCTCATTCAGTTTTCTGGCTGTTTCTGTTCTCTCCCTCTCTGTTTACCAACTCTCTCTGTTTTCTATCTGTCTCCGTTTTTCTATCTGTCTCTGCTTTTCTATCTGTCTCTGTTTTCTATCTGTCTCTGTTTTCTATCTGTCTCTGTTTTCTATCTGTCTCTGTTTTCTATCTGTCCCTGTTTTTTTTTATCTGTCTCTGTTTTCTATCTGTCTCTGTTTTCTATCTGTCTCTGCTTTTCTATCTGTCTCTGTTTTCTATCGGTCCCTGTTTTTTTTTATCTGTCTCTGTTTTTCTATTTGTCTCTGTTTTCCATCTGTCTCTGCTTTTCCAATTGTCTGTTTTTTATGTGTCTGTGTTTTTCTAACTCTCTCTGTTTTCCATCTGTCTCTGTTTTCTATCTGTATCTGTTTTTCTATTCTCTCTATTTTGCTATCTGTCTGTGTTTTTCTATCTGTCTCCGTTTTCTATCAGTCTCTGTTTTTTTATCTGTCTGTTTTTCTATCTGTCTCTGTTTTCCTTCTATCTCTGTTTTTCTAACTCACTCTGTTTTCTATCTGTCCCTGTTTTCTATCTGTATCTTTTTTTCTATTGTCTCTATTTTGCACTCTGTCTCTGTTTTTCTATCTGTCTCTGTTTTTCTATGTGTCTCCGTTTTCTATCAGTCTCTGTTATTTTCTCTGTCTCTGTTTTTCCATCTGTCTCTGTTTTCCATCTGTCTCTGTTTTTCTAACTCTGTCTGTTTACCATCTGTCTCTTTTTTTTCTACCTTTCACTCTTTACTCTCTGTCTCTGCGTTCTAACTGTCCCTGTTTCTCAATCTGTCTCTTTTTTCAATCCATCTCTCTTTTCAATCTGACTCTGTTTTCTATCTGTCTCTGTTTGCAACCTGTCTCTGTTATCTATCTTTCGCAGTTTTACTTTCTGTCTCTGTTTTCTATCTCTCTCTGTTTTTCTATCTCCCTCTGTTTGCTATCTGTCTCTGTTTTCTATCTGTCTCAATTTTTCAATCTGTTTCTGTTTTCTATCTCTCTCTGTTTTTCTTTCTGTCTCTGTTTTCTATCAGTCCCTGTTTTTCTGTCTGTCTCTGTTTTCTATCTGTCTTTGTTTTTTCTATCTCCTCTGTTTTTCTATCTGTCTCTGTTTTCCATCTGTCTCTGTTTTTCTACTTGTCTCTGTTTTCTATCTGTCTTTGAATTTCTCTCTCTCTCTGTTTTCTATCTGTCTCTGTTTTCTATCTGTATCTGTTTATCTCCTGTCTCTGTTTTGCTATTTTTCTCTGTTTTTCTACCTGTCTCTGCTTTCTACCTCATTCTGTTTTCTTTCTGTTTCTGTTCAATACTCTGTTTTCTATCTCTCTCTGTTTTCCATCTGTCTCCGTTTTTCTATCTGTCTCTGCTTTTCTATCTGTCTCTGTTTCCAAACTGTCTCTGTTTTCTATCTGTCTCAGTATTTCTTTCTGCCTCTGTTTTCTATCAGTCCCTGTTTTTTTGTCTGTCTCTGTTTTTCAATCTGTCTCTGTTTTCCATCTGTCTCTGTTTTCCATCTGTCTCTGTTTTTCTATCTGTCTCTGTTTTTCTATCTGTCTCTGTTTTCTATCTGTCTTTGTTTTTCTCTCTCTCTCTGTTTTCTATCTGTCTTTGTTTTCTATCTGTCTTTGTTTTTCTCTCTCTCTCTGTTTTCTATCTGTCTCTGTTTCCAAACTGTCTCTGTTTTCTATCTGTCTCAGTATTTCTTTCTGTCTCTGTTTTCTATCAGTCCCTGTTTTTTTGTCTGTCTCTGTTTTTCAATCTGTCTCTGTTTTCCATCTGTCTATGTTTTCCATCTGTCTCTGTTTTTCTATCTGTCTTTGTTTTCTATCTGTCTTTGTTTTTCTATCTCTCTCTGTTTTCTATCTGTCTCTGTTTTTCTTTCTGTCTCTGTTTTTCTATCTGACTGTTTTCCATCTGTCTCTGTTTTTCTAACTGTCTCTGTTTTCCTTCTATCTCTGTTTTTCTAACTCACTCTGTTTTCTATCTGTCCCTGTTTTCTATCTGTATCTTTTTTTCTATTGTCTCTATTTTGCACTCTGTCTCTGTTTTTCTATCTGTCTCTGTTTTTCTATGTGTCTCCGTTTTCTATCAGTCTCTGTTATTTTCTCTGTCTCTGTTTTTCCATCTGTCTCTGTTTTCCATCTGTCTCTGTTTTTCTAACTCTGTCTGTTTACCATCTGTCTCTTTTTTTTCTACCTTTCACTCTTTACTCTCTGTCTCTGCGTTCTAACTGTCCCTGTTTCTCAATCTGTCTCTTTTTTCAATCCATCTCTCTTTTCAATCTGACTCTGTTTTCTATCTGTCTCTGTTTGCAACCTGTCTCTGTTATCTATCTTTCGCAGTTTTACTTTCTGTCTCTGTTTTCTATCTCTCTCTGTTTTTCTATCTCCCTCTGTTTGCTATCTGTCTCTGTTTTCTATCTGTCTCAATTTTTCAATCTGTTTCTGTTTTCTATCTCTCTCTGTTTTTCTTTCTGTCTCTGTTTTCTATCAGTCCCTGTTTTTCTGTCTGTCTCTGTTTTCTATCTGTCTTTGTTTTTTCTATCTCCTCTGTTTTTCTATCTGTCTCTGTTTTCCATCTGTCTCTGTTTTTCTACTTGTCTCTGTTTTCTATCTGTCTTTGAATTTCTCTCTCTCTCTGTTTTCTATCTGTCTCTGTTTTCTATCTGTATCTGTTTATCTCCTGTCTCTGTTTTGCTATTTTTCTCTGTTTTTCTACCTGTCTCTGCTTTCTACCTCATTCTGTTTTCTTTCTGTTTCTGTTCAATACTCTGTTTTCTATCTCTCTCTGTTTTCCATCTGTCTCCGTTTTTCTATCTGTCTCTGCTTTTCTATCTGTCTCTGTTTCCAAACTGTCTCTGTTTTCTATCTGTCTCAGTATTTCTTTCTGCCTCTGTTTTCTATCAGTCCCTGTTTTTTTGTCTGTCTCTGTTTTTCAATCTGTCTCTGTTTTCCATCTGTCTCTGTTTTCCATCTGTCTCTGTTTTTCTATCTGTCTCTGTTTTTCTATCTGTCTCTGTTTTCTATCTGTCTTTGTTTTTCTCTCTCTCTCTGTTTTCTATCTGTCTTTGTTTTCTATCTGTCTTTGTTTTTCTCTCTCTCTCTGTTTTCTATCTGTCTCTGTTTCCAAACTGTCTCTGTTTTCTATCTGTCTCAGTATTTCTTTCTGTCTCTGTTTTCTATCAGTCCCTGTTTTTTTGTCTGTCTCTGTTTTTCAATCTGTCTCTGTTTTCCTTCTGTCTATGTTTTCCATCTGTCTCTGTTTTTCTATCTGTCTTTGTTTTCTATCTGTCTTTGTTTTTCTATCTCTCTCTGTTTTCTATCTGTCTCTGTTTTTCTTTCTGTCTCTGTTTTTCTATCTGACTGTTTTCCATCTGTCTCTGTTTTTCTAACTGTCTCTGTTTTCCATCTGTCTCTGTTTTTCTAACTGTCACTTTTTTCCATATGTCTCGTTTTTTTCTACCTTTCAGTCCTTTCTATCTGTCTCTGTTTTCTATCTGTACCTGTTCCTCAATCTGTCTCTTATTTCTATCCATCTCTTCTTTTCTATCTGCCTCCGTTTTCAATGTTTCTCTTTTTGCATTCTGTCTCTCTTTTCTCTCTGCCGCAGTTTTTCTTTCTGCCTCTGTTTTCTATCTGTCTCTGTTTTCTATCTCCCTCTGTTTGCCATCTGTCTCTGTTTTCTATCTGTCTGAATTCTTCAGTCTGTCTCTGTTTTCTATCTCTCTGTTTCTCTATCTGTCTCTGTTTTCTATCTGTCTCTGTTTTCTATCTGTCTCTGTTTTCCATCTCTCTCTGTTTTCTATCTGTCTCTGTTTTTCTCTCTGTCTCTGTTTTCTATCTGTCTCTGTTTTTCTATCTGTCTCTGTTTTCTATCTCATTCAGTTTTCTTTCTGTCTCTGTTTTCTCTGTCTATTTTTCTATCTCTGTGTGTTTCCTATCTGTCTCCATTTTTCTATCTCGCTCAGTTTTTCTATCTTTCTCTGTTTTTCTATCTGTCTCTGTTTTTCTATCAGTCTTTGTTTTTCTAACAGTCTCTGTTTTCTGTCTGTGTTTGTTTTCTGTCCCGCTGTTTTTCTATGTGTCTCTGTTTTTCTATCTGTCTCCGTTTTCTATCTCTCTCTGTTCTCTATCTGTCTCTGTTTTTCTATCTGTCTCTTTTTGCGCTCTGTCTCTGTTCTCTCTCTTTCTCTGTTTTTCATCCTGACTCTGTTTTCTATCTCGCTCTGTGTTTCTATCATCTCCGTTTTCTATCTCTCTCTGTTTTCTATCTGTCTCTGTTTTTCTCTCTGTCTCTGTGTTGCTATCTGTCTCTGTTTTCTATCTGTCTCTGTTTTCTATCTGTCTCTGTTTTCTATCTGTCTCTGTTTTTCTCTCTGTCTCTGTTTTCTATCTGTCTCTGTTTTTCTCTCTGTCTCTGTGTTGCTATCTGTCTCTGTTTTCTATCTGTCTCTGTTTTCTATCTGTCTCTGTTTTCTATCTGTCTCTGTTTTCCATCTCTCTCTGTTTTCTATCTGTCTCTGTTTTTCTCTCTGTCTCTGTTTTCTATCTGTCTCTGTTTTTCTATCTGTCTCTGTTTTCTATCTCATTCAGTTTTCTTTCTGTCTCTGTTTTCTCTGTCTATTTTTCTAACTCTATATGTTTCCTATCTGTGTCCATTTTTCTATCTCGCTCAGTTTTTCTATCTTTCTCTGTTTTTCTATCTGTCTCTGTTTTTCTATCAGTCTTTGTTTTATATCTGTCTCTGTTTTTCTATCTGTCTCTGTTTTTCTAACAGTCTCTGTTTTCTGTCTGTGTTTGTTTTCTGTCCCGCTGTTTTTCTATGTGTCTCTGTTTTTCCATCTCCCAATGATTTTCTATCTCCTTCTGTTTTCTCTCACTCTCTGCTTTCTATCTGTCTCAGTTTTCTATCTGTCTCTGCTTTCTATCTGTCTCTGTTTTTCTATCTGTCTCAGTTTTCTATCTGTCTCTGCTTCCTATCTGTCTCTGTTTTTCTATCTGTCTCTGTTTTCTATCTTTGTTTTTTTATCTCTCTCTGTTTTTCTATCTGCCTCTGTTTGCTATCTGCCTGTTTTTCTATCTGTCTCTCTTTTTCTATCTCTCTCAGTTTTTCTATCCGTCTCTCTTTTTTCTATCTCACTCTGTTTTTTCTATCTGTCTCTGTTTTCTATCTGTCTCTGTTTTTCGATCTGTCTCTGTTTTCTATCTGTCTCTGTTTTTCTAACTATCTCTGTTTTCCTTCTGTCCCTATCTTTTTCTATCTCCCATGTTTTCTATCCCTCTCTGCTTTCTATCTGATTCTGCTTTCTATCTGTCTCTGGTTTTCTATCTGTCTCCGTTTTTCTATCTCTCTCTGTTTTCTATCTCTCCCTGTTTTCTATCTGTCTCTGTTTTCTATCTCTCTCTGTTTTTCTATCTCTCCCTTTTTTTTGTGCCTCTGTTTTTCTTATATCTGTCTCTGTTTCTCTATCTGCCTCTGTTTTTATAATTGTCTCTGTTTTCTTTGTCCCTCTCTTTACTATCTGTCTCTGTTGTCTATCTGTCTCTGTTTTCTATCTGTCTCTGTTTTCTATCTGTCTCTGTTTTTCTATCTGTCTCCATTTTTCTAATCTGTCTGTTTTCTGTCTGTGTTTGTTTTCTGTCCTGCTGTTTTTCTATGTGTCTCTGTCTTTCCATCTCCAAACGTTTTTCTATCTCCTTCTATTTCTCTCCCTCTCTGCTTTCTATCTGTCTCAATTTTTCTATCTGTCTCTGTTTTCTATCTTTGTTTTTTTTATCTCTCTCTGTTTTTCTATCTGTCTCTGTTTTCTACCTGCCTGTTTTTCTATCTGTCTCTTTTTTTTCTATCTCTCTCTGTTTTACTATCTGTCTCTGTTTTCTATCTGTCTCTGTTTTTCTATCTGTCTCTGTTTTACTATCTGTCTCTGTTTTCTATCTGTCTCTATTTGCTATCTGTCTCTGTTTGTTCTCTGTCTCTGTTTTCCATCTGTCTCCGTTTGCCATCTTTCTTTGTTTTTCAAACTATCTCTGTTTTCCTTCTGTCCCTATCTTTTTCTATCTCCCATGTTTTCTATCCCTCTCTGCTTTCTATCTGATTCTGCTTGCTATCTGTCTCTGTTTTTCTCTCTGTCTCTGTTTTTCTATCTGTCTCTGTTTTTCTATCTGTCTCTGTTTTCCTTTTGTCCCTATCTTTTTCTATCTCCCATGTTTTCTATCCCTCTTGCTTTCTCTTTGATTCTGTTTGCTATCTGTCTCTGTTTTTCTATCTGTCTCTGTTTTCTATCTGTCTCTGTTTGCTATCTGTCTCTGTTTTTCATTCTGTCTCTGTTTTACTATCTGTCTCTGTTTGCTCTCTGTCTCTGTTCTCTATCTGACTCTGTTTCTCAATCTGAGTCTGTTTTCCATCTCCCTCTGTGTTTCTATCTGTCTATGTTTTCTATCTCTCTCTGTTTTCTATCTCTCTCTGTTTTCTATCTGTCTCTGTTTTTCTATCTGTCTCTGTGTTGCTATCTGTCTCTGTTTTTCTTACTGTCTCTGTTTTCCATCTGTCTCTTCTTTTTCTATCTTTCACTCTTTTCTATCTGTCTCTGTTTTCTAACTGTCTCTGTTTCTCAATCTGTCTCTGTTTTCCATCCCATCTCCCTTTTCTACCTGACTCTGTTTTATACCTGTCTCTGTTTCCAATCTGTCTCTGTTTTCTATCAGTCTCTGTTTGTCAATCTGTCTCTGCTTTCTATCTCATTCAGTTTTCTCTCTGTCTCTGTTTTCTGTCTATTTTTCTATCTCTACATATTTCCTATCCGTCTCCATTTTTCTATCTCGCTCAGTTTTCCTATCTTTCTGTGTTTTTCTATCTGTCCCTGTTTTTCTATCAGTCTTTCTTTTATATCTGTCTCTGTTTTTCTATCTGTCTCTGTTTTCTTTCTCACTCTCTTTTCTATCTGTCTCTTTTTTTCTATCTGTCTCCGTTTTTCTAAGTCTCTGTTTTCTGTCTGTGTTTGTTTTCTGTCCCGCTGTTTTTCTATGTGTCTCTGTTTTTCCATCTCCCAAAGTTTTTCTATCTCCTTCTGTTTTCTCTCCCTCTCTGCTTTCTATCTGTCTCAGTTTTCTATCTGTCTCTGCTTTCTATCTGTCTCTGTTTTTCTATCTGTCTCTGTTTTGTATCTTTGTTTTTTTTATCTCTCTCTGTTTTTCTATCTGCCTCTGTTTTCTATCTGCCTGTTTTTCTATCTGTTTCTCTTTTTCTATCTCTCTCAGTTTTTCTATCTGTCTCTCTTTTTCTATGTCTCTCTAGTTTTCTATCTGTCTCTGTTTTCTATCTGTCTCTGTTTTTCGATCTGTCTCTGTTTGTTCTCCGTATGTGTTTTCCATCTGTCTCCATTTGCCATCTGTCTCTGTTTTTCTAACTATCTCTGTTTTCCTTCTGTCCCTATCTTTTTCTATCTCCCATGTTTTCTATCCCTCTCTGCTTTCTATCTGATTCTGTTTTCTATCTGTCTCCGTTTTTCTATCTCTCTCTGTTTTCTATCTCTCCCTTTTTTTTGTGCCTCTGTTTTTCTTATATCTGTCTCTGTTTCTCTATCTGCCTCTGTTTTTATAATTGTCTCTGTTTTCTTTGTCCCTCTCTTTACTATCTGTCTCTGTTGTCTATCTGTCTCTGTTTTCTATCTGTCTCTGCTTTCTATCTGTCTCTGTTTTCTATCTGTCTCTGTTTTCTATCTGTCTCTGTTTTTCTATCTGTCTCCATTTTTCTAATCTGTCTGTTTTCTGTCTGTGTTTGTTTTCTGTCCTGCTGTTTTTCTATGTGTCTCTGTCTTTCCATCTCCAAACGTTTTTCTATCTCCTTCTATTTCTCTCCCTCTCTGCTTTCTATCTGTCTCAATTTTTCTATCTGTCTCTGTTTTCTATCTTTGTTTTTTTTATCTCTCTCTGTTTTACTATCTGTCTCTGTTTTCTATCTGTCTCTGTTTTTCTATCTGTCTCTATTTGCTATCTGTCTCTGTTTGTTCTCTGTCTCTGTTTTCCATCTGTCTCCGTTTGCCATCTGTCTTTGTTTTTCAAACTATCTCTGTTTTCCTTCTGTCCCTATCTTTTTCTATCTCCCATGTTTTCTATCCCTCTCTGCTTTCTATCTGATTCTGCTTGCTATCTGTCTCTGTTTTTCTCTCTGTCTCTGTTTTTCTATCTGTCTCTGTTTTTCTATCTGTCTCTGCTTTCCTTTTGTCCCTATCTTTTTCTATCTCCCATGTTTTCTATCCCTCTTGCTTTCTCTTTGATTCTGTTTGCTATCTGTCTCTGTTTTTCTATCTGTCTCTGTTTTCTATCTGTCTGTGTTTGCTATCTGTCTCTGTTTTTCATTCTGTCTCTGTTTTACTATCTGTCTCTGTTTGCTCTCTGTCTCTGTTCTCTATCTGACTCTGTTTCTCAATCTGAGTCTGTTTTCCATCTCCCTCTGTGTTTCTATCTGTCTATGTTTTCTATCTCTCTCTGTTTTCTATCTCTCTCTGTTTTCTATCTGTCTCTGTTTTTCTATCTATCTCTGTGTTGCTATCTGTCTCTGTTTTTCTTACTGTCTCTGTTTTCCATCTGTCTCTTCTTTTTCTATCTTTCACTCTTTTCTATCTGTCTCTGTTTTCTAACTGTCTCTGTTTCTCAATCTGTCTCTGTTTTCCATCCCATCTCCCTTTTCTACCTGACTCTGTTTTATACCTGTCTCTGTTTCCAATCTGTCTCTGTTTTCTATCTGTCTCTGTTTTTCAATCTGTCTCTGCTTTCTATCTGTCGTAGTTTTTCTTTGTGTCTCTAATTTCTATCAGTCTCTGTTTTTAATCTGTCTCTGCTTTTCTATCTGTCTCTGCTTTTACATCTGTCTCGTTTTTTCTATTTCTCTCTTTTTCCTATGTCCATCAGTTCTCTATCTGTCTCTCTTTCTATATCTGTCTCTGTTTTCCATCTGTCTCTTTTTTTTTCTATCTTTCACTCTTTTCTGTCTGTCTCTGTTTTCTATCCTTCTCTGTTTTTATATCTGTCTCTGTTTTCTTTCTCACTCTCTTTTCTATTTGTCTCTGTTTTCTGTCTGTCTCTGTTTTTCTATCTGTCTCTGTTTTCTATCTGTCTTTGTTTATCCAACTCTCTCTGTTTTCTATCTGTCTCTGTTTTTCTATCTGTCTACGTTTTCTATCAGTCTCTGTTTTTTTTATCTGTCTTTGTTTTTCTATCTGTCTCTGTTTTCTCTCTGTATCTATTTTTCCATTGTCTCTATTTTGCTATCTGTCTCCGTTTTTCTACCTGTCTCTGTTTTTCTATCTGTCTCCGTTTTCTGTCTCTCTCTGTTCTCTATCTGTCTTTGTTTTTCTATCTGTCTCTGTTTTCCATCTGTCTCTGTTTTCCATCTGTCTCTGTTTTTCTAACTCTCTCTGTTTTCCATCTGTCTCCTTTTTTTCTACCTTTAACTCTTTTCTATGTGTCTCTGCTTTCTATCTGTCCCTGTTTCTCAATCTTCTCTTTTCTATCTGACTCTGTTTTCTATCTGTCTCTGTTTGCAATCTGTCTCTGCTTTCTATCTGTCCCTGCTTCTCAATCTGTCTCTGTTTTCAATCCATCTCTCTTTTCTATGTGACTCTCTTTTCTATCTGTCGCTGTTTGCAATCTGTCTGTTTTCTATCTGTCGCAGTTTTTCATTCTGTCTCTGTTTTCTATCTGTCTGTTTTTTCTATCTCCCTCTGTTTGCTATCTGTCTCTGTTTTCTATCTCTCTCTGTTTTTCTATCTGTCTCTGTTTTTCTCTCTTTATTTTTCTATGAGTCTCTGCTTTTCTATTTGTCTCTGTTTTTATATCTGTCCCTGTCTTCTTTCTCACTCTCTTTTCTATCTGTCTCTGTTTTCTATCTGTCTATGTTTTTCTAACTCTCTCTGTTTTCTATCTGTCTCTGTTTTCTATCTGTATCTGTTTTTCTATTGTTTCTATTTTGCTATCTGTCTCTGTTTTTCTATCTGTCTCTGTTTTTCTATCTGTCTCTGTTTTCTATCAGTCTCTGTTATCCATCTGTCTCTGTTTATCTATCTGTCTCTGTTTTCTATCTGTCTCTTCTTTCTATCTCATTCAGTTTTCTGGCTGTTTCTGTTCTCTCCCTCTCTGTTTTCCAACTCTCTCTGTTTTCTATCTGTCTCCGTTTTTCTATCTGTCTCTGCTTTTCTATCTGTCTCTGTTTTCTATCTGTCCCTGTTTTTTTTTTATCTGTCTCTGTTTTCTATCTGTCTCTGTTTTCTATCTGTCTCTGCTTTTCTATCTGTCTCTGTTTTCTATCTGTCCCTGTTTTTTTTTATCTGTCTCTGTTTTTCTATTTGTCTCTGTTTTCCATCTGTCTCTGCTTTTCCAATTGTCTGTTTTTTATGTGTCTGTGTTTTTCTAACTCTCTCTGTTTTCCATCTGTCTCTGTTTTCTATCTGTATCTGTTTTTCTATTCTCTCTATTTTGCTATCTGTCTGTGTTTTTCTATCTGTCTCCGTTTTCTATCAGTCTCTGTTTTTTTATCTGTCTGTTTTTCTATCTGTCTCTGTTTTCCTTCTATCTCTGTTTTTCTAACTCACTCTGTTTTCTATCTGTCCCTGTTTTCTATCTGTATCTTTTTTTCTATTGTCTCTATTTTGCACTCTGTCTCTGTTTTTCTATCTGTCTCTGTTTTTCTATGTGTCTCCGTTTTCTATCAGTCTCTGTTATTTTCTCTGTCTCTGTTTTTCCATCTGTCTCTGTTTTCCATCTGTCTCTGTTTTTCTAACTCTGTCTGTTTACCATCTGTCTCTCTTTTTTCTACCTTTCACTCTTTACTCTCTGTCTCTGCTTTCTAACTGTCCCTGTTTCTCAATCTGTCTCTTTTTTCAATCCATCTCTCTTTTCAATCTGACTCTGTTTTCTATCTGTCTCTGTTTGCCACCTGTCTCTGTTATCTATCTTTCGCAGTATTACTTTCTGTCTCTGTTTTCTATCTCTCTCTGTTTTTCTATCTCCCTCTGTTTGCTATCTGTCTCTGTTTTCTATCTGTCTCAATTTTTCAATCTGTTTCTGTTTTCTATCTCTCTCTGTTTTTCTTTCTGTCTCTGTTTTCTATCAGTCCCTGTTTTTCTGTCTGTCTCTGTTTTCTATCTGTCTTTGTTTTTTCTATCTCCTCTGTTTTTCTATCTGTCTCTGTTTTCCATCTGTCTCTGTTTTTCTACTTGTCTCTGTTTTCTATCTGTCTTTGTTTTTCTCTCTCTCTCTCTGTTTTCTATCTGTCTCTGTTTTCTATCTGTATCTGTTTATCTCCTGTCTCTGTTTTGCTATTTTTCTCTGTTTTTCTACCTGTCTCTGCTTTCTACCTCATTCTGTTTTCTTTCTGTTTCTGTTCAATACTCTGTTTTCTATCTCTCTCTGTTTTCCATCTGTCTCCGTTTTTCTATCTGTCTCTGCTTTCTATCTGTCTCTGTTTCCAAACTGTCTCTGTTTTCTATCTGTCTCAGTATTTCTTTCTGTCTCTGTTTTCTATCAGTCCCTGTTTTTTTGTCTGTCTCTGTTTTTCAATCTGTCTCTGTTTTCCATCTGTCTATGTTTTCCATCTGTCTCTGTTTTTCTATCTGTCTCTGTTTTCTATCTGTCTCCGTTTTTCTTTCTGTCTCTGTTTTTCTATCTGACTGTTTTCCATCTGTCTCTGTTTTTCTAACTGTCTCTGTTTTCCATCTGTCTCTGTTTTTCTAACTGTCACTTTTTTCCATATGTCTCGTTTTTTTCTACCTTTCAGTCCTTTCTATCTGTCTCTGTTTTCTATCTGTACCTGTTCCTCAATCTGTCTCTGTTTTCTATCCATCTCTTCTTTTCTATCTGCCTCCGTTTTCAATGTTTCTCTGTTTGCATTCTGTCTCTGTTTTCTCTCTGCCGCAGTTTTTCTTTCTGTCTCTGTTTTCTATCTGTCTCTGTTTTCTATCTCCCTCTGTTTGCCATCTGTCTCTGTTTTCTATCTGTCTAAATTCTTCAGTCTGTCTCTGTTTTCTATCTCTCTGTTTCTCTATCTGTCTCCGTTTTCTATCTGTCTCTGTTTTCTACCTGTCTTTGTTTTTCTATCTGTCTCTGTTTTTCTATGTGTCTCCGTTTTCTATCAGTCTCTGTTATTTTCTCTGTCTCTGTTTTTCCATCTGTCTCTGTTTTCCATCTGTCTCTGTTTTTCTAACTCTGTCTGTTTACCATCTGTCTCTTTTTTTTCTACCTTTCACTCTTTACTCTCTGTCTCTGCTTTCTAACTGTCCGTGTTTCTCAATCTGTCTCTTTTTTCAATCCATCTCTCTTTTCAATCTGACTGTTTTCTATCTGTCTCTGTTTGCAACCTGTCTCTGTTTTCTATCTTTCGCAGTTTTACTTTCTGTCTCTGTTTTCTATCTCTCTCTGTTTTTCTATCTCCCTCTGTTTGCTATCTGTCTCTGTTTTCTATCTGTCTCAATTTTTCAATCTGTTTCTGTTTTCTATCTCTCTCTTTGTTTCTATCTCTCTGTTTTTCTATGTGTCACTGTTTTACTATCTGTCTCTCTATTCTATCTGTCTCTGTTTTCCATCTGTCTCTGTTTTTCTGTCTGTCTCTGTTTTCTATCTGTCTTTGTTTTTCTATCTGTCTCTGTTTTCCATCTGTCTCTGTTTTTCTACTTGTCTCTGTTTTCTATCTGTCTTTGTTTTTCTCTCTCTCTCTGTTTTCTATCTGTCTCTGTTTTCAATCTGTATCTGTTTATCTCCTGTCTCTGTTTTGCTATTTTTCTGTTTTTCTACCTGTCTCTGCTTTCTATCTGCCTCTGTTTTTCTATCTGTCTCTGTTTTCTATCTGTCTCTATTTCCTATCTGTCTCTGTTTTCTATCTGTCTCTGTTTTCTATGTGTCTCTGTTTCCTATCTGTCTCTGTTCTCTATCTGTCTCTGTTTTTCTATCTGTCTCTGTTTTTCTACTTGTCTCTGTTTTCTATCTGTCTTTGTTTTTCTCTCTCTCTCTGTTTCCTATCTGTCTCTGTTTTCTATCTGTATCTGTTTTCTATCTCTCTCTGTTTTCTATCTGTCTCTGTTTTCTATCTGTCTCTGTTTCCTATCTGTCTCTGTTTTTCTATCTGTCTCTGTTTTCTATCTGTCTCAGTTTTCTATCTGTCTCTGTTTTCTATCTGTCTCTGTTTCCTATCTGTCTCTGTTCTCTATCTGTCTCTGTTTTTCTATCTGTCTCTGTTTTTCTACTTGTCTCTGTTTTCTATCTGTCTTTGTTTTTCTCTCTCTCTCTGTTTCCTATCTGTCTCTGTTTTCTATCTGTATCTGTTTATCTCCTGTCTCTGTTTTGCTATTTTTCTCTGTTTTTCTACCTGTCTCTGCTTTCTACCTCATTCTGTTTTCTTTCTGTTTCTGTTCAATACTCTGTTTTCTATCTCTCTCTGTTTTCCATCTGTCTCCGTTTTTCTATCTGTCTCTGCTTTTCTATCTGTCTCTGTTTCCAAACTGTCTCTGTTTTCTATCTGTCTCAGTATTTCTTTCTGCCTCTGTTTTCTATCAGTCCCTGTTTTTTTGTCTGTCTCTGTTTTTCAATCTGTCTCTGTTTTCCATCTGTCTATGTTTTCCATCTGTCTCTGTTTTTCTATCTGTCTTTGTTTTCTATCTGTCTTTGTTTTTCTCTCTCTCTCTGTTTTCTATCTGTCTTTGTTTTCTATCTGTCTCTGCTTTTCTATCTGTCTATGTTTTCCATCTGTCTCTGTTCTTCTATCTGTCTTTGTTTTCTATCTGTCTTTGTTTTTCTCTCTCTCTCTGTTTTCTATCTGTCTCTGTTTCCAAACTGTCTCTGTTTTCTATCTGTCTCAGTATTTCTTTCTGTCTCTGTTTTCTATCAGTCCCTGTTTTTTTGTCTGTCTCTGTTTTTCAATCTGTCTCTGTTTTCCATCTGTCTATGTTTTCCATCTGTCTCTGTTTTTCTATCTGTCTTTGTTTTCTATCTGTCTCTGTTTTTCTATCTCTCTCTGTTTTCTATCTGTCTTTGTTTTTCTCTCTCTCTCTGTTTTCTATCTGTCTCTGTTTCCAAACTGTCTCTGTTTTCTATCTGTCTCAGTATTTCTTTCTGTCTCTGTTTTCTATCAGTCCCTGTTTTTTTGTCTGTCTCTGTTTTTCAATCTGTCTCTGTTTTCCATCTGTCTCTGTTTTCTATCTGTCTCCGTTTTTCTTTCTGTCTCTGTTTTTCTATCTGACTGTTTTCCATCTGTCTCTGTTTTTCTAACTGTCTCTGTTTTCCATCTGTCTCTGTTTTTCTAACTGTCACTTTTTTCCATATGTCTCGTTTTTTTCTACCTTTCAGTCCTTTCTATCTGTCTCTGTTTTCTATCTGTACCTGTTCCTCAATCTGTCTCTGTTTTCTATCCATCTCTTCTTTTCTATCTACCTCCGTTTTCAATGTTTCTCTGTTTGCATTCTGTCTCTGTTTTCTCACTGCCGCAGTTTTTCTTTCTGTCTCTGTTTTCTATCTGTCTCTGTTTTCTATCTCCCTCTGTTTGCCATCTGTCTCTGTTTTCTATCTGTCTGAATTCTTCAGTCTGTCTCGGTTTTCTATCTCTCTGTTTCTCTATCTGTCTCCGTTTTCTATCTGTCTCTGTTTTCTACCTGTCTTTGTTTTTCTATCTGTCTCTGTTTTCTATCTGTCTTTGGTTTTCTATCTCTCTCTGTTTTCTATCTGTCTCTGTTTTCTATCTGTATCTGTTTTTCTATTGTCCCTGTTTTGCTATCTGTCTCTGTTTTTCCATCTGTCTCTGCTTTCTATCTCATTCCGTGTACTGTCTGTTTCTGTTCAATTACTCTGTTTTCGGTATCTCTCTGTATTCTATCTGTCTCCGTTTTTCAATCTCTCTCTGTTTTTCTATCTGTCTCCGTTTTCTATCTCTCTCTGTTCTCTATCTGTCTCTGTTTTTCTATCTGTCTCTTTTTGCGCTCTGTCTCTGTTCTCTCTCTTTCTCTGTTTTTCATCCTGACTCTGTTTTCTATCTCGCTCTGTGTTTCTATCATCTCCGTTTTCTATCTCTCTCTGTTTTCCATCTCTCTCTGTTTTCTATCTGTCTCTGTTTTTCTCTCTGTCTCTGTGTTGCTATCTGTCTCTGTTTTCTATCTGTCTCTGTTTTCTATCTGTCTCTGTTTTCTATCTGTCTCTGTTTTCTATCTGTCTCTGTTTTCTATCTGTCTCTGTTTTTCTCTCTGTCTCTGTGTTGCTATCTGTCTCTGTTTTCTATCTGTCTCTGTTTTCTATCTGTCTCTGTTTTCTATCTGTCTCTGTTTTCTATCTGTCTCTGTTTTTCTCTCTGTCTCTGTTTTCTATCTGTCTCTGTTTTTCTATCTGTCTCTGTTTTCTATCTCATTCAGTTTTCTTTCTGTTTCTGTTTTCTCTGTCTATTTTTCTAACTCTGTATGTTTCCTATCTGTGTCCATTTTTCTATCTCGCTCAGTTTTTCTATCTTTCTCTGTTTTTCTATCTGTCTCTGTTTTTCTATCAGTCTTTGTTTTATATCTGTCTCTGTTTTTCTATCTGTCTCTGTTTTTCTAACAGTCTCTGTTTTCTGTCTGTGTTTTTTTTTCTGGCCCGCTGTTTTTCTATGTATCTCTGTTTTTCCATCTCCCAATGATTTTCTATCTCCTTCTGTTTTCTCTCACTCTCTGCTTTCTATCTGTCTCAGTTTTCTATCTGTCTCTGCTTCCTATCTGTCTCTGTTTTTCTATCTGTCTCTGTTTTCTATCTTTGTTTTTTTATCTCTCTCTGTTTTTCTATCTGCCTCTGTTTGCTATCTGCCTGTTTTTCTATCTGTCCCTCTTTTTCTATCTCTCTCAGTTTTTCTATCCGTCTCTCTTTTTTCTATCTCACTCTGTTTTTTCGATCTGTCTCTGTTTTCTATCTGTCTCTGTTTTTCTAACTATCTCTGTTTTCCTTCTGTCCCTATCTTTTTCTATCTCCCATGTTTTCTATCCCTCTCTGCTTTCTATCTGATTCTGCTTTCTATCTGTCTGTGTTTGTTTTCTGTCCCACTTGTTTTTCTATGTGTCTCTGTTTTTCCATCTCCCAACGTCTTTCTATCTCCATTTGTTTTCTCTCCCTCTCTGCTTTCTATCTGTCTCAGTTTTCTATCTCTCTCTGTTTTTCTATCTGTCTCTGTTTGCTATCTGTCTCTGTTTTTCGATCTGTCTCTGTTTGTTCTCTCTCTGTTTTCCATCTGTCTCCGTTTGCCATCTGTCTCTGTTTTTCTAACTATCTCTGTTTTCCTTCTGTCCCTATCTTTTTCTATCTCCCATGTTTTCTATCCCTCTTTGCTTTCTATCTGATTCTGCTTTCTATCTGTCTCTGTTTTTCTCTCTGTCTCTGTTTTTCTATCTGTCTCTGTTTTCTCTCTCATTCTGTGTTCTATCTGTCTCTGTTCTCTCTCCCTGTTGCCTATCTCTCTCTGTTTCCTATCTCTCTCTGTTTTCTATCTGTCTCCGTTTTTCTATCTCTCTCTGTTTTTCTATCTGTCTCTGTTTTCTATCTGAAACATTTTTCTAATGTCTCTGGTTTTCTATCTGTCTCCGTTTTTCTATCTCTCTCTGTTTTCTATCTGTCTCCGTTTTTCTATCTCTCTCTGTTTTTCTATCTCTCCCTTTTTTTTGTGCCTCTGTTTTTCTTATATCTGTCTCTGTTTCTCTATCTGCCTCTGTTTTTATAATTGTCTCTGTTTTCTTTGTCCCTCTCTTTACTATCTGTCTCTGTTGTCTATCTGTCTCTGTTTTCTATCTGTCTCTGCTTTCTATCTGTCTCTGTTTTCTATCTGTCTCTGTTTTCTATCTGTCTCTGTTTTCTATCTGTCTTTGTTTTCTATCTGCCTCTGTTTTCTATCTGTCTTTGTTTTTCTAAATGCTACTGTTAATTATCTTATTCTGTTTTCTATCTGACTCTGTTTTCTCTCTGTCTCTATTTTCTATCTGGCTCTCCTATTCCATCTCCCTCTGTTTTTCTTTCTATCTCTCATTTTCCAGCTGTCTGTTTTTCTATCTGTCTCTGTTTTCCATCTGTCTATCCTTTTCTAAATGTCTCTGTTTTTCTATCTGTCTCTGTTTTTCTATCTGTCTCTGTTTTCCATTTGTCTCTGTTTTTCTATCTGTCTCTGTTTTCCATCTGTCTCTGTTTTTCTATCTGTCTCTGTTTTTCTATCTGTCTCTGTTTTTCTATCTGTCTCTGTTTTTCTATCTCTCTCTGTTTTCCATCTGTCTCTGTTTTTCTATCTGTCTCTGTTTTCTATCTGTCTCTGTTTTTCTATCTGTCTCTGTTTTTCTATCTGTCTCTGTTTTCTATCTGTCCCTGTTTTTCTATCTGTCTCTGTTTTTCTATCTGTCTCTGTTTTTCTATCTGTCTCTGTTTTCCATCTGTCTCTGTTTTCTATCTGTCTCTGTTTTCCATCTGACTCTGTTTTTCTATCTGTCTCTGTTTTCTTTCTGTCTCTGTTTTCTATCTCATTCTATTTTCTCTCTTTCTCTGTTCTCTCTCTCTCTCTTTTCTATCTCTCTCTGTTGTCTACCTGTCTCCATTTTTCTATTTCTCCCTGTTTTGTTATATTCCTCTGTTTTTCTGTCTCTGTTTTAATCTGTCTCTCTTCTATCGGTCTCAATTTTTCAATCCGTCTCCGTTTTCTATCAGTCTCTGTTTTTCTATCTGTCACTGTTTTTCAATCTGTCTCTGCTTTGCTATCTGTTTCTGTTTTTATATCTGTCTCGTTTTTTCTATTTCTCTCTTTTTCCTATGTCCATCCATTCTCTATCTGTCTCTGTTTCTATCTTTGTTTTTTTTTTATCTCTCTCTGTTTTTCTATCTCTCTGTTTTCTATCTGCCTGTTTTTCTATCTGTCTCTCTTTTTCTATCTCTCTCTGTTTTTCTATCTGTCTCTGTTTTCTATCTGTCTCCGTTTGCCTTCTGTCTCTGTTTTTCTAACTGTCTCTGTTTTCTATCTGTCTCTGTCTGTTCTCTGTCTCTGTTTTCCATTTTTCACCGTTTGCCATCTGTCTCTCTTTTTCTAACTATCTCTGTTTTCCTTCTGTCCCTATCTTTTTCTATCTCCCATGTTTTCCATCCCTCTCTGCTTTCTACCTGATTCTGCTTTCTATCTGTCTCTGTTTTTCTCTCTGTCTCTGTTTTTCTATCTGTCTCTGTTTTCTCTCTCATTCTGTGTTCTATCTGTCTCTGTTCTCTCTCCCTGTTTCCTATCTCTCTCTGTGTTCTATCTGTCTCCGTTTTTCTATCTCTCTCTGTTTTCTATCTGTCTCTGTTTTCTATCTGAATCTTATTTTCTAATGTCTCTGTTTTGCTATCTGTCTCTGTTTTTCTATCTGTCTCTGCTTTCTATCTCATTCTGTTTACTGTCTGTTTCTGTTCTATTTCTCTGTTTTCTGTCTCTCTCTGTTTTCTATCTGTCTCCGTTTTTCTATCTCTCTGTTTTTTATCTGTCTCTGTTTTCTATCTGTATCTGTTTTCTATCTGTATCTGTTTTCTATCTGTCTCTGTTTTCTATCTGTCTCTGTTTTCTATCTGTCTCTGTTTTTCTATCTGTCTCTGTTTTTCTATCTGTCTCTGTTTTCTATCTGTCTCTGTTTTCTATCTGTCTCTGTTTTCTATCTGTCTCTGTTTTTCTATCTGTCTCTGTTTGCTCTCTGTCTCTTTTCTCTCTCTGTCTCTGTTTTTCAATCTAACTGTGTTTTCTATCTCTTTGTTTCTATCATCTACGTTTTCTATCTCTCTCTGTTTTTCTATCTGTCTCTGTTTTTCTCTCTGTCTCTGTGTTGCTATCTGTCTCTGTTTTTCTATCTGTCTCTGTTGTTATATCTCATTCAGTACTCTTTCTGTCTCTGTTTTCTCTGTCTATGTTGCTATCTCTATATGTTTCCTTTCTGTCTCCATTTTTCTTCTCGCTCAGTTTTTCTATCTCTCTCAGTTTTTCTATCTGTCTCTGTTTTTCTATCTCTCTCTGTTTTTCTATCTGTCTCTGTTTTTCTATCTGTCTCTGTTTTCGATCTGTCTCTGTTTGTTCTGTGTCTCTGTTTTCCATCTGTCTCCGTTTGCCATCTGTCTTTGTTTTTCTAACTATCTCTGTTTTCCTTCTGTCCCTATCTTTTTCTATCTACCATGTTTTCTATCCCTCTCTGCTTTCTATCTGATTCTGCTTGCTATCTGTCTCTGTTTTCTATCTGTCTCCGTTTTTCTATCTCTCTCTGTTTTTCTATCTCTCCCTGTTTTTTTATGTGCCTCTGTTTTTCCATGTCTCTGTTCTTATACTTGTCTCTGTTTCTCTATCTGCCTCTGTTTTTATAATTGTCTCTGTTTTCTTTCTCCCTCTCTTTACTATCTGTCTCTGTTTTCTATCTGTCTCTGTTTTCTATCTGTCTCAGTTTTTCAATCTGTCTCTGTTTTCTATCTCTCTCTGTTTTTCTATCTGTCTCTGTTTGTTCTCTGTCTCTGTTCTCTCTCTGCCTCTGTTATTCAATCTGACTCTGTTTTCTATCTCTCTCTGTGTTTCTATCTCTCTCTGTTTTCTATCTGTCTCTGTTTTCTATCTGTCTCTGTTTTTCTACTTGTCTCTGTTTTCTATCTGTCTCTGTTTTCTATCTGTCTCTGTTTTTCTATCTGTCTCTGTTTTTCTATCTGTCTCTGTTTTCTATCTCATTCAGTTTTCTTTCTGTCTCTGTTTTCTCTGTCTATTTTTCTATCTCTGTATGTTTCCTATCTGTCTCCATTTTTCTATCTCGCTCAGTTTTTCTATCTTTCTCTGTTTTCCATCTGTCTCTGATTTTCTATCTGTCTCTGTTTTTCTATCAGTCTTTGTTTTATATCTGTCTCTGTTTTTGTATCTGTCTCTGTTTTCTTTCTCAATCTCTTTTCTATCTGTCTCTGCTTTTCCATCTGTCTCCAGCTTTCTAAGTGCTGTTTTCTGTCTGTGTTTGTTTTCTGTCCCGCTTGTTTTTCTATGTGTCTCTGTTTTTGCATCTCCCAACGTTTTTCTATCTCCTTCTGTTTTCTCTCCCTCTCTGCTTTCTATCTGTCTCAGTTTACAATCTGTCTCTGCTTTCTATCTGTCTCTGTTTTTCTATCTGTCTCTGATTTCTATCTTTGTCTTTTTATCTCTCTCTGTTTTTCTATCTGTCTATGTTTTCTATCTGCCTGTTTTTCTATCTGTCTCTCTTTTTCTATCTCTCTCTGTTTTTCTATCTGTCTCTGTTTTCTATCTGTCTGTTTTTCTTTCTGTCTCTCTTTGTTCTCTGTCTCTGTTTTCCATCTGTCTCCGTATGCCATCTGTCTCTGTTTTTCTAACTATCTCTGTTTTCCTTCTGTCCCTATCTTTTTCTATCTCCCATGTTTTCTATCCCTCTCTGCTTTCTATCTGATTCTGCTTTCTATCTGTCTCTGTTTTTCTCTCTGCCTCTGTTTTTCTATCTGTCTCTGTTTTCTCTCTGATTCTGTGTTCTAACTGCCTCTGTTCTCTCTCCCTGTTTCCTATCTCTCTCTGTTTTCTATCTGTCTCCGTTTTTCTATCTCTCTCTGTTTTCTATCTGTCTTTGTTTTCTATCTGAATCTTTTTTTCTAATGTCTCTGTTTTCTATCAGTCTCTGTTTTTCTATCTCTCTCTGTTTTCTATCTGTCTCTGTTTTCTATCTGTATCTGTTTTTCTAATGTTTCTGTTTTCTGTCTCTGTTTTCTATCTGTCTCTGTTTTCTATCTGTCCCTGTTTTTCGATCTGTCTTTGTTTTTCTATCTCTCTCTGTTTTCTATCTGTCTCTGTTTTTCTATCTGTCTCTGTTTGCTCTCTGTCTCTGTTCTCTCTCTGTCTCTGTTTTTCAATCTGACTCTGTTTTTTATCTCTCTCTGTGTTTCTATCATCTCTGTTTTCTATCTCTCTCTGTTTTCTATCTCTCTCTGTTTTCTATCTCTCGCTGTTTTCTATCTGTCTCTGTTTTTCTCTCTGTCTGTGTAGCTATCTGTTTATATTTTTCTATCTGTCTCTGTTTTCTATCTCATTCAGTTTTCTTTCTGTCTCTGTTTTCTCTGTCTATTTTTCTATCTCTGTGTGTTTCCTATCTGTCTCCATTTTTCTATCTCGCTCTGTTTTTCTATCTTTCTCTGTTTTTCTATCTGTCTCTGTTTTTCTATCTGTCTCTGTTTATCTATCAGTCTTTGTTTTATATCTGTCTCTGTTTTTATATCTGTCTCTGTTTTCTTTCTCACTCTCTTTTCTATCTGTCTCTGTTTTTCTATCTGTCTCTGTTTGCTCTCTGTCTCTGTTCTCTCTCTGTCTCTGTTTTTCAATCTGACTCTGTTTTTTATCTCTCTCTGTGTTTCTATCATCTCCGTTTTCTATCTCTCTCTGTTTTCTATCTCTCTCTGTTTTCTATCTCTCTCTGTTTTCTATCTGTCTCTGTTTTTCTCTCTGTCTCTGTGTTACTATCTGTTTATATTTTTCTATCTGTCTCTGTTTTCTATCTCATTCAGTTTTCTTTCTGTCTCTGTTTTCTCTGTCTATTTGTTTCCTATCTGTCTCCATTTTTCTATCTCGCTCAGTTTTTCTATCTTTCTCTGTTTTTCTATCTGTCTCTGTTTTTCTATCTGTCTCTGTTTATCTATCAGTCTTTGTTTTATATCTGTCTCTGTTTTTATATCTGTCTCTGTTTTCTTTCTCACTCTCTTTTCTATCTGTCTCTGTTTTTCTATCTGTCTCTGTTTTTCTATCTGTCTATGTTTATCTATCAGTCTTTGTTTTATATCTGTCTCTGTGTTTATATCTGTCTCTGTTTTCTTTCTCACTCTCTTTTCTATCTGTCTCTGTTTTCTATCTGTCTCTGTTTTTCTATCTGTTTCCATTTTTCTAATAGTCTCTGTTTTCTGTCTGTGTTTGTTTTCTGTCCCGCTGTTTTTCTATCTGTCTCTGTTTTTCCATCTCCCAACGTTTTTCTATCTCCTTCTGTTTTCTCTCCCTCTCTGCTTTCTATCTGTCTCTGTTTTCTATCTTTGTTTTTTTATCTCTCTCTGTTTTTCTATCTGTCTCTGTTTTCTGTCTGCCTGTTTTTCTATCTGTCTCCTTTTTTTTATCTCTCTCTGTTTTTCTATCTGTCTCTGTTTTCTACCTGCCTGTTTTTCTATCTGTCTCTCTTTTTCTATCTGTCTCTGTTTTTCTATCTGTCCCTGTTTTCTATCTGCCTCTGTTTTCCTATCTGTCTCTTTTTTTCTATCTCTCTGTTTTTCTATCAATCTCTGTATTCTCTCTCTCTCTCTGTTTTACTATCTCCCTATGTTTTTCTATCTGTCTCTGTTTTCTATCTGTCTCTGCTTTCTAACTGTCTCAGTTTTCTATCTGTCTCTGCTTTCTATCTGTCTCAATTTTCTATCTGTCTCTGCTTTCTACCTGTCTCTGTTTTTCTATCTGTCTCAGTTTTCTATCTCTCTCTGCTTTCTATCTGTCTCAGTTTTCTATCCGTCTCTGCTTTCTACTTGTCTCTGTTTTTCTACTTGTCTCTGTTTTCTATCTGCCTCTATTTTTCTTTCTCTTTCTGTTTTCTATCTGTCTCAGTTTTTCAATGTCTCTGTTTTCTATAGGTCTCTGTTTTTCTAACTGTCACTGCTTTCTATCTGTCTCTGTTTATCTATCTGTCCCTGTTGTTCTATCTGTCTCTGTTTTTCTATCTGTCTTTGTTTTTCTATCTGTCACTGATTTCTATCTGCCTCTGTTCTTATATCTGTCTCTATTTTCCTATCTGTCTCTGTTTTTCTATCTGTCTCTGTTTTCGATCTGTCTCTGTTTGTTCTCTGTCTCTGTTTTCCATCTGTCTCCGTTTGCCATCTGTCCCTGTTTTTCTAACTATCTCTGTTTTCCTTCTGTCCCTATCTTTTTCTATCTCCCATGTTTTCTATCCCTCTCTGCTTTCTATCTGATTCTGCTTTCTATCTGTCTCTGTTTTTCCATCTGTCTCTGTTTTTCTATCTGTCTCTGTTTATCTATCAGTCTTTGTTTTATATCTGTCTCTGTTTTTATATCTGTCTCTGTTTTCTTTCTCACTCTCTTTTCTATCTGTCTCTGTTTTTCTATCTGTCTCTGTTTTTCTATCTGTCTCTGTTTATCTATCAGTCTTTGTTTTATATCTGTCTCTGTTTTTATATCTGTCTCTGTTTTCTTTCTCACTCTCTTTTCTATCTGTCTCTGTTTTCTATCTGTCTCTGTTTTTCTATCTGTCTCCATTTTTCTAATAGTCTCTGTTTTCTGTCTGTGTTTGTTTTCTGTCCCGCTGTTTTTCTATCTGTCTCTGTTTTTCCATCTCCCAACGTTTTTCTATCTCCTTCTGTTTTCTCTCCCTCTCTGCTTTCTATCTGTCTCTGTTTTCTATCTTTGTTTTTTTATCTCTCTCTGTTTTTCTATCTGTCTCTGTTTTCTGTCTGCCTGTTTTTCTATCTGTCTCCTTTTTTTTATCTCTCTCTGTTTTTCTATCTGTCTCTGTTTTCTACCTGCCTGTTTTTCTATCTGTCTCTCTTTTTCTATCTGTCTCTGTTTTTCTATCTGTCTCTGTTTTCTATCTGCCTCTGTTTTCCTATCTGTCTCTTTTTTTCTATCTCTCTGTTTTTCTATCAATCTCTGTATTCTCTCTCTCTCTCTGTTTTACTATCTCCCTATGTTTTTCTATCTGTCTCTGTTTTCTATCTGTCTCTGCTTTCTATCTGTCTCAGTTTTCTATCTGTCTCTGCTTTCTATCTATCTCAATTTTCTATCTGTCTCTGCTTTCTACCTGTCTCTGTTTTTCTATCTGTCTCAGTTTTCTATCTCTCTCTGCTTTCTATCTGTCTCAGTTTTCTATCCGTCTCTGCTTTCTACTTGTCTCTGTTTTTCTACTTGTCTCTGTTTTCTATCTGCCTCTATTTTTCTTTCTCTTTCTGTTTTCTATCTGTCTCAGTTTTTCAATGTCTCTGTTTTCTATAGGTCTCTGTTTTTCTAACTGTCACTGCTTTCTATCTGTCTCTGTTTATCTATCTGTCCCTGTTGTTCTATCTGTCTCTGTTTTTCTATCTGTCTCTGTTTTTCTATCTGTCACTGATTTCTATCTGCCTCTGTTCTTATATCTGTCTCTATTTTCCTATCTGTCTCTGTTTTTCTATCTGTCTCTGTTTTCGATCTGTCTCTGTTTGTTCTCTGTCTCTGTTTTCCATCTGTCTCCGTTTGCCATCTGTCCCTGTTTCTCTAACTATCTCTGTTTTCCTTCTGTCCCTATCTTTTTCTATCTCCCATCTTTTCTATCCCTCTCTGCTTTCTATCTGATTCTGCTTTCTATCTGTCTCTGTTTTTCCATCTGTCTCTGTTTTTCTATCTGTCTCTGTTTTCTCTCTCAATCTGTGTTCTATCTGGCTCTGTTCTCTCTCCCTGTTTCCTATCTCTCTCTGTTTTCTCTCTGTCTCCGTTTTTCTATCTGTCTCTGTTTTTCTATCTCTCCCTGTTTGTTTATGTGCCTCTGTTTTTCCATGTCTCTGTTCTTATACCTGTCTCTGTTTCTCTATCTGCCTCTGTTTTTATAATTGTCTCTGTTTTCTTTCTCCCTCTCTTTACTATCTGTCTCTGATTTCTATCTGTCTCTGTTTTCTATCTGTCTCAGTTTTTCAATCTGTCTCTGTTTTCTATCTCTCTCTGTTTTTCTATCTGTCTCTGTTTGCTCTCTATCTCTGTTCTCTCTCTGTCTCTGTTATTCAATCTGACTCTGTTTTCTATCTCTCTCTGTGTTTCTATCATCTCCGTTTTCTATCTCTCTGTTTTCTATCTCTCTCTGTTTTCTATCTGTCTCTGTTTTCTATCTCTCTCTGTTTTCTATCTGACTCTGTTTTTCTCTCTGTCTCTGTGTAGCTATCTTTCTCTGTTTTTCTACTTGTCTCTGTTTTCTATCTCATTCAGTTTTCTTTCTGTCTCTGTTTTCTCTGTCTATTTTTCTATCTCTGTATGTTTCCTATCTGTCTCCATTTTTCTATCTCGCTCAGTTTTTCTATCTTTCTCTGTTTTTCTATCTGTCTCAGTTTTTCTATCTCGCTCACTTTTTCTATCTGTCTCTGTTTTCTATCTGTCTCTGTTTTTCAATCTGACTCTGTTTTCTATCTCTCTCTGTGTTTCTATCATCTCCGTTTTCTATCTCTCTCTGTTTTCTATCTCTCTCTGTTTTCTATCTGTCTCTGTTTTTCTATCTGTCTCTGTGTAGCTATCATTGTCTGTTTTTCTATCTGTCTCTGTTTTCTATCTTATTCAGTTTTCTTTCTGTCTCTGTTTTCTCTGTCTATTTTTCTAACTCTATATGTTTCCTATCTGTCTCCATTTTTCTTCTCGCTCAGTTTTTCTATCTCTCTTAGTTTTTCTATCTGTCTCTGTTTTTCTATCTCTCTCTGTTATTCTATCTGTCTCTGTTTTCTTTCTGTCTCTGTTTGTTCTCTGTCTCTGTTTTCCATCTGTCTCCGTTTGCCATCTGTCTTTGTTTTTCTAACTATCTCTGTTTTCCTTCTGTCCCTATCTTTTTCTATCTCCCATGTTTTCTATCCCTCTCTGCTTTCTATCTGATTCTGCTTTCTATCTGTCTCTGTTTTTCTCTCTGTCTCTGTTATTCTATCTGTCTCTGTTTTCTCTCTCAATCTGTGTTCTATCTGTCTCTGTTCTCTCTCCCTGTTTCCTATCTCTCTCTGTTTTCAATCTGTCTCCATTTTTCTATCTCTCTCTGTGTTTCTGTCATCTCCATTTTCTATCTCTCTCTGTTTTCTTTCTCACTCTGTTTTCTATCTGTCTCTGTTTTTCTCTCTGTCTCTGTGTTGCTATCTGTCTCTGTTTTCTATCTGTCTCTGTTTTCTATCTCATTCAGTTTTCTATCTGTCTCTGTTTTCTGTCTATTTTTCTATCTCTGTATGTTTCCTATCTGTCTCCATTTTTCGATCTCGCTCAGTTTTTCTATCTTTCTCTGTTTTTCTATCTGTCTCTGTTTTTCTATCAGTCTTTGTTTTATATCTGTCTCTGTTTTTCTATCTGTCTCTGTTTTCTTTCTCAATCTCTTTTCTATCTGTCTCTGCTTTTCTATCTGTCTCCATCTTTCTAAGTCTCTGTTTTCTGTCTGTGTTTGTTTTCTGTCCCGCTTGTTTTTCTATGTGTCTCTGTTTTTCCATCTCCCAACGTTTTTCTATCTCCTTCTGTTTTCTCTCACTCTCTGCTTTCTATCTGTCTCAGTTTACAATCTGTCTCTGCTTTCTATCTGTCTCT
Source organism: Isurus oxyrinchus (assembly GCA_026770705.1). Classification (NCBI taxonomy): domain Eukaryota; kingdom Metazoa; phylum Chordata; class Chondrichthyes; order Lamniformes; family Lamnidae; genus Isurus; species Isurus oxyrinchus. The sequence goes on along the minus strand of JANJGN010000541.1, from coordinate 112,487 downwards.
GTTTTTCTATCTGTCTCTGTTTTTCTATCTCTCTCTGTTTTTCTATCTGTCTCTGTTTTCTATCTGCCTGTTTTTCTATCTGTCTCTGTTTTTCTATCTCTCTCTGTTTTCTATCTGTCTCCGTTTTTCTATCTCTCTCTGTGTTTCTGTCATCTCCATTTTCTATCTCTCTCTGTTTTCTTTCTCACTCTGTTTTCTATCTGTCTCTGTTTTTCTGTCTGTCTCTGTGTTGCTATCTGTCTCTGTTTTCTTTCTCACTCTCTTTTCTATCTGTCTCTGTTTTTCTATCTGTCTCCGTTTTTCTAAGTCTCTGTTTTCTGTCTGTGTTTGTTTACTGTCCCGCTTGTTTTTCTATGTGTCTCTGTTTTTCCATCTCCCAATGTTTTTCTATCTCCTTCTGTTTTCTCTCCCTCTCTGCTTTCTATCTGTCTCAGTTTTCTATCTGTCTCTGCTTTCTATCTGTCTCTGTTTTTCTATCTGTCTCTGTTTTGTATCTTTGTTTTTTTATCTCTCTCTGTTTTTCTATCTGCCTCTGGTTTCTATCTGCCTGTTTTTCTATCTGTTTCTCTTTTTCTATCTCTCTCAGTTTTTCTATCTGTCTCTCTTTTTCTATGTCTTTCTGGTTTTCTATCTGTCTCTGTTTTCTATCTGTCTCTGTTTTTCGATCTGTCTCTGTTTGTTCTCCGTATGTGTTTTCCATCTGTCTCCGTTTGCCATCTGTCTCTGTTTTTCTAACTATCTCTGTTTTCCTTCTGTCCCTATCTTTTTCTATCTCCCATGTTTTCTATCCCTCTCTGCTTTCTATCTGTCTCTGATTTCTATCTGTCTCTGTTTTCTATCTGCCCAGGTTTTTCAATCTGTCTCTGTTTTCTCTCTCTCTCTGTTTTTCTATCTGTCTCCGTTTTCTATCTGTCTCTGTTTTCTATCTGCCTCTGTTTTCTATCTGTCTCTGTTTTCTATCTGTCTCTGTTTGCTCTCTGTCTCTGTTCTCTCTCTGTCTCTGTTTTTCAATCTGACTCTGTTTTCTATGTCTCTGTGTTTCTGTCATCTCCGTTTTCCAGCTCTCTCTGTTTCTATCTCTCTCTGTTTTCTATCTGTCTCTGTTTTTCTATCTGTCTCTGTGTTACTATCTGTCTCTGTTTTTCTATCTGTCTCTGTTTTCTATCTCATTCAGTTTTCTTTCAGTCCCTGTTTTCTCTGTCTATTTTTCTATCTCTGTATGTTTCCTATCTGCCTCAATTTTTCTATCTCGCTCAGTCTTTCTATCTGTCTCCGATTTTCTCTCTGTCTCTGTTTTTCTATGTGTCTCTGTTTTCTCTCTCATTCTGTCTTCTGTCTGTCTCTGTTCTCTCTCCCTGTTTCCTATTTCTCTCTGTTTTCTATCTGTCTCTGTTTTCTATCTGTATCTGTTTTTCTAATGTCTCTGTTTTGCTATCTGTCTCTGTTTTTCTATCTGTCTCTGCTTTCAATCTCATTCTGTTTACTGTTTGTTTCTGTTCTGTTTCTCTGTTTTCTGTCTATCTCTGTTTTCTATCTGTCTCCATTTTTCTATCTGTATCTGTTTTCTATCTGTCTCTGTTTTCTATCTGTCTCTGTTTTCTATCTGTCTCTGTTTTCTATCTGTCTCTGTTTTCTATCTGTCCCTGTTTTTTATCTGTATCTGTTTTTCTATCTGTCTTTGTTTTTCTAACTCTCTCTGTTTTCTATCTGTCTCTGTTTTTCAATCTGTCTCTGTTTTTTATCTCTCTATGTGTTTCTATCATCTCCGTTTTCTATCTCTCTCTGTTTTCTATCTCTCTCTGTTTTCTATCTGTCTCTGTTTTTCTATCTGTCTCTGTTTTCTATCTTTCTCTGTTTTCTATCTGTCTCTGTTATTCTATCTGTCTCTGTTTTCTATCTATCTCTGTTTTTCTATCTGTCTCTGTTTTCTATCTGTCTCTGTTATTCTATCTGTCTCTGTTTTCTATCTGTCCCTGTTTTCTCTCTGTCTCTGTTTTCTATCTCATTCAGTTTTCTATCTGTCTCTGTTTTCTATCTGTCTCTGTTTTCTATCTGTCTCTGTTTTCTATCTGTCTCTGTTTTCTATCTGTCTCTGTTTTCTATCTGTCTCTGTTTTCTATCTGTCTCTGTTTTTCTATCTGTCTCTGTTTTCTATCTGTCTCTGTTTTCTATCTGTCTCTGTTTTCTATCTCTCTCTGTTTTCTATCTGTCTCTGTTTTCTATCTCTCTCTGTTTTCTATCTGTCTCTGTTTTCTATCTGTCTCTGTTTTCTATCTGTCTCTGTTTTCTTTCTGTCTCTGTTTTCTATCTGTCTCTGTTTTTCTATCTCTCTCTGTTTTCTATCTGTCTCTGTTTTCTCTCTGTCTCTGTTTTCTATCTCATGCAGTTTTCTATCTGTCTCTGTTTTCTCTGTCTATTTTTCTATCTTTATATGTTTCCTATCTGTCTCCATTTTTCTATCTCGCTCAGTTTTTCTATCTTTCACTGTTTTTCTATCTGTCTCTGTTTTTCTATCAGTCTTTGTTTTCTATCTGTCTCTGTTTTTCTATCTGTTTCCGTTTTTCTCTCTGTTTTCAGTCTGTGTTTGTTTTCTGTCCCTCTGTTTTTCTATGTGTCTCTGTTTTTCCATCTCCCAATGTTTTTCTATCTCCTTCTGTTTTCTCTCCCTCTCTGCTTTCTATCTGTCTCAGTTTTCTATCTGTCTCTGCTTTCCATCTGTCTCTGTTTTTCTATCTGTCTCTGTTTTGTATCTTTGTTTTTTTTATCTCTCTCTGTTTTTCTATCTGTCTCTGTTTATCTATCTGTCCCTGTTTTTCTATCTGTCTCTGTTTTCTATCTGTCTCTGTTTTTCTATCTGTCTCTGTTTCTATATCTGCCTCTGCTTTTATAATTGTCTCTGTTTTCTTTCTGCCTCTCTTTACTATCTGTCTCTGTTTTCTATCTGTCTCTGTTTTCTATCTGTCTCTGATTTCTATCTGTCTCTGTTTTCTATCTGTCTCAGTTTTTCAATCTTTCTCTGTTTTCTATCTGTCTCTGTTTTCTATCTCTCTCTGTTTTTCTATCTGTCTCTGTTTTCTATCTGTCTCTGTTTTCTATCTGTCTCTGTTTTCTATCTGTCTCTGTTTTTCTATGTGTCTCTGTTTGCTCTCTGTCTCTGTTCTCTCTCTGTCTCTGTTTTTCTATCTGTCTCTGTTTTTCTACCTGTCTCTGTGTTGCTATCTGTCTCTGTTTTTCTATCTGTCTCTGTTTTCTATCTCTTTCAGTTTTCTTTCTGTCTCTGTTTTCTCTGTCTATTTTTCTATCTCTGTATGTTACCTATCTGCCTTCATTTTTCTATCTCGCTCAGTTTTTCGATCTGTCTCTGTTTTTCTCTCTGTCTCTGTTTTTCTATCTGTCTCTGTTTTCTCTCTCATTCTGTCTTCTATCTGTCTCTGTTCTCTCTCCCTGTTTCCTATCTCTCTCTGTTTTCTATCTGTCTCCGTTTTTCTATATCTCTCTGTTTTCTATCTGTCTCTGTTTTCTATCTGTATCTGTTTTTCTAATGTCTCTGTTTTGCTATCTGTCTCTGTTTTCTATCTGTCTCTGTTTTTCTATCTGTCTCTGTTTGCTCTCTGTCTCTGTTCTCTCTCTGTCTCTGTTTTTCAATCTGACTCTGTTTTCTATCTCTCTCTGTGTTTCTATCTCTCTCTGTTTTCTATCTGTCTCTGTTTTTCTCTCTGTCTCTGTGTAGCTATCTGTCTCTGCTTTTCTATCTGTCTCTGTTTTCTATCTCATTCAGTTTTCTTTCTGTCTCTGTTTTTCTGTCTATTTTTCTATCTCTATCTGTTTCCTATCTGTCTCCATTTTTCTATCTCGCTCTGTTTTTCTACCTTTCTCTGTTTTTCTATCAGTCTCTGTTTTTCTATCAGTCTTTATTTTCTATCTGTCTCTGTTTTTCTATCTGTCTCTGTTTTCTTTCTCACTCTCTTTTCGATCTGTCTCTGTTTTTCTATCTGTCTCCGTTTTTCTAAGTCCCTGTTTTCTGTCTGTGTTTGTTTTCTGTCCCGCTGTTTTTCTATGTGTCTCTGTTTTTCCATCTCCCAATGTTTTTCTATCTCCTTCTGTTTTCTCTCCCTCTCTGCTTTCTATCTGTCTCAGTTTTCTATCTGTCTCTGCTTTCTATCTGTATCTGTTTTTCATCTTTGTTTTATTTATCTCTCTCTGTTTTTCTATCTGTCTCTGTTTTCTATCTGCCTGTTTTTCTATCTGTCTCTCTTTTTCTATCTCTCTCAGTTTTTCTATCTGTCTCTCTTTTTCTATCTGTCTCTGTTTTCTATCTGTCTCTGTCTTTCGACCTGTCTCTGTTTGTTCTCCGTATCTGTTTTCCATCTGTCTCCGTTTTCCATCTCTCCCTGTTTTTCTATCTATCTCTGTTTTCCTTCTGTCCCTATCTTTTTCTATCTCCCATGTTTTCTATTCCTCTCTGCTTTCTATCTGATTCTGCTTTCTATCTGTCTCTGTTTTTCTATCTGTCTCTGTTTTCTCTCTCATTCTGTGTTTTATCTGTCTCTGTTTCTCTATCTGCCTCTGTTTTTATAATTGTCTCTGTTTTCTTTCTCCCTCTCTTTACTATCTGTCTCTGTTTTCTATCTGTCTCTGCTTTCTATCTGTCTCTGTTTTCTATCTGTCTCTGTTTTCTATCTGTCTCTGTTTTCTATCTGTCTCTGTTTTCTATCTGTCTCTGTTTTCTATCTGTCTCTGCTTTCTATCTGTCTCTGTTTTCTATCTGTCTCTGTTTCCTATCTGTCTCTGTTTTCTATCTGTCTCTGTTTTCTATCTGTCTCTGTTTTTCTATCTGTCTCTGTTTTCTCTCTCATTCTGTGTTTTATCTGTCTCTGTTTCTCTATCTGCCTCTGTTTTTATAATTGTCTCTGTTTTCTTTCTCCCTCTCTTTACTATCTGTATCTGTTTTCTATCTGTCTCAGTTTTTCAATCTGTCTCAGTTTTTCAATCTGTCTCTGTTTTCTATCTGTCTCTGTTTTTCTATCTGTCTCTGTTTTTCTATCTGTCTCTGTTTTCTATCTGTCTCTGTTTTTCTATCTGTCTCTGTTTTTCTAAATGTTTCCGTTTTCTATCTGTCTCTGTTTTCTATCTGCCTCTGCTTTCTATGTCTCCTTGTTTTTCAATCTGTCTCTGTTTTCTATCTGTCTCTGTTTTTCTATCTGTCTCTGTTTTTCTATCTGTCTCTGTTTTCTATCTGTCTCTGTTTTTCTATCTGTCTCTGTTTTTCTAAATGTTTCCGTTTTCTATCTGTCTCTGTTTTCTATCTGCCTCTGCTTTCTATGTCTCCTTGTTTTTCTATCTGTCTCTGTTTTCTAACTGACTCTCTTTTGATATCTGTCTCTGTTTTCTTCTCCCTCTCTTTTCTATCTCTCTCTGTGTTTCTATCATCTGTTTTCTATCTCTCTCTGTTTACTATTTGTCTCTGTTTTCTATCTGTCTCTTTTTTTCTCTCTGTCTCTGTTTTCAATCTCATTCAGTTTTCTTTCTGTCTCTGTTTTCTCTGTCTATTTTTCTGTCTCTGTATGTTTCCTATCTGCCGCCATTTTTCTATCTCGCTCAGTTTTTCTATCTTTCTCTGTTTTTCTATCTGTCTGTTTTTCTATCAGTCTTTGTTTTTTATCTGTCTCTCTTTTTATATCTGTCTCTGTTTTCTTTCTCAATCTCTTCTTTATCTGTCTCTGCTTTTCTATCAGTCTCCATTTTTCTAATAGTCTGTTCTCTGTCTGTGTTTGTTTTCTGTCCCGTTTGTTTTTCTATGTGTCTCTGATTTTCCATCTCCCAACGTTTTTCTATCTCCTTCTGTTTTCTCTCCCTCTCTGCTTTCTATCTGTCTCAGTTGTCTATCTGTCTCTGCTTTCAGTCTGTCTCTGTTTTTCTATCTGTCTCTGTTTTCTATCTTTGTTTTTCTATGTCTCTCTGTATTTCTATCTGTCTCTGTTTTCTATCTGTCTCTGTTTTTCGATCTGTCTCTGTTTTTTCTCTGTCTCCGTTTTCCATCTGTCTCTGTTTTTCTAACTATCTCTGTTTTCATTCTGTCCCTATCTGTTTCTATCCCCCATGTTTTCTATCCCTCTCTGCTTTTTATCTGATTCTGCTTTCTCTCTGTCTCTGTTTTTCTCTCTTCTCTGTTTTTCTATCTGTCTCTGTTTTCTCTCTCATTCTGTGTTCTGTCTGTCTCTGTTCTCTCTCCCTGTTTCCTATCTCTCTCTGTTTTCTATCTGTCTCCGTTTTTCTATCTCTCACTGTTTTCTATCTGTCTCTGTTTTCTATCTGTATCTGTTTTTCTAATGTCTCTGTTTTGCTATCTGTCTCTGTTTTTCTATCTGTCTCTGCTTTCTATCTCATTCTGTTTACTGTCTGTTTCTGTTCTATTTCTCTGTTTTCTGTCTCTCTCTGTTTTCTATCTGTCTCCATTTTTCTATCTGTATCTGTTTTTCTAATGTCTCTGTTTTCTATCTGTCTCTGTTTTCTATCTGTCTCTGTTTTCTATCTGTCTCTGTTTTTCTATCTGTCTCTGTTTGCTCTCTGTCTCTGTTTTCTATCTGTCTCTGTTTTTCAATCTGTCTCTCTTTTCTATCTCTCTGTGTCTTTCTATCATCTCCATTTTCTTTCTCTCTCTGTTTTCTATCTGTCTCTGTTTTTCTATCTGTCTCTGTTTTCCTCTCTGTCTCTGTGTAGCTATCTGTTTCTGTTTTTCTATCTGTCTCTGTTTACTATCTCATTCAGTTTTCTTTCTGTCTCTGTTTTCTCTGTCTATTTTTCTAACTCTATATGTTTCCTATCTGTGTCCATTTTTTATCTCGCTCTGTTTTTCTATCTTTCTCTGTTTTTCTATCTGTCTCTGTTTTTCTATCAGTCTTTGTTTTATATCTGTCTCTGTTTTCTTTCTCAATCTCTTTTCTATCTGTCTCTGTTTTTCGATCTGTCTCCGTTTTTCAAGTCTCTGTTTTCTGTCTATGTTTGTTTTCTTTCCCGCTGTTTTTCTATGTGTCTCTGTTTTTCCATCTCCCAATGTTTTTCTATCTCCTTCTGTTTTCTCTCCCTCTCTGCTTTCTATCTGTCTCAGTTGTCTATCTGTCTCTGTTTTCTATCTGTCTCTGCTTTCTATCTTTGTTTTTTTATCTCTCTGTTTTTCTATCTGTCTCTGTTTTCTATCTGCCTGATTTTCTATCTGTCTCTCTTTTTCTATCTCTCTCAGTTTTTTTATCTGTCTCTCTTTTTCTATGTCTCTCTGGTTTTCTATCTGTCTCTGGTTTCTATGTGTCTCTGTTTTACGATCTGTCTCTCTTTGTTCTCCATATCTGTTTTCCAACTGTCTCCGTTTTCCATCTCTCTCTGTTTTTTCTATCTATATCTGTTTTCCTTCTGTTCCTATCTTTTTCTATCTCCCATGTTTTCTATCCCTCTCTGCTTTCTATCTGATTCTGCTTTCTATCTGTCTCTGTTTTTCTATCTGTCTCTGTTTTTCTATCTGTCTCTGTTTTCTATCTGTATCTGTTTTCTATCTGTCTCTGTTTTTCTATCTGTCTCTGTTTTCTATCTGTCTCTGTTTTTCTATCTGTCTCTGTTTTTCTATCTGTCTCTGTTTTCTATCTGTCTCTGTTTTTCTATCTGTCTCTGTTTGCTCTCTGTCTCTGTTCTCTCTCTGTCTCAGTTTTTCATCCTGACTCTGTTTTCTATCTCTCTGTGTGTTTCTATCTGTCTCTGTTTTTCAAATGTCTCTGTTTTCTATGTGTCTCTGTTTTCTATTTGTCTCTGTTTTCTATCTGTCTCTGTTTTTCAATCTGACTCTGTTTTCTATCTCTCTCTGTGTTTCTCTCATCTCCGTTTTCCATCTCTCTCTGTTTTTTCAATCTATCTCTGTTTTCCTTCTGTTCCTATCTTTTTCTATCTCCCATGTTTTCTATCCCTCTCTGCTTTCTATCTGATTCTGCTTTCTATCTGTCTCTGTTTTTCTATCTGTCTCTGTTTTCTATCTGTCTCTGTTTTCTATCTGTCTCTGTTTTTCTATCTGTCTCTGTTTGCTCTCTGTCTCTGTTCTCTCTCTGTCTCTGTTTTTCAAATGTCTCTGTTTTCTATGTGTCTCTCTTTTCTATCTGTCTCTGTTTTCTATCTGTCTCTGTTTTTCTATCTGTCTCTGTTTTCTATCTGTCTCTGCTTTCTATCTGTCTCTGTTTTCTATCTGTCTCTGTTTCCTATCTGTCTCTGTTTTCTCTCTGTCTCTGTTTCCTATCTGTCTCTGTTTTCTATCTGTCTCTGTTTTTCTATCTGTCTCTGTTTGCTCTCGGTCTCTGTTTTCTCTCTGTCTCTGTTTTTCAATCTGACTCTGTTTTCTATCTCTCTCTGTGTTTCTATCTGTCTCCATTTTCTATCTCTCTCTGTTTTCTATCTGTCTCTGTTTTCTATCTCTCTGTGTGTTTCTATCATCTCCGTTTTCTATCTCTCTCTGTTTTCTATCTCTCTCTGTTTTCTATCTGTCTCTGTTTTTCTATCTGTCTCTGTGTAGCTATCTCTCTCTGTTTTTCTCTCTGTCTCTGTTTTCTATCTCATTCAGTTTTCTTTCTGTCTCTGTTTTCTCTGTCTATTTTTCAATCTCTGTGTGTTTCCTATCTGTCTCCATTTTTCTATCTCGCTCAGTTTTTCTATCTTTCTCTGTTTTTCTATCTGTCTCTGTTTTTCTATCAGTCTTTGTTTTCTATCTGTATCTGTTTTTCTAATGTCTCCGTTTTCTATCTGTCTCTGTTTTCTATCTGTCTCTGTTTGCTCTCTGTCTCTGTTCTCTCTCTGTCTCTGTTTTTCAATCTGACTCTGTTTTCTATCTCTCTGTGTGTTTCTATCATCTCCGTTTTCTATCTCTCTCTGTTTTCTATCTGTCTCTGTTTTTCTCTCTGTCTCTGTGTAGCTATCTGTCTCTGTTTTTCTCTCTGTCTCTGTTTTCTATCTCATTCAGTTTTCTTTCTGTCTCTGTTTTCTCTGTCTATTTTTCTATCTCTGTGTGTTTCCTATGTCTCCATTTTTCTATCTCGCTCAGTTTTTCTATCTTTCTCTGTTTTTTTATCTGTCTCTGTTTTCTTTCTCAATCTCTTTTCTATCTGTCTCTGTTTTTCAATCTGTCTCCGTTTTTCAAGTCTCTGTTTTCTGTCTGTGTTTGTTTTCTGTCCCGCTGTTATTCTATGTGTCTCTGTTTTTCCATCTCCCAATGTTTTTCTATCCCCTTCTGTTTTCTCTCCCTCTCTGCTTTCTATCTGTCTCAGTTTTCTATCTGTCTCTGCTTTCTATCTGTCTCTGTTTTTCTATCTGTCTCTGTTTTCTATCTGTCTCTGTTTTTCGATCTGTCTCTGTTTTTTCTCTGTCTCCGTTTTCCATCTGTCTCTGTTTTTCTAACTATCTCTATTATCCTTCAGTCCCTATCTGTTTCTATCTCCCATGTTTTCTATCCCTCTCTGCTTTCTATCTGATTCTGCTTTCTCGCTGTCTCTGTTTTTCTCTCTGTCTCTGTTTTTCTATCTGTCTCTGTTTTCTCTCTCATTCTGTGTTCTATCTGTCTCTTCTCTCTCGCTGTTTCCTATCTCTCTCTGTTTTCTATCTGTCTCCATTTTTCTATCTCTCACTGTTTTCTATCTGTCTCTGTTTTCCCTCTGTATCTGCTTTTCTAATGTCTCTGTTTTGCTATCTGTCTCTGTTTTTCTATCTGTCTCTGCTTTCTATCTCATTCTGTTTACTGTCTGTTTCTGTTCTATTTCTCTGTTTTCTGTCTCTCTCTGTTTTCTATCTGTCTCCATTTTTCTATCTGTATCTGTTTTTCTAATGTCTCTGTTTTCTATCTGTCTCTATTTTCTATCTGTCTCTGTTTTCTATCTGTCTCTGTTTTTCTATCTGTCTCTGTTTGCTCTCTGTCTATGTTCTCTCTCTGTCTCTGTTTTTCAATCTGTCTCTGTTTTCTATCTCTCTGTGTGTTTCTATCATCTCCGTTTTCTATCTCTCTCTGTTTTCTATCTGTCTCTGTTTTTCTCTCTGTCTCTGTGTAGCTATCTGTTTCTGTTTTTCTATCTGTCTCTGTTTTCTATCTCATTCAGTTTTCTTTCTGTCTCTGTTTTCTCTGTCTATTTTTCTAACTCTGTGTGTTTCCTATCTGTCTCCACTTTTCTATCTCGCTCTGTTTTTCTATCTTTCTCTGTTTTTCTATCTGTCTCGGTTTTTCTATCAGTCTTTGTTTTTTGATATCTGTCTCTGTTTTCTTTCTCGATCTCTTTTCTATCTGTCTCTGTTTTTCTATCTGTCTCCGTTTTTCAAGTCTCTGTTTTCTGTCTGTGTTTGTTTTCTTTCCCGCTGTTTTTCTATGTGTCTCTGTTTTTCCATCTCCCAATGTTTTTCTATCTCCTTCTGTTTTCTCTCCCTCTCTGCTTTCTATCTGTCTCAGTTGTCTATCTGTCTCTGCTTTCTATCTGTCTCTGTTTTTCTATCTGTCTCTGTATTCTATCTTTGTTTTTTTATCTCTGTTTTTCTATCTGTCTCCGTTTTCTATCTGCCTGTTTTTCTATCTGTCTCTCTTTTTCTATCTCTCTCAGTTTTTCTATCTGTCTCTCTTTTTCTATGTCTCTCTGGTTTTCTATCTGTCTCTGTTTTCTATCTGTCTCTGTTTTTCGATCTGTCTCTGTTTGTTCTCCTATCTGTTTTCCATCTGTCTCCGTTTTCCATCTCTCTCTGTTTTTTCTATCAATCTCTGTTTTCCTTCTGTCCCTATCTTTTTCTATCTCCCATGTTTTCTCTCCCTCTCTGCTTTCTATCTGATTCAGCTTTCTAATGGCTCTGTTTTTCTATCTGTCCCTGTTTTCTATCTGTCTCTGTTTTCTATCTGTCTCTGTTTTTCTATCTGTCTCTGTTTGCTCTCTGTCTCTGTTCTCTCTCTGTCTCAGTTTTTCAAATGTCTCTGTTTTCTATGTGTCTCTGTTTCTATCTGCCTCTGTTTTCTTTCTCCCTCTCTTTACTATCTGTCTCTGTTTTCTGTCTCTGTTTTCTCTCTGTCTCAGTTTTTCAATCTGTCTCTGTTTTCTATCTTTCTCTGTTTTTCTACATGTTTCCGTTTTCTATCTGTCTCTGTTTTCTATATGCCTCTGTTTTCTATCTCTCTCTGTTTTTCTATCTGTCTCTGTTTTCTAACTGACTCTCTTTTGATATCTGTCTCTGTTTTCTTTCTCCCTCTCTTTTCTATCTGTCTCTGTTTTCTATCTGTCTCTGTTTTCTATCTGTCTCTGTTTTTCTATCTCTCTCTGTTTGCTCTCTGTCTCTGTTCTCTCTCTGTCTCTGTTTTTCAATCTGACTCTGTTTTCTATCTCTCTCTGTTTTCTATCTCTCTCTGTTTTCTATCTGTCTCTGTTTTTCTATCTGTCTCTGTGTAGCTATCTTTCTCTGTTTTTCTATCTGTCTCTGTTGTCTATCTCATTGAGTTTTCTTTCTGTCTCTGATTTCTCTGCCTATTTTTCTATCTCTGTGTGTTTCCTATCTGTCTCCATTTTTCTATCTCGCTCAGTTTTTCTATCTTTCTCTCTTTTCTATCTGTCTCTGTTTTTCTATCAGTCTTTGTTTTATATCTGTCTTTGTTTTATATCTGTCTCTGTTTTTCTATCTGTCTCTGTTTTCTATCTTTGTTTTTCTATGTCTCTCTGTTTTTCTATCTGTCTCTGTTTTATATCTGTCTCTGTTTTTCGATGTCTCTGTTTTCCATTTGTCTCTGTTTTTCTAACTATCTCTGCTTTCCTTCTGTCCCTATCTGTTTCTATCTCCCATGTTTTCTATCCCTCTCTGCTTTCTATCTGATTCTGCTTTCTATCTGTCTCTGTTTTTCTATCTGTCTCTGTTTTTCTATCTGTCTCTGTTTTCTCTCACATTCTGTGTTCTATCTGTCTCTGTTCTCTCTCCCTGTTTCCTACCTCTCTCTGCTTTCTATCTGTCTCTGTTTTTCTCTCTGTCTCTGTTTTTCTATCTGTCTCTGTTTTCTCTCTCATTCTGTGTTCTATCTGTCTCTGTTCTCTCTCCCTGTTTCCTATCTCTCTCTGTTTTCTATCTGTCCCCGTTTTTCTATCTCTCTCTGTTTTCTATCTGTCTCTGTTTTCTCTCTCATTCTGTGTTCTATGTGTCTCTGTTCTCTCTCCCTGTTTCCTATCTCTCTCTGTTATCTATCTGTCCCCGTTTTTCTATTTCTCTCTGTTTTGCTATCTGTCTCTGTTTTTCTATCTGTCTCTGCTTTCTATCTCATTCTGTTTACTGTCTGTTTCTGTTCTATTCCTCTGTTTTCTGTCTCTCTCTGTTTTCCAACTGTCTCCATTTTTCTATCTGTATCTGTTTTTCTAATGTCTCTGTTTTCTATCTGTCTCTGTTTTCTATCTGTCTCTGTTTTCCATCTGTCTCTGTTTTTCTATCTGTCTCTGTTTGCTCTCTGTCTCTGTTCTCTCTCTGTCTCTGTTTTTCAATCTGTCTCTGTTTTCTATCTCTCTGTGTGTTTCTATCATCTCCGTTTTCTATCTCTCTCTGTTTTCTGTCTCTGTTTTTCTCTCTGTCTCTGTGTAGCTATCTGTTTCTGTTTTTCTATCTGTCTCTGTTTTCTATCTCATTCAGTTTTCTTTCTGTCTCTGTTTTCTCTGTCTATTTTTCTAACTCTATATGTTTCCTATCTGTCTCCACTTTTCTATCCCGCTCTGTTTTTCTATCTTTCTCTGTTTTTCTATCTGTCTCGGTTTTTCTATCAGTCTTTGTTTTTTGATATCTGTCTCTGTTTTCTTTCTCGATCTCTTTTCGATCTGTCTCTGTTTTTCTATCTATCTCTGTTTTCCTTCTGTCCCTATCTGTTTCTATCTCTCATGTTTTCTATCCCTCTCTGCTTTCTATCTGATTCTGCTTTCTCTCTGTCTCTGTTTTTCTCTCTGTCTCTGTTTTTCTATCTGTCTCTCTTTTCTCTCTCATTCGGTGTTCTATCTGTCTCTGTTCTCTCTCGCTGTTTCCTATCTCTCTCTGTTTTCTATCTGTCTCCGTTTTTCTATCTCTCACTGTTTTCTATCTGTCTCTGTTTTCTATCTGTATCTGTTTTTCTAATGTCTCTGTTTTGCTATCTGTCTCTGTTTTTCTATCTGTCTCTGCTTTGTATCTCATTCTGTTTACTGTCTGTTTCTGTTCTATTTCTCTGTTTTCTGTCTCTCTCTGTTTTCTATCTGTCTCCATTTTTCTATCTCTATCTGTTTTTCTAATGTCTCTGTTTTCTATCTGTCTCTGTTTTCTATCTGTCTCTGTTTTCTATCTGTCTCTGTTTTCTATCTGTCTCTGTTTTCTATCTGTCTCAGTTTTCTATCTGTCTCTGTTTTTCAATCTGTCTCTGTTTTCTATCTCTCTGTGTGTTTCTATCATCTCCATTTTCTATCTCTCTCTGTTTTCTATCTCTCTCTGTTTTCTATCGGTCTCTGTTTTTCTCTCTGTCTCTGTGTAGCTATCTGTTTCTGTTTTTCTATCTGTCTCTGTTTACTATCTCATTTAGTTTTCTTTCTGTCTCTGTTTTCTCTGTCTATTTTTCTAACTCTATATGTTTCCTATCTGTGTCCATTTTTTATCTCGCTCTGTTTTTCTATCTTTCTCTGTTTTTCTATCTGTCTCTGTTTTTCTATCAGTCTTTGTTTTATATCTGTCTCTGTTTTCTTTCTCAATCTCTTTTCTATCTGTCTCTGTTTTTCGATCTGTCTCCGTTTTTCAAGTCTCTGTTTTCTGTCTATGTTTGTTTTCTTTCCCGCTGTTTTTCTATGTGTCTCTGTTTTTCCATCTCCCAATGTTTTTCTATCTCCTTCTGTTTTCTCTCCCTCTCTGCTTTCTATCTGTCTCAGTTGTCTATCTGTCTCTGTTTTCTATCTGTCTCTGTTTTTCTATCTGTCTCTGTATTCTATCTTTGTTTTTTTATCTCTCTGTTTTTCTATCTGTCTCCGTTTTCTATCTGCCTGATTTTCTATCTGTCTCTCTTTTTCTATCTCTCTCAGTTTTTTTATCTGTCTCTCTTTTTCTTTGTCTCTCTGGTTTTCTATCTGTCTCTGGTTTCTATGTGTCTCTGTTTTACGATCTGTCTCTCTTTGTTCTCCATATCTGTTTTCCAACTGTCTCCGTTTTCCATCTCTCTCTGTTTTTTCTATCTATCTCTGTTTTCCTTCTGTTCCTATCTTTTTCTATCTCCCATGTTTTCTATCCCTCTCTGCTTTCTATCTGATTCTGCTTTCTATCTGTCTCTGTTTTTCTATCTGTCTCTGTTTTTCTATCTGTCTCTGTTTTCTATCTGTATCTGTTTTCTATCTGTCTCTGTTTTTCTATCTGTCTCTGTTTTCTATCTGTCTCTGTTTTTCTATCTGTCTCTGTTTTTCTATCTGTCCCTGTTTTCTATCTGTCTCTGTTTTTCTATCTGTCTCTGTTTGCTCTCTGTCTCTCTTCTCTCTCTGTCTCAGTTTTTCATCCTGACTCTGTTTTCTATCTCTCTGTGTGTTTCTATCTATCTCTGTTTTTCAAATGTCTCTGTTTTCTATGTGTCTCTGTTTTCTATCTGTCTCTGTTTTCTATCTGTCTCTGTTTTTCAATCTGACTCTGTTTTCTATCTCTCTCTGTGTTTCTCTCATCTCCGTTTTCCATCTCTCTGTGTTTTTTCAATCTATCTCTGTTTTCCTTCTGTTCCTATCTTTTTCTATCTCCCATGTTTTCTATCCCTCTCTGCTTTCTATCTGATTCTGCTTTCTATCTGTCTCTGTTTTTCTATCTGTCTCTGTTTTCTATCTGTCTCTGTTTTCTATCTGTCTCTGTTTTTCTATCTGTCTCTGTTTGCTCTCTGTCTCTGTTCTCTCTCTGTCTCTGTTTTTCAAATGTCTCTGTTTTCTATGTGTCTCTCTTTTCTATCTGTCTCTGTTTTCTATCTGTCTCTGTTTTTCTATCTGTCTCTGTTTTATATCTGTCTCTGTTTTCTATCTGTCTCTGTTTTTCTATCTGTCTCCGTTTTTCAAGTCTCTGTTTTCTGTCTGTGTTTGTTTTCTTTCCCGCTGTTTTTCTATGTGTCTCTGTTTTTCCATCTCCCAAAGTTTTTCTATCTCCTTCTGTTTTCTCTCCCTCTCTGCTTTCTATCTGTCTCTGTTTTTCTATCTGTCTCTGTTTTATATCTGTCTCTGTTTTTCGATGTCTCTGTTTTTTCTCTGTCTCCGTTTTCCATTTGTCTCTGTTTTTCTAACTATCTCTGCTTTCCTTCTGTCCCTATCTGTTTCTATCTCCCATGTTTTCTATCCCTCTCTGCTTTCTATCTGATTCTGCTTTCTATCTGTCTCTGTTTTTCTATCTGTCTCTGTTTTTCTATCTGTCTCTGTTTTCTCTCACATTCTGTGTTCTATCTGTCTCTGTTCTCTCTCCCTGTTTCCTACCTCTCTCTGCTTTCTATCTGTCTCTGTTTTTCTCTCTGTCTCTGTTTTTCTATCTGTCTCTGTTTTCTCTCTCATTCTGTGTTCTATCTGTCTCTGTTCTCTCTCCCTGTTTCCTATCTCTCTCTGTTTTCTATCTGTCCCCGTTTTTCTATCTCTCTCTGTTTTCTATCTGTCTCTGTTTTCTCTCTCATTCTGTGTTCTATGTGTCTCTGTTCTCTCTCCCTGTTTCCTATCTCTCTCTGTTATCTATCTGTCCCCGTTTTTCTATTTCTCTCTGTTTTGCTATCTGTCTCTGTTTTTCTATCTGTCTCTGCTTTCTATCTCATTCTGTTTACTGTCTGTTTCTGTTCTATTCCTCTGTTTTCTGTCTCTCTCTGTTTTCCAACTGTCTCCATTTTTCTATCTGTATCTGTTTTTCTAATGTCTCTGTTTTCTATCTGTCTCTGTTTTCTATCTGTCTCTGTTTTCCATCTGTCTCTGTTTTTCTATCTGTCTCTGTTTGCTCTCTGTCTCTGTTCTCTCTCTGTCTCTGTTTTTCAATCTGTCTCTGTTTTCTATCTCTCTGTGTGTTTCTATCATCTCCGTTTTCTATCTCTCTCTGTTTTCTGTCTCTGTTTTTCTCTCTGTCTCTGTGTAGCTATCTGTTTCTGTTTTTCTATCTGTCTCTGTTTTCTATCTCATTCAGTTTTCTTTCTGTCTCTGTTTTCTCTGTCTATTTTTCTAACTCTATATGTTTCCTATCTGTCTCCACTTTTCTATCCCGCTCTGTTTTTCTATCTTTCTCTGTTTTTCTATCTGTCTCTGTTTTTCTATCAGTCTTTGTTTTTTGATATCTGTCTCTGTTTTCTTTCTCGATCTCTTTTCGATCTGTCTCTGTTTTTTCTCTGTCTCCGTTTTCCATCTGACTCTGTTTTTCTAACTATCTCTGTTTTCCTTCTGTCCCTATCTGTTTCTATCTCTCATGTTTTCTATCCCTCTCTGCTTTCTATCTGATTCTGCTTTCTCTCTGTCTCTGTTTTTCTCTCTGTCTCTGTTTTTCTATCTGTCTCTCTTTTCTCTCTCATTCGGTGTTCTATCTGTCTCTGTTCCCTCTCGCTGTTTCCTATCTCTCTCTGTTTTCTATCTGTCTCCGTTTTTCTATCTCTCACTGTTTTCTATCTGTCTCTGTTTTCTATCTGTATCTGTTTTTCTAATGTCTCTGTTTTGCTATCTGTCTCTGTTTTTCTATCTGTCTCTGCTTTCTATCTCATTCTGTTTACTGTCTGTTTCTGTTCTATTTCTCTGTTTTCTGTCTCTCTCTGTTTTCTATCTGTCTCCATTTTTCTATCTGTAGCTGTTTTTCTAATGTCTCTGTTTTCTATCTGTCTCTGTTTTCTATCTGTCTCTGTTTTCTATCTGTCTCTGTTTTTCTATCTGTCTCTGTTTGCTCTCTGTCTCTGTTTTCTATCTGTCTCTGTTTTTCAATCTGTCTCTGTTTTCTATCTCTCTGTGTGTTTCTATCATCTCCATTTTCTATCTCTCTCTGTTTTCTATCTCTCTCTGTTTTCTATCTGTCTCTGTTTTTCTCTCTGTCTCTGTGTAGCTATCTGTTTCCGTTTTTCTATCTGTCTCTGTTTACTATCTCATTTAGTTTTCTTTCTGTCTCTGTTTTCTCTGTCTATTTTTCTAACTCTATATGTTTCCTATCTGTGTCCATTTTTTATCTCGCTCTGTTTTTCTATCTTTCTCTGTTTTTCTATCTGTCTCTGTTTTTCTATCAGTCTTTGTTTTATATCTGTCTCTGTTTTCTTTCTCAATCTCTTTTCTATCTGTCTCTGTTTTTCGATCTGTCTCCGTTTTTCAAGTCTCTGTTTTCTGTCTATGTTTGTTTTCTTTCCCGCTGTTTTTCTATGTGTCTCTGTTTTTCCATCTCCCAATGTTTTTCTATCTCCTTCTGTTTTCTCTCCCTCTCTGCTTTCTATCTGTCTCAGTTGTCTATCTGTCTCTGTTTTCTATCTGTCTCTGTTTTTCTATCTGTCTCTGTATTCTATCTTTGTTTTTTTATCTCTCTGTTTTTCTATCTGTCTCCGTTTTCTATCTGCCTGATTTTCTATCTGTCTCTCTTTTTCTATCTCTCTCAGTTTTTTTATCTGTCTCTCTTTTTCTTTGTCTCTCTGGTTTTCTATCTGTCTCTGGTTTCTATCTGTCTCTGTTTTACGATCTGTCTCTCTTTGTTCTCCATATCTGTTTTCCAACTGTCTCCGTTTTCCATCTCTCTCTGTTTTTTCAATCTATCTCTGTTTTCCTTCTGTTCCTATCTTTTTCTATCTCCCATGTTTTCTATCCCTCTCTGCTTTCTATCTGATTCTGCTTTCTATCTGTCTCTGTTTTTCTATCTGTCTCTGTTTTCTATCTGTCTCTGTTTTCTATCTGTCTCTGTTTTTCTGTCTCTGTTTGCTCTCTGTCTCTGTTCTCTCTCTGTCTCTGTTTTTCAAATGTCTCTGTTTTCTATGTGTCTCTCTTTTCTATCTGTCTCTGTTTTCTATCTGTCTCTGTTTTTCTATCTGTCTCTGTTTTCTATCTGTCTCTGCTTTCTATCTGTCTCTGTTTTCTATCTGTCTCTGTTTCCTATCTGTCTCTGTTCTCTCTCTGTCTCTGTTTTTCAATCTGACTCTGTTTTCTATCTCTCTCTGTGTTTCTATCTGTCTCCATTTTCTATCTCTCTCTGTTTTCTATCTGTCTCTGTTTTCTATCTGTCTCTGTTTTTCTATCTGTCTCTGTGTAGCTATCTTTCTCTGTTTTTCTCTCTGTCTCTGTTTTCTATCTCATTGAGTTTTCTTTCTGTCTCTGTTTTCTCTGTCTATTTTTCTATCTCTGTGTGTTTCCTATCTGTCTCCATTTTTCTATCTCACTCAGTTTTTCTATCTTTCTCTGTTTTCTATCTGTCTCTGTTTTCTATCTCTATCTGTTTCTCTAATGTCTCTGTTTTGCTATCTGTCTCTGTTTTTCTATCTGTCTCTGCTATCTATCTCATTCTGTTTACTGTCTGTTTCTGTTCTATTTCTCTGTTTTCTGTCTCTCTCTGTTTTCTATCTGTCTCCATTTTTCTATCTGTATCTGTTTTTCTAATGTCTCTGTTTTCTATCTGTCTCTGTTTTTCTATCTGTCTCTGTTTTTCTATCTGTCTCTGTTTTCTATCTGTATCTGTTATCTATCTGTCTCTGTTTTTCTATCTGTCTCTGTTTTCTATCTGTCTCTGTTTTTCTATCTGTCTCTGTTTGCTCTCTGTCTCTGTTCTCTCTCTGTCTCAGTTTTTCAAATGTCTCTGTTTTCTATGTGTCTCTGTTTCTATCTGTCTCTGTTTTCTATGTGTCTCTGTATCTATCTGTCTCTGTTTGCTTCCTGTTTCTGTCCTCTCTCTGTCTCTGTTTTTCAGTTTGACTCTGTTTTCTATCTCTCTCTGTGTTAATATCATCTCCGTTTTCTATCTCTCTCTGTTTTCTATCTCTCTCTGCTTTCTATCTGTCTCTGTTTTTCTATCTGTCTCTGTATAGCTATCTTTCTCTGTTTTTCTCTCTGTCTCTGTTTTCTATCTCATTGAGTTTTCTTTCTGTCTCTGTTTTCTCTGTCTATTTTTCTATCTCTGTGTGTTTCCTATCTGTCTCCATTTTTCTATCTCGCTCAGTTTTTCTATCTTTCTCTGTTTTCTATCTGTCTCTGTTTTCTATCTCTATCTGTTTCTCTAATGTCTCTGTTTTTCTATCTGTCTCTGTTTTCTATCTGTCTCTGTTTTTCTATCTGTCTCTGTTTGCTCTCTGTCTCTGTTCTCTCTCTGTCTCAGTTTTTCAAAAGTCTCTGTTTTCTATGTGTCTCTGTTTCTATCTGTCTCTGTTTTCTATGTGTCTCTGTTTCTATCTGTCTCTGTTTGCTCCCTGTCTCTGTCCTCTCTCTGTCTCTGTTTTTCAGTCTGTCTCTGTTTTCTGTCTCTCTCTGTTTTCTACCTGTCTGCATTTTTCTATCTGTATCTGTTTTTCTAATGTCTCTGTTTTCTATCTGTCTCTGTTTTCTATCTGTCTCTGTTTTCCATCTGTCTCTGTTTTTCTATCTGTCTCTGTTTGCTCTCTGTCTCTGTTCTCTCTCTGTCTCTGTTTTTCAATCTGTCTCTGTTTTCTATCTCTCTGTGTGTTTCTATCATCTCCGTTTTCTATCTCTCTCTGTTTTCTATCTGTCTCTGTTATTCTATCTGTCTCTGTTTGCTCTCTGTCTCTGTTCTCTCTCTGTCTCAGTTTTTCAAATGTCTCTGTTTTCTATGTGTCTCTGTTTCTATCTGTCTCTGTATTCTATGTGTCTCTGTTTCTATCTGTCTCTATTTGCTCTCTGTCTCTGTTCTCTCTCTGTCTCTGTTTTTCAGTCTGACTCTGTTTTCTATCTCTCTGTGTGATTCTATCATCTCCGTTTTCTATCTGTCTCTGTTTTCTATCTCTCTGTTTTCTATCTTTCTCAGTTTTTCTCTCTGTCTCTGTTGTCTATCTCATTCAGTTTTCTTTCTGTCTCTGTTTTCTCTGTCTATTTTTCTATCTCTGTGTGTTTCCTATCTGTCTCCATTTTCCTATCTCGCTCAGTTTTTCTATCTTTCTCTCTTTTCTATCTGTCTCTGTTTTTCTATCTTTCTCTGATTTTCTATCTGTCTCTGTTTTTCTACCAGTCTTTGTTTTCTATCTGTATCTGTCTTTCAAAAGTCTCTGTTTTCTAACTGTCTCTGTTTTCTATCTGTCTCTGTTTTTCAATCTGTCTCTGTTTGCTCTCTGTCTCTGTTCTCTCTCTGTCTCTGTTTTTCAATCTGTCTCTGTTTTCTATCTCTCTGTGTGTTTCTATCATGTCCGTTTTCTATCTCTCTCCGTTTTCTATCTCTCTCTGTTTTCTATCTGTCTCTGTTTTTCTCTCTGTCTCTGTGTAGCTATCTGTTTCTGTTTTTCGATCTGTCTCTGTTTTCTATCTCATTCAGTTTTCTTTCTGTCTCTGTTTTCTCTGTCTATTTTTCTATCTCTGTGTGTTTCCTATCTGTCTCCATTTTTCTATCTCGCTGTGTTTTTCTATCTTTCTCTGTTTTTCTATCTGTCTCTGTTTTTCTATCAGTCTTTGTTTTATATCTGTCTCTGTTTTTCTATCTGTCTCTGTTTTCTTTCTCAATCTCTTTTCTATCTGTCTCTGTTTTTCTATCTGTCTCCGTTTTTCAAGTCTCTGTTTTCTGTCTATGTTTGTTTTCTTTCCCGTTGTTTTTCTATGTGTCTCTGTTTTTCCATCTCCCAATGTTTTTCTATCTCCTTCTGTTTTCTCTCCCTCTCTGCTTTCTATCTGTCTCAGTTTTCTATCTGTCTCTGCTTTCTATCTGTCTCTGTTTTTCGATCTGTCTCTGTTTTCTATCTTTGTTTTTTTTATCTCTCTGTTTTTCTATCTGTCTCCGTTTTCTATCTGCCTGTTTTACTATCTTGCTCTCTTTTTCTATCTCTCTCAGTTTTTCTATCTGTCTCTCTTTTTCTCTGTCTCTCTGGTTTTCTATCTGTCTCTGTTTTCTATCCGCCTCTGTTTTGCGATCTTTCTCTGTTTGTTCTCCATATCTGTCTCTGTTTTTCTATCTGTCTCTGCTATCTATCTCATTCTGTTTACTGCCTGTTTCTGTTCTATTTCTCTGTTTTCTATCTGTATCTGTTTTTCTAATGTCTCTGTTTTCTATCTGTCTCTGTTTTCTATCTGTCTCTGTTTTCTATCTGTCTCTGTTTTCCATCTGTCTCTGTTTTTCTATCTGTCTCTGTTTGCTCTCTGTCTCTGTTCTCTCTCTGTCTCTGTTATTCAATCTGTCTCTGTTTTCTATCTCTCTCTGTTTTCAATCTGTCTCTGTTTTCTATCTCTATCTGTTTCTCTAATGTCTCTGTTTTGCTATTTGTCTCTGTTTTTCTATCTGTCTCTGCTTTCTATCTCATTTTGTTTACTGTCTGTTTCTGTTCCATTCCTATGTTTTCTGTCTCTCTCTGTTTTCTATCTGTCTCCATTTTTCTATCTGTATCTGTTTTTCTAATGTCTCTGTTTTCTATCTGTCTCTGTTTTCTATCTGTCTCTGTTTTCCATCTGTCTCTGTTTTTCTATCTGTCTCTGTTCTCTCTCTGTCTCTGTTTTTCAATCTGTCTCTGTTTTCTATCTCTCTGTGTGTTTCTATCATCTCCGTTTTCTATCTCTCTCTGTTTTCTATCTGTCTCTGTTTTTCTATCTGTCTCTGTTTGCTCTCTGTCTCTGTTCTCTCTCTGTCTCAGTTTTTCAAATGTCTCTGTTTTCTATGTGTCTCTGTTTCTATCTGTCTCTGTTTTCTATGTGTCTCTGTTTCTATCTGTCTCTATTTGCTCTCTGTCTCTGTTCTCTCTCTGTCTCTGTTTTTCAGTCTGACTCTGTTTTCTATCTCTCTCTGTGATTCTATCATCTCCGTTTTCTATCTGTCTCTGTTTTCTATCTCTCTGTTTTCTATCTGTCTCTGTTTTTCTATCTGTCTCTGTGTAGCTATCTTTCTCTGTTTTTCTCTCTGTCTCTGTTTTCTATCTCATTCAGTTTTCTTTCTGTCTCTGTTTTCTCTGTCTATTTTTCAATCTCTGTGTGTTTCCTATCTGTCTCCATTTTTCTATCTCGCTCAATTTTTCTATCTTTCTCTGATTTTCTATCTGTTTCTGTTTTTCTACCAGTCTTTGTTTTCTATCTGTATCTGTCTTTCAAAAGTCTCTGTTTTCTATCTGTCTCTGTTTTCTATCTGTCTCTGTTTTTCAATCTGTCTCTGTTTGCTCTCTGTCTCTGTTCTCTCTCTGTCTCTGTTTCCTATCTGTCTCTGTTTTCTATCTGTCTCTGTTTTTCTATCTGTCTCTGTTCTCTCTCTGTCTCTGTTTTTCAATCTGTCTCTGTTTTTCTATCTATCTCTGTTTTCCTTCTGTCCCTATCTTTTTCTATCTCCCATGTTTTCTATCCCTCTCTGCTTTCTACCTGATTCAGCTTTCTATCTGTCTCTGTTTTTCTATCTGTCTCTGTTTTTCTATCTGTCTCTGTTTTCTATCTGTATCTGTTATCTATCTGTCTCTGTTTTTCTATCTGTCTCTGTTTTCTATCTGTCTCTGTTTTTCTAGCTGTCTCTGTTTGCTCTCTGTCTCTGTTCTCTCTCTGTCTCAGTTTTTCAAATGTCTCTGTTTTCTATGTGTCTCTGTTTCTATCTGTCTCTGTTTTCTATGTGTCTCTGTTTCTATCTGTCTCTGTTTGCTCCCTGTCTCTGTCCTCTCTCTGTCTCTGTTTTTCAGTCTGACTCTGTTTTCTATCTCTCTCTGTGTTTCTATCATCTCCGTTTTCTATCTGTCTCTGTTTTCTATCTGTCTCTGTTTTTCTCTCTGTCTCTGTGTAGCTATCATTCTCTGTTTTTCTATCTGTCTCTGTTTTCTATCTCATTGAGTTTTCTTTCTGTCTCTGTTTTCTCTGTCTATTTTTCTATCTCTGTGTGTTTCCTATCTGTCTCCATTTTTCTATCTCGCTCAGTTTTTCTATCTTTCTCTGATTTTCTATCTGTCTCTGTTTTTCTACCAGTCTTTGTTTTCTATCTGTATCTGTCTTTCAAAAGTCTCTGTTTTCTATCTGTCTCTGTTTTCTATCTGTCTCTGTTTTTCAATCTGTCTCTGTTTGCTCTCTGTCTCTGTTCTCTCTCTGTCTCTGTTTTTCAATCTGTCTCTGTTTTCTATCTCTCTGTGTGTTTCTATCATGTCCGTTTTCTATCTCTCTCCGTTTTCTATCTCTCTCTGTTTTCTATCTGTCTCTGTTTTTCTCTCTGTCTCTGTGTAGCTATCTGTTTCTGTTTTTCTATCTGTCTCTGTTTTCTATGTCATTCATTTTTCTTTCTGTCTCTGTTTTCTCTGTCTATTTTTCTATCTCTATATGATTCCTATCTGTCTCCATTTTTCTATCTCGCTGTGTTTTTCTATCTTTCTCTGTTTTTCTATCAGTCTTTGTTTTATATCTGTCTTTGTTTTATATCTGTCTCTGTTTTTCTATCTGTCTCTGTTTTTCTATCAGTCTTTGTTTTATATCTGTCTTTGTTTTTCTATCTGTCTCTGTTTTCTTTCTCAATCTTTTCTATCTGTCTCTGTTTTCTATCTGTCTCTGTTTTTCTATCTGTCTCCGTTTTTCAAGTCTCTTTTTTCTGTGTATGTTTGTTTTCTTTCCCGTTGTTTTTCTATGTGTCTCTGTTTTTCCATCTCCCAATGTTTTTCTATCTCCTTCTGTTTTCTCTCCCTCTCTGCTTTCTATCTGTCTCAGTTTTCTATCTGTCTCTGCTTTCTATCTGTCTCTGTTTTTCGATCTGTCTCTGTTTTCTATCATTGTTTTTTTTTTTATCTCTCTGTTTTTCTATCTGTCTCCGTTTTCTATCTGCCTGTTTTTCTATCTGGCTCTCTTTTTCTATCTCTCTCAGTTTTTCTTTCTGTCTCTCTTTTTCTCTGTCTCTCTGGTTTTCTATCTGTCTCTGTTTTCTATCTGTATCTGTTTTTCAAATGTCTCAGTTTTCTATTTGTCTCCGTTTTCTATCTATCTCTGTTTTCTATCTGTCTCTGTTTTTCTATCTGTCTCTGTTTGCTGTCTGTCTCTGTTCTCTCTCTGTCTCTGTTTTTCAATCTGACTCTGTTTTCTATCTCTCTGTGTGTTTCTATCATCTCCGTTTTCTATCTCTCTCTGTTTTCTCTCTCTCTCTGTTTTCTATCTGTCTCTGTTTTTCTATCTGTCTCTGTGTAGCTATCTGTCTCTGTTTTTCTCTCTGTCTCTGTTTTCTATCTGTCTCTGTTTTCTATCTCATTCAGTTTTCTTTCTGTCTCTGTTTTCTCTGTCTATTTTTCAATCTCTGTGTGTTTCCTATCTGTCTCCATTTTTCTATCTCGCTCAGTTTTTCTATCTTTCTCTGTTTTTCTATCTGTCTCTGTTTTTCTATCAGTCTTTGTTTTATATCTGTATTGTTTTTCTAATGTCTCCGTTTTCTATCTGTTTCTGTTTTCTCTCTGTCTCTGTTTGCTCTCTGTCTCTGTTCTCTCTCTGTCTCTTTTTTTCAATCTGACTCTGTTTTCTATCTCTCTGTGTGTTTCTATCATCTCCGTTTTCTAACTCTCTCTGTTTTCTATCTCTCTCTGTTTTCTATCTGTCTCTGTTTTTCTATCTGTCTCTGTGTAGCTATCATTCTCTGTTTTTCTCTTTGTCTCTGTTTTCTATCTTATTCAGTTTTCTTTCTGTCTCAGTTTTCTCTGTCTATTTTTCTATCTCTGTGTGTTTCCTATCTGTCTCCATTTTTCTATCTCGCTCAGTTTTTCTATCTTTCTCTCTTTTCTATCTGTCTCTGTTTTTCTATCTGTCTCCGTTTTTCTAAGTCCCTGTTTTCTGTCTGTGCTTGTTTTCTGTCCCGCTGTTTTTCTATGTGTCTCTGTTTCTCCATCTCACAATGTTTTTCTATCTCCTTCTGTTTTCTCTCCCTCTCTGCTTTCTATCTGTATCTGTTTTTCATCTTTGTTTTTTTTATCTCTCTCTGTTTTTCTATCTGTCTCTGTTTTCTATCTGCCTGTTTTTCTATCTGTCTCTCTTTTTCTATCTCTCTCAGTTTTTCTATCTGTCTCTCTTTTTCTATGTCTCTCTGGTTTTCTACCTGTCTCTGTTTTCTGTCTGTCTCTGTCTTTCGACCTGTCTCTGTTTGTTCTCCGTATCTGTTTTCCATCTGTCTCCGTTTTCCATCTCTCCCTGTTTTTCTATCTATCTCTGTTTTCCTTCTGTCCCTATCTTTTTCTATCTCCCATGCTTTCTATTCCTCTCTGCTTTCTATCTGATTCTGCTTTCTATCTGTCTCTGTTTTTCTATCTGTCTCTGTTTTTCTATCTGTCTCTGTTTTTCTATCTGTCTCTGTTTTTCTATCTGTCTCTGTTTTCTATCTGTCTCTGTTTTTCTATCTGTCTCTGTTTTTCTATCTGTCTCTGTTTTCTATCTGTCTCTGTTTTCTATCTGTCTCTGTTTTTCTATCTGTCTCTGTTTTCTATCTGTCTCTGTTTTTCTATCTGTCTCTGTTTTCTATCTGTCTCTGTTTTCTATCTGTCTCTGTTTTTCTATCTGTCTCTGTTTTCTATCTGTCTCTGTTTTTCTATCTGTCTCTGTTTTTCTCTCTGTCTCTGTTTTTCTATCTGTCTCTGTTTTCTCTCTCATTCTGTGTTTTATCTGTCTCTGTTTCTCGATCTGCCTCTGTTTTTATAATTGTCTCTGTTTTCTTTCTCCCTCTCTTTACTATCTGTCTCTGTTTTCTAACTGTCTCTCTTTTCTATCTGTCTCAGTTTTTTAATCTGTCTCTGTTTTCTATCTTTCTCTGTTTTTCTACATGTTTCCGTTTTCTATCTGTCGCTGTTTTCTATCTGCCTCTGTTTTCTATCTCTCTCTGTTTTTCTATCTGTCTCTGTTTTCTAACTGATTCTCTTTTGATATCTGTCTCTGTTTTCGTTCTCCCTCTCTTTTCTATCTGTCTGTTTTCTATCTGTCTCTGTTTTCTATCTCTCACTGTTTTTCTACCTGTCTCTGTTTTCTATCTGTCTCTGTTTTCTATCTGTCTCTGTTCTCTCTCTGTCTCTGTTTTTCAATCTGACTCTGTTTTCTATCTCTCTCTCTGTTTCTATCATCTCCGTTTTCTATCTCTCTCTGTTTTCTATCTCTCTCTGTTTTCTATCTGTCTCTGTTTTTCAATCTGTCTCTGTGTAGCTATCATTCTCTGTTTTTCTATCTGTCTCTGTTTTCTATCTGTCTCTGTTCTCTCTCTGTCTCTGTTTTTCAATCTGACTCTGTTTTCTATCTCTCTCTGTTTCTATCATCTCCGTTTTCTATCTCTGTCTGTTTTCTATCTCTCTCTGTTTTCTATCTGTCTCTGTTTTTCTATCTGTTTTCTGTGTCTATTTTTCTATCTCTGTTTGTTTCCTATCTGTCTCCATTTTTCCATCTCGCTCAGTTTTTCTATCTTTCTCTGTTTTTCTATCTGTCTCTGTTTTTCTATCAGTCTTTGTTTTCTATCTGTATCTGTTTTTCAAATGTCTCTGTTTTCTATCTGTCTCTGTTTTCTATCTGTCTCTGTTTTCTATCTGTCTCTGTTTTTCTATCTGTCTCTGTTTGCTCTCGGTCTCTGTTCTCTCTCTGTCTCTGTTTTTCAATCTGACTCTGTTTTCTATCTCTCTCTGTGTTTCTATCATCTCCGTTTTCTATCTCTCTGTTTTCTATCTCTCTCTGTTTTCTATCTGTCTCTGTTTTTCTCTCTGTCTCTGTGTAGCTATCTTTCTCTGTTTTTCTATCTGTCTCTGTTGTCTATCTCATTCAGTTTTCTTTCTGTCTCTGATTTCTCTGTCTATTTTTCTATCTCTGTCTGTTTCCTATCTGTCTCCATTTTTCTATCTCGCTCAGTTTTTCTATCTTTCTCTCTTTTCTATGTCTCTCTGTTTTTCTATCTGTTTCTGTTTTCTCTCTGTCTCTGTTTTTCTCTGTCTCCGTTTTCCATCTGTCTCTGTTTTTCTAACTATCTCTGTTTTCCTTCTGTCTTTATCTGTTTCTATCTCCCATGTTTTCTATCCCTCTCTGCTTTCTATCTGATTCTGCTTTCTCTCTGTCTCTGTTTTTCTCTCTGTCTCTGTTTTCTCTCTCATTCTGTGTTCTATCTGCCTCTGTTCTCTCTCGCTGTTTCCTATCTCTCTCTGTTTTCTATCTGTCCCCGTTTTTCTATCTCTCTCTGTTTTCTATCTGTCTCTGTTTTCTATCTCTATCTGTTTCTCTAATGTCTCTGTTTTGCTATTTGTCTCTGTTTTTCTATCTGTCTCTGCTTTCTATCTCATTTTGTTTACTGTCTGTTTCTGTTCCATTCCTATGTTTTCTGTCTCTCTCTGTTTTCTATCTGTCTCCATTTTTCTATCTGTATCTGTTTTTCTAATGTCTCTGTTTTCTATCTGTCTCTGTTTTCTATCTGTCTCTGTTTTCTATCTGTCTCTGTTTTCCATCTGTCTCTGTTTTTCTATCTGTCTCTGTTTTCTATTTGTCTCTGTTCTCTCTCTGTCTCTGTTTTTCAATCTGTCTCTGTTTTCTATCTCTCTGTGTGTTTCTATCATGTCCGTTTTCTATCCCTCTCTGTTTTCTATCTCTCTCTATTTTCTATCTGTCTCTGTTTTTCTCTCTGTCTCTGTGTAGCTATTTGTTTCTGCTTTTCTATCTGTCTCTGTTTTCTATCTCATTCAGTTCTCTTTCTGTCTCTGTTTTCTCTGTCTATTTTTCTATCTCTATATGTTTCCTATCTGTCTCCATTTTTCTATCTGTCTCTGTTTTTCTATCTGTCTTTGTTTTATATCTGTCTCTGTTTTCCTTCTCAATCTCTTTTCCATCTGTCTCTGTTTTTCTATCTGTCTCCGTTTTTCAAGACTTTGTTTTCTGTCTATGTTTGTTTTCTTTCACGCTGTTTTTCTATGTATCTCTGTTTTACAATCTCCCAATGTTTTTCTATCTCTTTCTGTTTTCTCTCCCTCTCTGCTTTCTATCTGTCTCAGTTGTCTATCTGTCTCTGCTTTCTATCTGTCTCTGTTTTTCTATCTGTCTCTGTTCTCTCTCTGTCTCTGTTTTTCAATCTGTCTCTGTTTTTCTATCTATCTCTGTTTTCCTTCTGTCCCTATCTTTTTCTATCTCCCATGTTTTCTATCCCTCTCTGCTTTCTACCTGATTCAGCTTTCTATCTGTCTCTGTTTTTCTATCTGTCTCTGTTTTTCTATCTGTCTCTGTTTTCTATCTGTATCTGTTATCTATCTGTCTCTGTTTTTCTATCTGTCTCTGTTTTCTATCTGTCTCTGTTTTTCTAGCTGTCTCTGTTTGCTCTCTGTCTCTGTTCTCTCTCTGTCTCAGTTTTTCAAATGTCTCTGTTTTCTATGTGTCTCTGTTTCTATCTGTCTCTGTTTTCTATGTGTCTCTGTTTCTATCTGTCTCTGTTTGCTCCCTGTCTCTGTCCTCTCTCTGTCTCTGTTTTTCAGTCTGACTCTGTTTTCTATCTCTCTCTGTGTTTCTATGATCTCCGTTTTCTATCTGTCTCTGTTTTCTATCTGTCTCTGTTTTTCTCTCTGTCTCTGTGTAGCTATCATTCTCTGTTTTTCTATCTGTCTCTGTTTTCTATCTCATTGAGTTTTCTTTCTGTCTCTGTTTTCTCTGTCTATTTTTCTATCTCTGTGTGTTTCCTATCTGTCTCCATTTTTCTATCTCGCTCAGTTTTTCTATCTTTCTCTGATTTTCTATCTGTCTCTGTTTTTCTACCAGTCTTTGTTTTCTATCTGTATCTGTCTTTCAAAAGTCTCTGTTTTCTATCTGTCTCTGTTTTCTATCTGTCTCTGTTTTTCAATCTGTCTCTGTTTGCTCTCTGTCTCTGTTCTCTCTCTGTCTCTGTTTTTCAATCTGTCTCTGTTTTCTATCTCTCTGTGTGTTTCTATCATGTCCGTTTTCTATCTCTCTCCGTTTTCTATCTCTCTCTGTTTTCTATCTGTCTCTGTTTTTCTCTCTGTCTCTGTGTAGCTATCTGTTTCTGTTTTTCTATCTGTCTCTGTTTTCTATGTCATTCATTTTTCTTTCTGTCTCTGTTTTCTCTGTCTATTTTTCTATCTCTATATGATTCCTATCTGTCTCCATTTTTCTATCTCGCTGTGTTTTTCTATCTTTCTCTGTTTTTCTATCAGTCTTTGTTTTATATCTGTCTTTGTTTTATATCTGTCTCTGTTTTTCTATCTGTCTCTGTTTTTCTATCAGTCTTTGTTTTATATCTGTCTTTGTTTTTCTATCTGTCTCTGTTTTCTTTCTCAATCTTTTCTATCTGTCTCTGTTTTCTATCTGTCTCTGTTTTTCTATCTGTCTCCGTTTTTCAAGTCTCTTTTTTCTGTGTATGTTTGTTTTCTTTCCCGTTGTTTTTCTATGTGTCTCTGTTTTTCCATCTCCCAATGTTTTTCTATCTCCTTCTGTTTTCTCTCCCTCTCTGCTTTCTATCTGTCTCAGTTTTCTATCTGTCTCTGCTTTCTATCTGTCTCTGTTTTTCGATCTGTCTCTGTTTTCTATCATTGTTTTTTTTTTTATCTCTCTGTTTTTCTATCTGTCTCCGTTTTCTATCTGCCTGTTTTTCTATCTGGCTCTCTTTTTCTATCTCTCTCAGTTTTTCTTTCTGTCTCTCTTTTTCTCTGTCTCTCTGGTTTTCTATCTGTCTCTGTTTTCTATCTGTATCTGTTTTTCAAATGTCTCAGTTTTCTATTTGTCTCCGTTTTCTATCTATCTCTGTTTTCTATCTGTCTCTGTTTTTCTATCTGTCTCTGTTTGCTGTCTGTCTCTGTTCTCTCTCTGTCTCTGTTTTTCAATCTGACTCTGTTTTCTATCTCTCTGTGTGTTTCTATCATCTCCGTTTTCTATCTCTCTCTGTTTTCTCTCTCTCTCTGTTTTCTATCTGTCTCTGTTTTTCTATCTGTCTCTGTGTAGCTATCTGTCTCTGTTTTTCTCTCTGTCTCTGTTTTCTATCTGTCTCTGTTTTCTATCTCATTCAGTTTTCTTTCTGTCTCTGTTTTCTCTGTCTATTTTTCAATCTCTGTGTGTTTCCTATCTGTCTCCATTTTTCTATCTCGCTCAGTTTTTCTATCTTTCTCTGTTTTTCTATCTGTCTCTGTTTTTCTATCAGTCTTTGTTTTATATCTGTATTGTTTTTCTAATGTCTCCGTTTTCTATCTGTTTCTGTTTTCTCTCTGTCTCTGTTTGCTCTCTGTCTCTGTTCTCTCTCTGTCTCTTTTTTTCAATCTGACTCTGTTTTCTATCTCTCTGTGTGTTTCTATCATCTCCGTTTTCTAACTCTCTCTGTTTTCTATCTCTCTCTGTTTTCTATCTGTCTCTGTTTTTCTATCTGTCTCTGTGTAGCTATCATTCTCTGTTTTTCTCTTTGTCTCTGTTTTCTATCTTATTCAGTTTTCTTTCTGTCTCAGTTTTCTCTGTCTATTTTTCTATCTCTGTGTGTTTCCTATCTGTCTCCATTTTTCTATCTCGCTCAGTTTTTCTATCTTTCTCTCTTTTCTATCTGTCTCTGTTTTTCTATCTGTCTCCGTTTTTCTAAGTCCCTGTTTTCTGTCTGTGCTTGTTTTCTGTCCCGCTGTTTTTCTATGTGTCTCTGTTTCTCCATCTCACAATGTTTTTCTATCTCCTTCTGTTTTCTCTCCCTCTCTGCTTTCTATCTGTATCTGTTTTTCATCTTTGTTTTTTTTATCTCTCTCTGTTTTTCTATCTGTCTCTGTTTTCTATCTGCCTGTTTTTCTATCTGTCTCTCTTTTTCTATCTCTCTCAGTTTTTCTATCTGTCTCTCTTTTTCTATGTCTCTCTGGTTTTCTACCTGTCTCTGTTTTCTGTCTGTCTCTGTCTTTCGACCTGTCTCTGTTTGTTCTCCGTATCTGTTTTCCATCTGTCTCCGTTTTCCATCTCTCCCTGTTTTTCTATCTATCTCTGTTTTCCTTCTGTCCCTATCTTTTTCTATCTCCCATGCTTTCTATTCCTCTCTGCTTTCTATCTGATTCTGCTTTCTATCTGTCTCTGTTTTTCTATCTGTCTCTGTTTTTCTATCTGTCTCTGTTTTTCTATCTGTCTCTGTTTTTCTATCTGTCTCTGTTTTCTATCTGTCTCTGTTTTTCTATCTGTCTCTGTTTTTCTATCTGTCTCTGTTTTCTATCTGTCTCTGTTTTCTATCTGTCTCTGTTTTTCTATCTGTCTCTGTTTTCTATCTGTCTCTGTTTTTCTATCTGTCTCTGTTTTCTATCTGTCTCTGTTTTCTATCTGTCTCTGTTTTTCTATCTGTCTCTGTTTTCTATCTGTCTCTGTTTTTCTATCTGTCTCTGTTTTTCTCTCTGTCTCTGTTTTTCTATCTGTCTCTGTTTTCTCTCTCATTCTGTGTTTTATCTGTCTCTGTTTCTCGATCTGCCTCTGTTTTTATAATTGTCTCTGTTTTCTTTCTCCCTCTCTTTACTATCTGTCTCTGTTTTCTAACTGTCTCTCTTTTCTATCTGTCTCAGTTTTTTAATCTGTCTCTGTTTTCTATCTTTCTCTGTTTTTCTACATGTTTCCGTTTTCTATCTGTCGCTGTTTTCTATCTGCCTCTGTTTTCTATCTCTCTCTGTTTTTCTATCTGTCTCTGTTTTCTAACTGATTCTCTTTTGATATCTGTCTCTGTTTTCGTTCTCCCTCTCTTTTCTATCTGTCTGTTTTCTATCTGTCTCTGTTTTCTATCTCTCACTGTTTTTCTACCTGTCTCTGTTTTCTATCTGTCTCTGTTTTCTATCTGTCTCTGTTCTCTCTCTGTCTCTGTTTTTCAATCTGACTCTGTTTTCTATCTCTCTCTCTGTTTCTATCATCTCCGTTTTCTATCTCTCTCTGTTTTCTATCTCTCTCTGTTTTCTATCTGTCTCTGTTTTTCAATCTGTCTCTGTGTAGCTATCATTCTCTGTTTTTCTATCTGTCTCTGTTTTCTATCTGTCTCTGTTCTCTCTCTGTCTCTGTTTTTCAATCTGACTCTGTTTTCTATCTCTCTCTGTTTCTATCATCTCCGTTTTCTATCTCTGTCTGTTTTCTATCTCTCTCTGTTTTCTATCTGTCTCTGTTTTTCTATCTGTTTTCTGTGTCTATTTTTCTATCTCTGTTTGTTTCCTATCTGTCTCCATTTTTCCATCTCGCTCAGTTTTTCTATCTTTCTCTGTTTTTCTATCTGTCTCTGTTTTTCTATCAGTCTTTGTTTTCTATCTGTATCTGTTTTTCAAATGTCTCTGTTTTCTATCTGTCTCTGTTTTCTATCTGTCTCTGTTTTCTATCTGTCTCTGTTTTTCTATCTGTCTCTGTTTGCTCTCGGTCTCTGTTCTCTCTCTGTCTCTGTTTTTCAATCTGACTCTGTTTTCTATCTCTCTCTGTGTTTCTATCATCTCCGTTTTCTATCTCTCTGTTTTCTATCTCTCTCTGTTTTCTATCTGTCTCTGTTTTTCTCTCTGTCTCTGTGTAGCTATCTTTCTCTGTTTTTCTATCTGTCTCTGTTGTCTATCTCATTCAGTTTTCTTTCTGTCTCTGATTTCTCTGTCTATTTTTCTATCTCTGTCTGTTTCCTATCTGTCTCCATTTTTCTATCTCGCTCAGTTTTTCTATCTTTCTCTCTTTTCTATGTCTCTCTGTTTTTCTATCTGTTTCTGTTTTCTCTCTGTCTCTGTTTTTCTCTGTCTCCGTTTTCCATCTGTCTCTGTTTTTCTAACTATCTCTGTTTTCCTTCTGTCTTTATCTGTTTCTATCTCCCATGTTTTCTATCCCTCTCTGCTTTCTATCTGATTCTGCTTTCTCTCTGTCTCTGTTTTTCTCTCTGTCTCTGTTTTCTCTCTCATTCTGTGTTCTATCTGCCTCTGTTCTCTCTCGCTGTTTCCTATCTCTCTCTGTTTTCTATCTGTCCCCGTTTTTCTATCTCTCTCTGTTTTCTATCTGTCTCTGTTTTCTATCTCTATCTGTTTCTCTAATGTCTCTGTTTTGCTATTTGTCTCTGTTTTTCTATCTGTCTCTGCTTTCTATCTCATTTTGTTTACTGTCTGTTTCTGTTCCATTCCTATGTTTTCTGTCTCTCTCTGTTTTCTATCTGTCTCCATTTTTCTATCTGTATCTGTTTTTCTAATGTCTCTGTTTTCTATCTGTCTCTGTTTTCTATCTGTCTCTGTTTTCTATCTGTCTCTGTTTTCCATCTGTCTCTGTTTTTCTATCTGTCTCTGTTTTCTATTTGTCTCTGTTCTCTCTCTGTCTCTGTTTTTCAATCTGTCTCTGTTTTCTATCTCTCTGTGTGTTTCTATCATGTCCGTTTTCTATCCCTCTCTGTTTTCTATCTCTCTCTATTTTCTATCTGTCTCTGTTTTTCTCTCTGTCTCTGTGTAGCTATTTGTTTCTGCTTTTCTATCTGTCTCTGTTTTCTATCTCATTCAGTTCTCTTTCTGTCTCTGTTTTCTCTGTCTATTTTTCTATCTCTATATGTTTCCTATCTGTCTCCATTTTTCTATCTGTCTCTGTTTTTCTATCTGTCTTTGTTTTATATCTGTCTCTGTTTTCCTTCTCAATCTCTTTTCCATCTGTCTCTGTTTTTCTATCTGTCTCCGTTTTTCAAGACTTTGTTTTCTGTCTATGTTTGTTTTCTTTCACGCTGTTTTTCTATGTATCTCTGTTTTACAATCTCCCAATGTTTTTCTATCTCTTTCTGTTTTCTCTCCCTCTCTGCTTTCTATCTGTCTCAGTTGTCTATCTGTCTCTGCTTTCTATCTGTCTCTGTTTTTCTATCTGTCTCTGTTTTCTATCTGCCTGTTTTTCTATCTGTCTCTGTTTTCTATCTGTCTCTCTTTTTCTATCTCTCTCAGTTTTTCTATCTGTCTTTCTTTTTCTATGTCTCTCTGGATTTCTATCTGTCTCTGTTTTCTATCTTTCTCTGTTTTTCGATCTGTCTCTGTTTGTTCTCCGTATCTGTTCTCCATCTGTCTCCGTTTTCCATCTCTCTGTTTTTTCTATCAATCTCTGTTTTCCTTCTGTCCCTATCTTTTTCTATCTGCCATGTTTACTATCTCTCTCTGCTTTCTATCTGGTTCTGCTTTCTATCTGTCTCTGTTTTTCTATCTGTCTCTGTTTTTCTATATGTCTCTGTTTTCTATCTGTATCTGTTTTCTATCTGTCTCTGTTTTTTTATCTGTCTCTGTTTTCTATCTGTCTCTGTTTTTCTATCTGTCTCTGTTTGGTCTCTGTCTCTGTTCTCTCTCTGTCTCAGTTTTTCAAATGTCTCTGTTTTCTATGTGTCTCTGTTTTCTATCTGTTTCTGTTTTCTATCTGTCTCTGTTTTTCTATCTGTCTCTGTTTGCTCTCTGTCTCTGTTCTCTCTCTGTCTGTTTTTCAATCTGACTCTGTTTTCTATCTCTCTCTGTGTTTCTATCATCTCCGTTTTCTATCTCTCTCTGTTTTCTATCTCTCTCTGTTTTCTATCTGTCTCTGTTTTTCTATCTGTCTCTGTTTTCTATCTGTCTCTGTTTTCTATCTCGTTCAGTTTTCTTTCTGTCTCTGTTTTCTCTGTGTATTTTTCTATCTCTGTGTGTTTCCTATCTGTCTCCATTTTTCTATCTCGCTCAGTTTTTCTATCTTTCTCTGTTTTTCTATCTGTCTCTGTTTCTCTATCAGTCTTTGTTTTCTATCTGTATCTGTTTTTCAAATGTCTCTGTTTTCTATCTGTCTCTGTTTTCTATCAATCTCTGTTTTCTATCTGTCTCTGTTTTCTATCTGTCTCTGTTTTCTATCTGTCTCTGTTTTTCTATCTGTCTCTGTTTGCTCTCTGTCTCTGTTCTCTCTCTGTCTCTGTTTTTCAATCTGTCTCTGTTTTCTATCTCTCTGAGTGTTTCTATCATGACCGTTTTCTATCTCTCTCTGTTTTCTATCTATCTATGTTTTCTATCTGTCTCTGTTTTTCTCTCTGTCTCTGTGTAGCTATCTGTTTCTGTTTTTCTATCTGTCTCTGTTTTCTATCTCATTCAGTTTTCTTTCTGTCTCTGTTTTCTCTGTCTATTTTTCTATCTCTATATGATTCCTATCTGTCTCCATTTTTCCATCTCGCTGTGTTTTTCTATCTTTCTCTGTTTTTCTATCTGTCTCTGTTTTCTTTCTCAATCTCTTTTCTATCTGTCTCTGTTTTTCTATCTGTCTCCGTTTTTCAAGTCTCTGTTTTCTGTCTATGTTTGATTTCTTTCCCGTTGTTTTTTTATGTGTCTCTGTTTTTCCATCTCCCAATGTTTTTCTATCTCCTTCTGTTTTCTCTCCCTCTTTGCTTTCTATCTGTCTCTGCTTTCTATCTGTCTCAGTTTTCTATCTGTCTCTGCTTTCTATCTGTCTCTGTTTTTCTATCTGTCTCTGATTTCTATCTTTGTTTTTTTTTTATCTCTCTGTTTTTCTATCTGTCTCCGTTTTTTATGTGCCTGTTTTTCTATCTGTCTCTGTTTTCTATCTGCCTGTTTTTCTATCTGGCTCTCTTTTTCTATCTCGCTCAGTTTTTCTATCTGTCTCTCTTTTTCTCTGTCTCTCTGGTTTTCTATCTGTCTCTGTTTTCTATCTGTCTCTGTTTTGCGATCTTTCTCTGTTTGTTCTCCTATCTGTTTTCCATCTGTCTCCGTTTTCCATCTGTCTCTGTTTTTCTATCTATCTCTGTTTTCCTTCTGTCCCTATCTTTTTCTATCTCCCATGTTTTCTATCCCTCTCTGCTTTCTATCTGATTCTGCTTTCTATCTGTCTCTGTTTTTCTATCTGTTTCTGTTTTTCTATCTGTCTCTGTTTTCTATCTGTATCTGTTTTTCAAATGTCTCAGTTTTCTATTTGTCTCCGTTTTCTATCTATCTCTGTTTTCTATCTGTCTCTGTTTTTCTATCTGTCTCTGTTTGCTGTCTGTCTCTGTTCTCTCTCTGTCTCTGTTTTTCAATCTGACTCTGTTTTCTATCTCTCTGTGTGTTTCTATCATCTCCGTTTTCTATCTCTCTCTGTTTTCTATCTCTCTCTGTTTTCTATCTGTCTCTGTTTTTCTATCTGTCTCTGTGTAGCTATCATTCTCTGTTTTTCTATCTGTCTCTGTTTTCTATCTGTCTCTGTTCTCTCTCTGTCTCTGTTTTTCAATCTGACTCTGTTTTCTATCTCTCTCTGTTTTCTATCTCTCTCTGTTTTCTATCTGTCTCTGTTTTTCTATCTGTCTCTGTGTAGCTATCTGTCTCTGTTTTTCTCTCTGTCTCTGTTTTCTATCTCATTCAGTTTTCTTTCTGTCTCTGTTTTCTCTGTCTATTTTTCAATCTCTGTGTGTTTCCTATCTGTCTCCATTTTTCTATCTCGCTCAGTTTTTCTATCTTTCTCTGTTTTTCTATCTGTCTCTGTTTTTCTATCAGTCTTTGTTTACTATCTGTATCTGTTTTTCTAATGTCTCCGTTTTCTATCTGTCTCTGTTTTCTATCTGTCTCTGTTTGCTCTCTGTCTCTGTCCTCTCTCTGTCTCTGTTTTTCAATCTGACTCTGTTTTCTATCTCTCTCTGTTTTCTATCTCTCTCTGTTTTCTATCTGTCTCTGTTTTTCTATCTGTCTCTGTGTAGCTATCATTCTCTGTTTTTCTATCTGTCTCTGTTTTCTATCTTATTCAGTTTTCTTTCTGTCTCTGTTTTCTCTGTCTATTTTTCTATCTCTGTGTGTTTCCTATCTGTCTCCATTTTTCTATCTCGCTCAGTTTTTCTATCTTTCTCTCTTTTCTATCTGTCTCTGTTTTTCTATCTGTCTCCGTTTTTCTAAGTCCCTGTTTTCTGTCTGTGCTTGTTTTCTGTCCCGCTGTTTTTCTATGTGTCTCTGTTTTTCCATCTCCCAATGTTTTTCTATCTCCTTCTGTTTTCTCTCCCTCTCTGCTTTCTATCTGTCTCAGTTTTCTATCTGTCTCTGCTTTAAATCTGTATCTGTTTTTCATCTTTGTTTTTTTTATCTGTCTCTGTTTTTCTATCTGTCTGTGTTTTCTCTCTCATTCTGTGTTATATCTGTCTCTGTTTCTCTATCTGCCTCTCTTTTTATAATTGTCTCTGTTTTCTTTCTCCCTCTCTTTACTATCTGTCTCTGTTTTCTAACTGTCTCTGTTTTTCTATCTGTCTCTGTTTTCTAACTGACTCTCTTTTGATATCTGTCTCTGTTTTCGTTCTCCCTCTCTTTTCTATCTGTCTGTTTTCTATCTGTCTCTGTTTTCTATCTCTCACTGTTTTTCTACCTGTCTCTGTTTTCTATCTGTCTCTGTTTTCTATCTGTCTCTGTTCTCTCTCTGTCTCTGTTTTTCAATCTGACTCTGTTTTCTATCTCTCTCTGTTTCTATCATCTCCGTTTTCTATCTCTCTCTGTTTTCTATCTCTCTCTGTTTTCTATCTGTCTCTGTTTTTCTATCTGTCTCTGTGTAGCTATCATTCTCTGTTTTTCTATCTGTCTCTGTTTTCTATCTGTCGCTGTTTTCTATCTGCCTCTGTTTTCTATCTCTCTCTGTTTTTCTATCTGTCTCTGTTTTCTAACTGACTCTCTTTTGATATCTGTCTCTGTTTTCGTTCTCCCTCTCTTTTCTATCTGTCTGTTTTCTATCTGTCTCTGTTTTCTATCTCTCACTGTTTTTCTACCTGTCTCTGTTTTCTATCTGTCTCTGTTTTCTATCTGTCTCTGTTCTCTCTCTGTCTCTGTTTTTCAATCTGACTCTGTTTTCTATCTCTCTCTGTTTCTATCATCTCCGTTTTCTATCTCTCTCTGTTTTCTATCTCTCTCTGTTTTCTATCTGTCTCTGTTTTTCTATCTGTCTCTGTGTAGCTATCATTCTCTGTTTTTCTATCTGTCTCTGTTTTCTATCTGTCTCTGTTCTCTCTCTGTCTCTGTTTTTCAATCTGACTCTGTTTTCTATCTCTCTCTGTTTCTATCATCTCCGTTTTCTATCTCTGTCTGTTTTCTATCTCTCTCTGTTTTCTATCTGTCTCTGTTTTTCTATCTGTTTTCTGTGTCTATTTTTCTATCTCTGTTTGTTTCCTATCTGTCTCCATTTTTCCATCTCGCTCAGTTTTTCTATCATTCTCTGTTTTTCTATCTGTCTCTGTTTTCTATCTGTCTCTGTTCTCTCTCTGTCTCTGTTTTTCAATCTGACTCTGTTTTCTATCTCTCTCTGTTTCTATCATCTCCGTTTTCTATCTCTGTCTGTTTTCTATCTCTCTCTGTTTTCTATCTGTCTCTGTTTTTCTATCTGTTTTCTGTGTCTATTTTTCTATCTCTGTTTGTTTCCTATCTGTCTCCATTTTTCCATCTCGCTCAGTTTTTCTATCTTTCTCTGTTTTTCTATCTGTCTCTGTTTTCTATCTGTCTCTGTTCTCTCTCTGTCTCTGTTTTTCAATCTGACTCTGTTTTCTATCTCTCTCTTTCTATCATCTCCGTTTTCTATCTCTGTCTGTTTTCTATCTCTCTCTGTTTTCTATCTGTCTCTGTTTTTCTATCTGTTTTCTGTGTCTATTTTTCTATCTCTGTTTGTTTCCTATCTGTCTCCATTTTTCCATCTCGCTCAGTTTTTCTATCTTTCTCTGTTTTTCTATCTGTCTCTGTTTTTCTATCAGTCTTTGTTTTCTATCTGTATCTGTTTTTCAAATGTCTCTGTTTTCTATCTGTCTCTGTTTTCTATCTGTCTCTGTTTTCTATCTGTCTCTGTTTTTCTATCTGTCTCTGTTTGCTCTCGGTCTCTGTTCTCTCTCTGTCTCTGTTTTTCAATCTGACTCTGTTTTCTATCTCTCTCTGTGTTTCTATCATCTCCGTTTTCTATCTCTCTGTTTTCTATCTCTCTCTGTTTTCTATCTGTCTCTGTTTTTCTCTCTGTCTCTGTGTAGCTATCTTTCTCTGTTTTTCTATCTGTCTCTGTTGTCTATCTCATTCAGTTTTCTTTCTGTCTCTGATTTCTCTGTCTATTTTTCTATCTCTGTCTGTTTCCTATCTGTCTCCATTTTTCTATCTCGCTCAGTTTTTCTATCTTTCTCTCTTTTCTATGTCTCTCTGTTTTTCTATCTGTTTCTGTTTTCTCTCTGTCTCTGTTTTTCTCTGTCTCCGTTTTCCATCTGTCTCTGTTTTTCTAACTATCTCTGTTTTCCTTCTGTCTTTATCTGTTTCTATCTCCCATGTTTTCTATCCCTCTCTGCTTTCTATCTGATTCTGCTTTCTCTCTGTCTCTGTTTTTCTCTCTGTCTCTGTTTTCTCTCTCATTCTGTGTTCTATCTGCCTCTGTTCTCTCTCGCTGTTTCCTATCTCTCTCTGTTTTCTATCTGTCCCCGTTTTTCTATCTCTCTCTGTTTTCTATCTGTCTCTGTTTTCTATCTCTATCTGTTTCTCTAATGTCTCTGTTTTGCTATTTGTCTCTGTTTTTCTATCTGTCTCTGCTTTCTATCTCATTTTGTTTACTGTCTGTTTCTGTTCCATTCCTATGTTTTCTGTCTCTCTCTGTTTTCTATCTGTCTCCATTTTTCTATCTGTATCTGTTTTTCTAATGTCTCTGTTTTCTATCTGTCTCTGTTTTCTATCTGTCTCTGTTTTCTATCTGTCTCTGTTTTCCATCTGTCTCTGTTTTTCTATCTGTCTCTGTTTTCTATTTGTCTCTGTTCTCTCTCTGTCTCTGTTTTTCAATCTGTCTCTGTTTTCTATCTCTCTGTGTGTTTCTATCATGTCCGTTTTCTATCCCTCTCTGTTTTCTATCTCTCTCTATTTTCTATCTGTCTCTGTTTTTCTCTCTGTCTCTGTGTAGCTATTTGTTTCTGCTTTTCTATCTGTCTCTGTTTTCTATCTCATTCAGTTCTCTTTCTGTCTCTGTTTTCTCTGTCTATTTTTCTATCTCTATATGTTTCCTATCTGTCTCCATTTTTCTATCTGTCTCTGTTTTTCTATCTGTCTTTGTTTTATATCTGTCTCTGTTTTCCTTCTCAATCTCTTTTCCATCTGTCTCTGTTTTTCTATCTGTCTCCGTTTTTCAAGACTTTGTTTTCTGTCTATGTTTGTTTTCTTTCACGCTGTTTTTCTATGTATCTCTGTTTTACAATCTCCCAATGTTTTTCTATCTCTTTCTGTTTTCTCTCCCTCTCTGCTTTCTATCTGTCTCAGTTGTCTATCTGTCTCTGCTTTCTATCTGTCTCTGTTTTTCTATCTGTCTCTGTTTTCTATCTGCCTGTTTTTCTATCTGTCTCTGTTTTCTATCTGTCTCTCTTTTTCTATCTCTCTCAGTTTTTCTATCTGTCTTTCTTTTTCTATGTCTCTCTGGATTTCTATCTGTCTCTGTTTTCTATCTTTCTCTGTTTTTCGATCTGTCTCTGTTTGTTCTCCGTATCTGTTCTCCATCTGTCTCCGTTTTCCATCTCTCTGTTTTTTCTATCAATCTCTGTTTTCCTTCTGTCCCTATCTTTTTCTATCTGCCATGTTTACTATCTCTCTCTGCTTTCTATCTGGTTCTGCTTTCTATCTGTCTCTGTTTTTCTATCTGTCTCTGTTTTTCTATATGTCTCTGTTTTCTATCTGTATCTGTTTTCTATCTGTCTCTGTTTTTTTATCTGTCTCTGTTTTCTATCTGTCTCTGTTTTTCTATCTGTCTCTGTTTGGTCTCTGTCTCTGTTCTCTCTCTGTCTCAGTTTTTCAAATGTCTCTGTTTTCTATGTGTCTCTGTTTTCTATCTGTTTCTGTTTTCTATCTGTCTCTGTTTTTCTATCTGTCTCTGTTTGCTCTCTGTCTCTGTTCTCTCTCTGTCTGTTTTTCAATCTGACTCTGTTTTCTATCTCTCTCTGTGTTTCTATCATCTCCGTTTTCTATCTCTCTCTGTTTTCTATCTCTCTCTGTTTTCTATCTGTCTCTGTTTTTCTATCTGTCTCTGTTTTCTATCTGTCTCTGTTTTCTATCTCGTTCAGTTTTCTTTCTGTCTCTGTTTTCTCTGTGTATTTTTCTATCTCTGTGTGTTTCCTATCTGTCTCCATTTTTCTATCTCGCTCAGTTTTTCTATCTTTCTCTGTTTTTCTATCTGTCTCTGTTTCTCTATCAGTCTTTGTTTTCTATCTGTATCTGTTTTTCAAATGTCTCTGTTTTCTATCTGTCTCTGTTTTCTATCAATCTCTGTTTTCTATCTGTCTCTGTTTTCTATCTGT
Source organism: Isurus oxyrinchus (assembly GCA_026770705.1). NCBI lineage: Eukaryota > Metazoa > Chordata > Chondrichthyes > Lamniformes > Lamnidae > Isurus > Isurus oxyrinchus. The sequence continues at coordinate 71,243 of JANJGN010000541.1, read as the reverse complement.
CTCTGTTTTCTATCTGTCTCTGTTTTTCTATCTGTCTCTGTTTGCTCTCTGTCTCTGTTCTCTCTCTGTCTCTGTTTTTCAATCTGTCTCTGTTTTCTATCTCTCTGAGTGTTTCTATCATGACCGTTTTCTATCTCTCTCTGTTTTCTATCTATCTATGTTTTCTATCTGTCTCTGTTTTTCTCTCTGTCTCTGTGTAGCTATCTGTTTCTGTTTTTCTATCTGTCTCTGTTTTCTATCTCATTCAGTTTTCTTTCTGTCTCTGTTTTCTCTGTCTATTTTTCTATCTCTATATGATTCCTATCTGTCTCCATTTTTCCATCTCGCTGTGTTTTTCTATCTTTCTCTGTTTTTCTATCTGTCTCTGTTTTCTTTCTCAATCTCTTTTCTATCTGTCTCTGTTTTTCTATCTGTCTCCGTTTTTCAAGTCTCTGTTTTCTGTCTATGTTTGATTTCTTTCCCGTTGTTTTTTTATGTGTCTCTGTTTTTCCATCTCCCAATGTTTTTCTATCTCCTTCTGTTTTCTCTCCCTCTTTGCTTTCTATCTGTCTCTGCTTTCTATCTGTCTCAGTTTTCTATCTGTCTCTGCTTTCTATCTGTCTCTGTTTTTCTATCTGTCTCTGATTTCTATCTTTGTTTTTTTTTTATCTCTCTGTTTTTCTATCTGTCTCCGTTTTTTATGTGCCTGTTTTTCTATCTGTCTCTGTTTTCTATCTGCCTGTTTTTCTATCTGGCTCTCTTTTTCTATCTCGCTCAGTTTTTCTATCTGTCTCTCTTTTTCTCTGTCTCTCTGGTTTTCTATCTGTCTCTGTTTTCTATCTGTCTCTGTTTTGCGATCTTTCTCTGTTTGTTCTCCTATCTGTTTTCCATCTGTCTCCGTTTTCCATCTGTCTCTGTTTTTCTATCTATCTCTGTTTTCCTTCTGTCCCTATCTTTTTCTATCTCCCATGTTTTCTATCCCTCTCTGCTTTCTATCTGATTCTGCTTTCTATCTGTCTCTGTTTTTCTATCTGTTTCTGTTTTTCTATCTGTCTCTGTTTTCTATCTGTATCTGTTTTTCAAATGTCTCAGTTTTCTATTTGTCTCCGTTTTCTATCTATCTCTGTTTTCTATCTGTCTCTGTTTTTCTATCTGTCTCTGTTTGCTGTCTGTCTCTGTTCTCTCTCTGTCTCTGTTTTTCAATCTGACTCTGTTTTCTATCTCTCTGTGTGTTTCTATCATCTCCGTTTTCTATCTCTCTCTGTTTTCTATCTCTCTCTGTTTTCTATCTGTCTCTGTTTTTCTATCTGTCTCTGTGTAGCTATCATTCTCTGTTTTTCTATCTGTCTCTGTTTTCTATCTGTCTCTGTTCTCTCTCTGTCTCTGTTTTTCAATCTGACTCTGTTTTCTATCTCTCTCTGTTTTCTATCTCTCTCTGTTTTCTATCTGTCTCTGTTTTTCTATCTGTCTCTGTGTAGCTATCTGTCTCTGTTTTTCTCTCTGTCTCTGTTTTCTATCTCATTCAGTTTTCTTTCTGTCTCTGTTTTCTCTGTCTATTTTTCAATCTCTGTGTGTTTCCTATCTGTCTCCATTTTTCTATCTCGCTCAGTTTTTCTATCTTTCTCTGTTTTTCTATCTGTCTCTGTTTTTCTATCAGTCTTTGTTTACTATCTGTATCTGTTTTTCTAATGTCTCCGTTTTCTATCTGTCTCTGTTTTCTATCTGTCTCTGTTTGCTCTCTGTCTCTGTCCTCTCTCTGTCTCTGTTTTTCAATCTGACTCTGTTTTCTATCTCTCTCTGTTTTCTATCTCTCTCTGTTTTCTATCTGTCTCTGTTTTTCTATCTGTCTCTGTGTAGCTATCATTCTCTGTTTTTCTATCTGTCTCTGTTTTCTATCTTATTCAGTTTTCTTTCTGTCTCTGTTTTCTCTGTCTATTTTTCTATCTCTGTGTGTTTCCTATCTGTCTCCATTTTTCTATCTCGCTCAGTTTTTCTATCTTTCTCTCTTTTCTATCTGTCTCTGTTTTTCTATCTGTCTCCGTTTTTCTAAGTCCCTGTTTTCTGTCTGTGCTTGTTTTCTGTCCCGCTGTTTTTCTATGTGTCTCTGTTTTTCCATCTCCCAATGTTTTTCTATCTCCTTCTGTTTTCTCTCCCTCTCTGCTTTCTATCTGTCTCAGTTTTCTATCTGTCTCTGCTTTAAATCTGTATCTGTTTTTCATCTTTGTTTTTTTTATCTGTCTCTGTTTTTCTATCTGTCTGTGTTTTCTCTCTCATTCTGTGTTATATCTGTCTCTGTTTCTCTATCTGCCTCTCTTTTTATAATTGTCTCTGTTTTCTTTCTCCCTCTCTTTACTATCTGTCTCTGTTTTCTAACTGTCTCTGTTTTTCTATCTGTCTCTGTTTTCTAACTGACTCTCTTTTGATATCTGTCTCAGTTTTCGTTCTCCCTCTCTTTTCTATCTGTCTGTTTTCTATCTGTCTCTGTTTTCTATCTCTCACTGTTTTTCTACCTGTCTCTGTTTTCTATCTGTCTCTGTTTTCTATCTGTCTCTGTTCTCTCTCTGTCTCTGTTTTTCAATCTGACTCTGTTTTCTATCTCTCTCTGTTTCTATCATCTCCGTTTTCTATCTCTCTCTGTTTTCTATCTCTCTCTGTTTTCTATCTGTCTCTGTTTTTCTATCTGTCTCTGTGTAGCTATCATTCTCTGTTTTTCTATCTGTCTCTGTTTTCTATCTGTCGCTGTTTTCTATCTGCCTCTGTTTTCTATCTCTCTCTGTTTTTCTATCTGTCTCTGTTTTCTAACTGACTCTCTTTTGATATCTGTCTCTGTTTTCGTTCTCCCTCTCTTTTCTATCTGTCTGTTTTCTATCTGTCTCTGTTTTCTATCTCTCACTGTTTTTCTACCTGTCTCTGTTTTCTATCTGTCTCTGTTTTCTATCTGTCTCTGTTCTCTCTCTGTCTCTGTTTTTCAATCTGACTCTGTTTTCTATCTCTCTCTGTTTCTATCATCTCCGTTTTCTATCTCTCTCTGTTTTCTATCTCTCTCTGTTTTCTATCTGTCTCTGTTTTTCTATCTGTCTCTGTGTAGCTATCATTCTCTGTTTTTCTATCTGTCTCTGTTTTCTATCTGTCTCTGTTCTCTCTCTGTCTCTGTTTTTCAATCTGACTCTGTTTTCTATCTCTCTCTGTTTCTATCATCTCCGTTTTCTATCTCTGTCTGTTTTCTATCTCTCTCTGTTTTCTATCTGTCTCTGTTTTTCTATCTGTTTTCTGTGTCTATTTTTCTATCTCTGTTTGTTTCCTATCTGTCTCCATTTTTCCATCTCGCTCAGTTTTTCTATCATTCTCTGTTTTTCTATCTGTCTCTGTTTTCTATCTGTCTCTGTTCTCTCTCTGTCTCTGTTTTTCAATCTGACTCTGTTTTCTATCTCTCTCTGTTTCTATCATCTCCGTTTTCTATCTCTGTCTGTTTTCTATCTCTCTCTGTTTTCTATCTGTCTCTGTTTTTCTATCTGTTTTCTGTGTCTATTTTTCTATCTCTGTTTGTTTCCTATCTGTCTCCATTTTTCCATCTCGCTCAGTTTTTCTATCTTTCTCTGTTTTTCTATCTGTCTCTGTTTTCTATCTGTCTCTGTTCTCTCTCTGTCTCTGTTTTTCAATCTGACTCTGTTTTCTATCTCTCTCTTTCTATCATCTCCGTTTTCTATCTCTGTCTGTTTTCTATCTCTCTCTGTTTTCTATCTGTCTCTGTTTTTCTATCTGTTTTCTGTGTCTATTTTTCTATCTCTGTTTGTTTCCTATCTGTCTCCATTTTTCCATCTCGCTCAGTTTTTCTATCTTTCTCTGTTTTTCTATCTGTCTCTGTTTTTCTATCAGTCTTTGTTTTCTATCTGTATCTGTTTTTCAAATGTCTCTGTTTTCTATCTGTCTCTGTTTTCTATCTGTCTCTGTTTTCTATCTGTCTCTGTTTTTCTATCTGTCTCTGTTTGCTCTCGGTCTCTGTTCTCTCTCTGTCTCTGTTTTCTATCTGTCTCTGTTTTCTATCTCTCTCTGTTTTCTATCTGTCTCTGTTTTTCTCTCTGTCTCTGTGTAGCTATCTTTCTCTGTTTTTCTATCTGTCTCTGTTGTCTATCTCATTCAGTTTTCTTTCTGTCTCTGATTTCTCTGTCTATTTTTCTATCTCTGTCTGTTTCCTATCTGTCTCCATTTTTCTATCTCGCTCAGTTTTTCTATCTTTCTCTCTTTTCTATGTCTCTCTGTTTTTCTATCTATCTCTGTTTTCCTTCTGTCTTTATCTGTTTCTATCTCCCATGTTTTCTATCCCTCTCTGCTTTCTATCTGATTCTGCTTTCTCTCTGTCTCTGTTTTTCTCTCTGAGTCTGTTTTCTCTCTCATTCTGTGTTCTATCTGCCTCTGTTCTCTCTCGCTGTTTCCTATCTCTCTCTGTTTTCTATCTGTCCCCGTTTTTCTATCTCTCTCTGTTTTCTATCTGTCTCTGCTTTCTATCTCTATCTGTTTCTCTAATGTCTCTGTTTTGCTATTTGTCTCTGTTTTTCTATCTGTCTCTGCTTTCTATCTCATTTTGTTTACTGTCTGTTTCTGTTCCATTCCTATGTTTTCTGTCTCTCTCTGTTTTCTATCTGTCTCCATTTTTCTATCTGTATCTGTTTTCTATCTGTCTCTGTTTTCTATCTGCCTCTGTTTTCTATCTGTCTCTGTTTTCCATCTGTCTCTGTTTTTCTATCTGTCTCTGTTTTCTATCTGTCTCTGTTCTCTCTCTGTCTCTGTTTTTCAATCTGTCTCTGTTTTCTATCTCTCTGTGTGTTTCTATCATGTCCGTTTTCTATCCCTCTCTGTTTTCTATCTCTCTCTATTTTCTATCTGTCTCTGTTTTTCTCTCTGTCTCTGTGTAGCTATCTGTTTCTGCTTTTCTATCTGTCTCTGTTTTCTATCTCATTCAGTTCTCTTTCTGTCTCTGTTTTCTCTGTCTATTTTTCTATCTCTATATGTTTCCTATCTGTCTCCATTTTTCTATCTGTCTCTGTTTTTCTATCTGTCTTTGTTTTATATCTGTCTCTGTTTTCCTTCTCAATCTCTTTTCCATCTGTCTCTGTTTTTCTATCAGTCTCCGTTTTTCAAGACTTTGTTTTCTGTCTATGTTTGTTTTCTTTCACGCTGTTTTTCTATGTATCTCTGTTTTACAATCTCCCAATGTTTTTCTATCTCTTTCTGTTTTCTCTCCCTCTCTGCTTTCTATCTGTCTCTGCTTTCTATCTGTCTCTGTTTTTCTATCTGTCTCTGTTTGCTCTCGGTCTCTGTTCTCTCTCTGTCTCTGTTTTTCAATCTGACTCTGTTTTCTATCTCTCTCTGTGTTTCTATCATCTCCGTTTTCTATCTCTCTGTTTTCTATCTCTCTCTGTTTTCTATCTGTCTCTGTTTTTCTCTCTGTCTCTGTGTAGCTATCTTTCTCTGTTTTTCTATCTGTCTCTGTTGTCTATCTCATTCAGTTTTCTTTCCGTCTCTGTTTTCTCTGTCTATTTTTCTATCTCTGTGTGTTTCCTATCTGTCTCCATTTTTCTATCTCGCTCAGTTTTTCTATCTTTCTCTGTTTTTCTATCTGTCCCTGTTTTTCTATCAGTCTTTGTTTTCTATCTGTCTCTGTTTTTCTATCTGTCTCTGTTTGCTCTCTGTCTCTGTTCTCTCTCTGTCTCTGTTTTTCAATCTGTCTCTGTTTTCTATCTCTCTGAGTGTTTCTATCATGACCGTTTTCTATCCCTCTCTGTTTTCTATCTGTCTCTGTTTTTCTCTCTGTTTCTGTGTAGCTATCTGTTTCTGTTTTTCTATCTCTCTCTGTTTTCTATCTCATTCAGTTTTCTTTCTGTCTCTGTTTTCTCTGTCTATTTTTCTGTCTCTATATGTCTCCTATCTGTCTCCATTTTTCTATCTCGCTGTGTTTTTCTATCTTTCTCTGTTTTTCTATCTGTCTCTGTTTTTCTATCAGTCTTTGTTTTATATCTGTCTCTGTTTTTCTATCTGTCTCTGTTTTCTTTATCAATCTCTTTTCTATCTGTCTCTGTTTTTCTATCTGTCTCCGTTTTTCAAGTCTCTTTTTTCTGTCTATGTTTGTTTTCTGTCCCGCTGTTTTTCTATGTGTCTCTGTTTTTCCATCTCCCAATGTTTTTCTATCTCCTTCTGTTTTCTCTCCCTCTCTGCTTTCTATCTGTCTCAGTTTTCTATCTGTCTCTGCTTTCTATCTGTCTCTGTTTTTCTATCTGTCTCTGCTTTCTATCTGTCTCTGTTTTTCTATCTGTCTCCGTTTTCTATCTGCCTGTTTTTCTATCTGGCTCTCTTTTTCTATCTCTCTCAGTTTTTCTATCTGTCTCTCTTTTTCTATGTCTCTCTGGTTTTCTATCTGTCTCTGTTTTCTATCTGTCTCTGTTTTTCGATCTTTCTCTGTTTGTTCTCCTATCTGTTTTCCATCTGTCTCCGTTTTCCATCTCTCTCTGTTTTTCTATCTATCTCTGTTTTCCTTCCGTCCCTATCTTTTTCTATCTCCCATGTTTTCTATGCCTCTCTGCTTTCTATCTGATTCTGCTTTCTATCTGTCTCTGTTTTTCTATCTGTCTCTGTTTTTCTATCTGTCTCTGTTTTCTATCTGTATCTGTTTTTCAAATGTCTCTGTTTTCTATTTGTCTCCGTTTTCTATCTGTCTCTGTTTTCTATCTGTCTCTGTTTTTCTATCTGTCTCTGTTTTCTATCTGTCTCTGTTTTTCTATCTGTCTCTGTTTTCTATCTGTCTCTTTTTTTCTTCTGTCTCTGTTTGCTCTCTGTCTCTGTTCTCTCTCTGTCTCTGTTTTTCAATCTGACTCTGTTTTCTATCTCTCTGTGTGTTTCTATCATCTCCGTTTTCTATCTCTCCCTGTTTTCTATCTCTCTCTGTTTTTCTATCTGTCTCTGTGTAGCTATCTTTCTCTGTTTTTCTATCTGTCTCTGTTTTCTATATCATTCAGTTTTCTTTCTGTCTCTGTTTTCTCTGTCTATTTTTCTATCTCTGTGTGTTTCCTATCTGTCTCCATTTTTCTATCTCGCTCAGTTTTTCTATCTCTCTCTGTTTTCTATCTGTCTCTGTTTTCTATCTCTATCTGTTTCTCTAATGTCTCTGTTTTGCTATCTGTCTCTGTTTTTCTATCTGTCTCTGCTTTCTATCTCATTCTGTTTACTGTCTGTTTCTGTTCTATTTCTCTGTTTTCTGTCTCTCTCTGTTTTCTATCTGTCTCCATTTTTCTATCTCTATCTGTTTTTCTAATGTCTCTGTTTTCTATCTGTCTCTGTTTTCTATCTGTCTCTGTTTTCCATCTGTCTCTGTTTTTCTATCTGTCTCTGTTTGCTCTCTGTCTCTGTTCTCTCTCTGTCTCAGTTTTTCAGTCTGACTCTGTTTTCTATCTCTCTCTGTTTTTCTATCATCTCCGTTTTCTATCTGTCTCTGTTTTCTATCTGTCTCTGTTTTTCTGTCTGTCTCTGTTTGCTCTCTGTCTCTGTTCTCTCTCTGTCTCAGTTTTTCAGTCTGACTCTGTTTTCTATCTGTCTCTGTTTTTCTATCTGTCTCTGTTTGCTCTCTGTCTCTCTTCTCTCTCTGTCTCTGTTTTTCAGTCTGACTCTGTTTTCTATCTCTCTCTGTGTTTCTATCATCTCCGTTTTCTATCTGTCTCTGTTTTCTATCTCTCTCTGTTTTCTATCTGTCTCTGTTTTTTCTATCTGTCTCTGTTTTCTATCTCATTCAGTTTTCTTTCTGTCTCTGTTTTCTCTGTCTATTTTTCTATCTCTGTGTGTTTCCTATCTGTCTCCATTTTTCTATCTCGCTCAGTTTTTCTATCTTTCTCTGTTTTTCTATTTGTCTCTGTTTTTCTATCAGTCTTTGTTTTCTATCTGTATCTGTTTTTCAAAAGACTCTGTTTTCTATCTGTCTCTGTTTTCTATCTGTCTCTGTTTTCTACCTGTCTCTGTCTTCTATCTGTCTCTGTTTTTCAATCTGTCTCTGTTTTCTATCTATCCCTGTTTACTATCTGTCTCTGTTTTTCAATCTGTCTCTGTTTGCTCTCTGTCTCTGTGTAGCTATCTGTTTCTGTTTTTCTATCTGTCTCTGTTTTCTATCTCATTGAGTTTTCTTTCTGTCTCTGTTTTCTCTGTCTATTTTTCTATCTCTGTGTGTTTCCTATCTGTGTCCATTTTTCTATCTCGCTCAGTTTTTCTATCTTTCTCTGTTTTTCTATCTGTCTCTGTTTTTCTATCAGTCTTTGTTTTCTATCTGTATCTGTTTTTCTAATTTCTCCGTTTTCTATCTGTCTCTGTTTTCTATCTGTCTCTGTTTGCTCTCTGTCTCTGTTCTCTCTCTGTCTCTGTTTTTCAATCTGACTCTGTTTTCTATCTGTCTCTGTTTTCTATCTCTATCTGTTTCTCTAATGTCTCTGTTTTGCTATCTGTCTCTGTTTTTCTATCTGTCTCTGCTTTCTATCTCATTCTGTTTACTGTCTGTTTCTGTTCTATTTCTCTGTTTTCTGTCTTTCTCTGTTTTCTATCTGTCTCCATTTTTCTATCTCTATCTGTTTTTCTAATGTCTCTGTTTTCTATCTGTCTCTGTTTTCTATCTGTCTCTGTTTTCCATCTGTCTCTGTTTTTCTATCTGTCTCTGTTTGCTCTCTGTCTCTGTTCTCTCTCTGTCTCAGTTTTTCAGTCTGACTCTGTTTTCTATCTCTCTCTGTTTTTCTATCATCTCCGTTTTCTATCTGTCTCTGTTTTCTATCTGTCTCTGTTTTTCTGTCTGTCTCTGTTTGCTCTCTGTCTCTGTTCTCTCTCTGTCTCAGTTTTTCAGTCTGACTCTGTTTTCTATCTGTCTCTGTTTTTCTATCTGTCTCTGTTTGCTCTCTGTCTCTCTTCTCTCTCTGTCTCTGTTTTTCAGTCTGACTCTGTTTTCTATCTCTCTCTGTGTTTCTATCATCTCCGTTTTCTATCTGTCTCTGTTTTCTATCTATCTCTGTTTTCTATCTGTCCCTGTTTTTCTATCTGTCTCTGTTTTCTATCTCATTCAGTTTTCTTTCTGTCTCTGCTTTCTCTGTCTATTTTTCTATCTCTGTGTGTTTCCTATCTGTCTCCATTTTTCTATCTCGCTCAGTTTTTCTATCTTTCTCTGTTTTTCTATTTGTCTCTGTTTTCCTATCAGTCTTTGTTTTCTTTCTGTATCTGTTTTTCAAAAGTCTCTGTTTTCTATCTGTCTCTGTTTTCTATCTGTCTCTGTTTTCTACCTGTCTCTGTTTTCTATCTGTCTCTGTTTTTCTATCTGTCTCTGTTTTCTATCTATCCCTGTTTACTATCTGTCTCTGTTTTTCAATCTGTCTCTGTGTAGCTATCTGTTTCTGTTTTTCTATCTGTCTCTGTTTTTCTATCTGTCTCTGTTTTCTATCTCATTGAGTTTTCTTTCTGTCTCTGTTTTCTCTGTCTATTTTTCTATCTCTGTGTGTTTCCTATCTGTCTCCATTTTTCTATCTCGCTGTGTTTTTCTATCTTTCTCTGTTTTTCTATCTGTCTCTGTTTTTCTATCAGTCTTTGTTTTCTATCTGTATCTGTTTTTCTAATGTCTCCGTTTTCTATCTGTCTCTGTTTTCTATCTGTCTCTGTTTGCTCTCTGTCTCTGTTCTCTCTCTGTCTCTGTTTTTCAATCTGACTCTGTTTTCTATCTCTCTCTGTGTTTCTATCATCTCCGTTTTCTATCTCTCTCTGTTTTCTATCTCTCTCTGTTTTCTATCTGTCTCTGTTTTTCTATCTGTCTCTGTGTAGCTATCATTCTCTGTTTTTCTATCTGTCTCTGTTTTCTATCTTATTCAGTTTTCTTTCCGTCTCTGTTTTCTCTGTCTATTTTTCTATCTCTGTGTGTTTCCTATCTGTCTCCATTTTTCTATCTCGCTCAGTTTTTCTATCTTTATCTCTTTTCTATCTGTCTCTGTTTTTCTATCTGTCTCCGTTTTTCTAAGTCCCTGTTTTCTGTCTGTGCTTGTTTTCTGTCCCGCTGTTTTTCTATGTGTCTCTGTTTTTCCATCTCCCAATGTTTTTCTATCTCCTTCTGTTTTCTCTCCCTCTCTGCTTTCTATCTGTCTCAGTTTTCTATCTGTCTCTGCTTTGAATCTGTATCTGTTTTTCATCTTTGTTTTTTTTATCTCTCTGCTTTTCTATCTGTCTCTGTTTTCTATCTGCCTGTTTTTCTATCTGTCTCTCTTTTTCTATCTCTCTCAGTTTTTCTATCTGTCTCTCTTTTTCTATGTCTCTCTGGTTTTCTACCTGTCTCTGTTTTCTATCTGTCTCTGTCTTTCGACCTGTCTCTGTTTGTTCTCCGTATCTGTTTTCCATCTGTCTCCGTTTTCCATCTCTCCCTGTTTTTCTATCTATCTCTGTTTTCCTTCTGTCCCTGTCTTTTTCTATCTCCCATGTTTTCCATCCCTCTCTGCTTTCTATTCCTCTCTGCTTTCTATCTGATTCTGCTTTCTATCTGTCTCTGTTTTTCTATCTGTCTCTGTTTTCTCTCTCATTCTGTGTTTTATCTGTCTCTGTTTCTCGATCTGCCTCTGTTTTTATAATTGTCTCTGTTTTCTTTCTCCCTCTCTTTACTATCTGTCTGTTTTCTATCTGTCTCAGTTTTTTAATCTGTCTCTTTTCTATCTTTCTCTGTTTTTCTACATGTTTCCGTTTTCTATCTGTCGCTGTTTTCTATCTGCCTCTGTTTTCTATCTCTCTCTGTTTTTCTATCTGTCTCTGTTTTCTAACTGACTCTCTTTTGATATCTGTCTCTGTTTTCGTTCTCCCTCTCTTTTCTATCTGTCTGTTTTCTATCTGTCTCTGTTTTCTATCTCTCACTGTTTTTCTACCTGTCTCTGTTTTCTATCTGTCTCTGTTTTCTATCTGTCTCTGTTCTCTCTCTGTCTCTGTTTTTCAATCTGACTCTGTTTTCTATCTATCTCTGTTTTCTATCTGTCTCTGTTTTCTATCTGTCTCTGTCCTCTCTCTGTCTCTGTTTTTCAATCTGACTCTGTTTTCTATCTCTCTCTCTGTTTCTCTCATCTCCGTTTTCTATCTCTCTCTGTTTTCTATCTCTCTCTGTTTTCTATCTGTCTCTGTTTTTCTATCTGTTTTCTGTGTCTATTTTTCTATCTCTGTTTGTTTCCTATCTGTCTCCATTTTTCCATCTCGCTCAGTTTTTCTATCTTTCTCTGTTTTTCTATCTGTCTCTGTTTTTCTATCAGTCTTTGTTTTCTATCTGTATCTGTTTTTCAAATGTCTCTGTTTTCTATCTGTCTCTGTTTTCTATCTGTCTCTGTTTTCTATCTGTCTCTGTTTTTCTATCTGTCTCTGTTTGCTCTCGGTCTCTGTTCTCTCTCTGTCTCTGTTTTTCAATCTGACTCTGTTTTCTATCTCTCTCTGTGTTTCTATCATCTCCGTTTTCTATCTCTCTGTTTTCTATCTCTCTCTGTTTTCTATCTGTCTCTGTTTTTCTCTCTGTCTCTGTGTAGCTATCTTTCTCTGTTTTTCTATCTGTCTCTGTTGTCTATCTCATTCAGTTTTCTTTCTGTCTCTGATTTCTCTGTCTATTTTTCTATCTCTGTCTGTTTCCTATCTGTCTCCATTTTTCTATCTCGCTCAGTTTTTCTATCTTTCTCTCTTTTCTATGTCTCTCTGTTTTTCTATCTGTTTCTGTTTTCTCTCTGTCTCTGTTTTTCTCTGTCTCCGTTTTCCATCTGTCTCTGTTTTTCTAACTATCTCTGTTTTCCTTCTGTCTTTATCTGTTTCTATCTCCCATGTTTTCTATCCCTCTCTGCTTTCTATCTGATTCTGCTTTCTCTCTGTCTCTGTTTTTCTCTCTGTCTCTGTTTTCTCTCTCATTCTGTGTTCTATCTGCCTCTGTTCTCTCTCGCTGTTTCCTATCTCTCTCTGTTTTCTATCTGTCCCCGTTTTTCTATCTCTCTCTGTTTTCTATCTGTCTCTGTTTTCTATCTCTATCTGTTTCTCTAATGTCTCTGTTTTGCTATTTGTCTCTGTTTTTCTATCTGTCTCTGCTTTCTATCTCATTTTGTTTACTGTCTGTTTCTGTTCCATTCCTATGTTTTCTGTCTCTCTCTGTTTTCTATCTGTCTCCATTTTTCTATCTGTATCTGTTTTTCTAATGTCTCTGTTTTCTATCTGTCTCTGTTTTCTATCTGTCTCTGTTTTCTATCTGTCTCTGTTTTCCATCTGTCTCTGTTTTTCTATCTGTCTCTGTTTTCTATTTGTCTCTGTTCTCTCTCTGTCTCTGTTTTTCAATCTGTCTCTGTTTTCTATCTCTCTGTGTGTTTCTATCATGTCCGTTTTCTATCCCTCTCTGTTTTCTATCTCTCTCTATTTTCTATCTGTCTCTGTTTTTCTCTCTGTCTCTGTGTAGCTATTTGTTTCTGCTTTTCTATCTGTCTCTGTTTTCTATCTCATTCAGTTCTCTTTCTGTCTCTGTTTTCTCTGTCTATTTTTCTATCTCTATATGTTTCCTATCTGTCTCCATTTTTCTATCTGTCTCTGTTTTTCTATCTGTCTTTGTTTTATATCTGTCTCTGTTTTCCTTCTCAATCTCTTTTCCATCTGTCTCTGTTTTTCTATCTGTCTCCGTTTTTCAAGACTTTGTTTTCTGTCTATGTTTGTTTTCTTTCACGCTGTTTTTCTATGTATCTCTGTTTTACAATCTCCCAATGTTTTTCTATCTCTTTCTGTTTTCTCTCCCTCTCTGCTTTCTATCTGTCTCAGTTGTCTATCTGTCTCTGCTTTCTATCTGTCTCTGTTTTTCTATCTGTCTCTGTTTTCTATCTGCCTGTTTTTCTATCTGTCTCTGTTTTCTATCTGTCTCTCTTTTTCTATCTCTCTCAGTTTTTCTATCTGTCTTTCTTTTTCTATGTCTCTCTGGATTTCTATCTGTCTCTGTTTTCTATCTTTCTCTGTTTTTCGATCTGTCTCTGTTTGTTCTCCGTATCTGTTCTCCATCTGTCTCCGTTTTCCATCTCTCTGTTTTTTCTATCAATCTCTGTTTTCCTTCTGTCCCTATCTTTTTCTATCTGCCATGTTTACTATCTCTCTCTGCTTTCTATCTGGTTCTGCTTTCTATCTGTCTCTGTTTTTCTATCTGTCTCTGTTTTTCTATATGTCTCTGTTTTCTATCTGTATCTGTTTTCTATCTGTCTCTGTTTTTTTATCTGTCTCTGTTTTCTATCTGTCTCTGTTTTTCTATCTGTCTCTGTTTGGTCTCTGTCTCTGTTCTCTCTCTGTCTCAGTTTTTCAAATGTCTCTGTTTTCTATGTGTCTCTGTTTTCTATCTGTTTCTGTTTTCTATCTGTCTCTGTTTTTCTATCTGTCTCTGTTTGCTCTCTGTCTCTGTTCTCTCTCTGTCTGTTTTTCAATCTGACTCTGTTTTCTATCTCTCTCTGTGTTTCTATCATCTCCGTTTTCTATCTCTCTCTGTTTTCTATCTCTCTCTGTTTTCTATCTGTCTCTGTTTTTCTATCTGTCTCTGTTTTCTATCTGTCTCTGTTTTCTATCTCGTTCAGTTTTCTTTCTGTCTCTGTTTTCTCTGTGTATTTTTCTATCTCTGTGTGTTTCCTATCTGTCTCCATTTTTCTATCTCGCTCAGTTTTTCTATCTTTCTCTGTTTTTCTATCTGTCTCTGTTTCTCTATCAGTCTTTGTTTTCTATCTGTATCTGTTTTTCAAATGTCTCTGTTTTCTATCTGTCTCTGTTTTCTATCAATCTCTGTTTTCTATCTGTCTCTGTTTTCTATCTGTCTCTGTTTTCTATCTGTCTCTGTTTTTCTATCTGTCTCTGTTTGCTCTCTGTCTCTGTTCTCTCTCTGTCTCTGTTTTTCAATCTGTCTCTGTTTTCTATCTCTCTGAGTGTTTCTATCATGACCGTTTTCTATCTCTCTCTGTTTTCTATCTATCTATGTTTTCTATCTGTCTCTGTTTTTCTCTCTGTTTCTGTGTAGCTATCTGTTTCTGTTTTTCTATCTGTCTCTGTTTTCTATCTCATTCAGTTTTCTTTCTGTCTCTGTTTTCTCTGTCTATTTTTCTATCTCTATATGATTCCTATCTGTCTCCATTTTTCCATCTCGCTGTGTTTTTCTATCTTTCTCTGTTTTTCTATCTGTCTCTGTTTTCTTTCTCAATCTCTTTTCTATCTGTCTCTGTTTTTCTATCTGTCTCCGTTTTTCAAGTCTCTGTTTTCTGTCTATGTTTGATTTCTTTCCCGTTGTTTTTTTATGTGTCTCTGTTTTTCCATCTCCCAATGTTTTTCTATCTCCTTCTGTTTTCTCTCCCTCTCTGCTTTCTATCTGTCTCTGCTTTCTATCTGTCTCAGTTTTCTATCTGTCTCTGCTTTCTATCTGTCTCTGTTTTTCTATCTGTCTCTGATTTCTATCTTTGTTTTTTTTTTATCTCTCTGTTTTTCTATCTGTCTCCGTTTTTTATGTGCCTGTTTTTCTATCTGGCTCTCTTTTTCTATCTCGCTCAGTTTTTCTATCTGTCTCTCTTTTTCTCTGTCTCTCTGGTTTTCTATCTGTCTCTGTTTTCTATCTGTCTCTGTTTTGCGATCTTTCTCTGTTTGTTCTCCTATCTGTTTTCCATCTGTCTCCGTTTTCCATCTGTCTCTGTTTTTCTATCTATCTCTGTTTTCCTTCTGTCCCTATCTTTTTCTATCTCCCATGTTTTCTATCCCTCTCTGCTTTCTATCTGATTCTGCTTTCTATCTGTCTCTGTTTTTCTATCTGTTTCTGTTTTTCTATCTGTCTCTGTTTTCTATCTGTATCTGTTTTTCAAATGTCTCAGTTTTCTATTTGTCTCCGTTTTCTATCTATCTCTGTTTTCTATCTGTCTCTGTTTTTCTATCTGTCTCTGTTTGCTGTCTGTCTCTGTTCTCTCTCTGTCTCTGTTTTTCAATCTGACTCTGTTTTCTATCTCTCTGTGTGTTTCTATCATCTCCGTTTTCTATCTCTCTCTGTTTTCTATCTCTCTCTGTTTTCTATCTGTCTCTGTTTTTCTATCTGTCTCTGTGTAGCTATCATTCTCTGTTTTTCTATCTGTCTCTGTTTTCTATCTGTCTCTGTTCTCTCTCTGTCTCTGTTTTTCAATCTGACTCTGTTTTCTATCTCTCTCTGTTTTCTATCTCTCTCTGTTTTCTATCTGTCTCTGTTTTTCTATCTGTCTCTGTGTAGCTATCTGTCTCTGTTTTTCTCTCTGTCTCTGTTTTCTATCTCATTCAGTTTTCTTTCTGTCTCTGTTTTCTCTGTCTATTTTTCAATCTCTGTGTGTTTCCTATCTGTCTCCATTTTTCTATCTCGCTCAGTTTTTCTATCTTTCTCTGTTTTTCTATCTGTCTCTGTTTTTCTATCTGTCTCTGTTTTTCTATCAGTCTTTGTTTACTATCTGTATCTGTTTTTCTAATGTCTCCGTTTTCTATCTGTCTCTGTTTTCTATCTGTCTCTGTTTGCTCTCTGTCTCTGTCCTCTCTCTGTCTCTGTTTTTCAATCTGACTCTGTTTTCTATCTCTCTCTGTGTTTCTATCATCTCTGTTTTCTATCTTTCTCTGTTTTCTATCTCTCTCTGTTTTCTATCTCTCTCTGTTTTCTATCTGTCTCTGTTTTTCTATCTGTCTCTGTGTAGCTATCATTCTCTGTTTTTCTATCTGTCTCTGTTTTCTATCTTATTCAGTTTTCTTTCTGTCTCTGTTTTCTCTGTCTATTTTTCTATCTCTGTGTGTTTCCTATCTGTCTCCATTTTTCTATCTCGCTCAGTTTTTCTATCTTTCTCTCTTTTCTATCTGTCTCTGTTTTTCTATCTGTCTCCGTTTTTCTAAGTCCCTGTTTTCTGTCTGTGCTTGTTTTCTGTCCCGCTGTTTTTCTATGTGTCTCTGTTTTTCCATCTCCCAATGTTTTTCTATCTCCTTCTGTTTTCTCTCCCTCTCTGCTTTCTATCTGTCTCAGTTTTCTATCTGTCTCTGCTTTAAATCTGTATCTGTTTTTCATCTTTGTTTTTTTTATCTGTCTCTGTTTTTCTATCTGTCTGTGTTTTCTCTCTCATTCTGTGTTATATCTGTCTCTGTTTCTCTATCTGCCTCTGTTTTTATAATTGTCTCTGTTTTCTTTCTCCCTCTCTTTACTATCTGTCTCTGTTTTCTAACTGTCTCTGTTTTTCTATCTGTCTCTGTTTTCTAACTGACTCTCTTTTGATATCTGTCTCTGTTTTCGTTCTCCCTCTCTTTTCTATCTGTCTGTTTTCTATCTGTCTCTGTTTTCTATCTCTCACTGTTTTTCTACCTGTCTCTGTTTTCTATCTGTCTCTGTTTTCTATCTGTCTCTGTTCTCTCTCTGTCTCTGTTTTTCAATCTGACTCTGTTTTCTATCTCTCTCTGTTTCTATCATCTCCGTTTTCTATCTCTCTCTGTTTTCTATCTCTCTCTGTTTTCTATCTGTCTCTGTTTTTCTATCTGTCTCTGTGTAGCTATCATTCTCTGTTTTTCTATCTGTCTCTGTTTTCTATCTGTCGCTGTTTTCTATCTGCCTCTGTTTTCTATCTCTCTCTGTTTTTCTATCTGTCTCTGTTTTCTAACTGACTCTCTTTTGATATCTGTCTCTGTTTTCGTTCTCCCTCTCTTTTCTATCTGTCTGTTTTCTATCTGTCTCTGTTTTCTATCTCTCACTGTTTTTCTACCTGTCTCTGTTTTCTATCTGTCTCTGTTTTCTATCTGTCTCTGTTCTCTCTCTGTCTCTGTTTTTCAATCTGACTCTGTTTTCTATCTCTCTCTGTTTCTATCATCTCCGTTTTCTATCTCTCTCTGTTTTCTATCTCTCTCTGTTTTCTATCTGTCTCTGTTTTTCTATCTGTCTCTGTGTAGCTATCATTCTCTGTTTTTCTATCTGTCTCTGTTTTCTATCTGTCTCTGTTCTCTCTCTGTCTCTGTTTTTCAATCTGACTCTGTTTTCTATCTCTCTCTGTTTCTATCATCTCCGTTTTCTATCTCTGTCTGTTTTCTATCTCTCTCTGTTTTCTATCTGTCTCTGTTTTTCTATCTGTTTTCTGTGTCTATTTTTCTATCTCTGTTTGTTTCCTATCTGTCTCCATTTTTCCATCTCGCTCAGTTTTTCTATCATTCTCTGTTTTTCTATCTGTCTCTGTTTTCTATCTGTCTCTGTTCTCTCTCTGTCTCTGTTTTTCAATCTGACTCTGTTTTCTATCTCTCTCTGTTTCTATCATCTCCGTTTTCTATCTCTGTCTGTTTTCTATCTCTCTCTGTTTTCTATCTGTCTCTGTTTTTCTATCTGTTTTCTGTGTCTATTTTTCTATCTCTGTTTGTTTCCTATCTGTCTCCATTTTTCCATCTCGCTCAGTTTTTCTATCTTTCTCTGTTTTTCTATCTGTCTCTGTTTTCTATCTGTCTCTGTTCTCTCTCTGTCTCTGTTTTTCAATCTGACTCTGTTTTCTATCTCTCTCTTTCTATCATCTCCGTTTTCTATCTCTGTCTGTTTTCTATCTCTCTCTGTTTTCTATCTGTCTCTGTTTTTCTATCTGTTTTCTGTGTCTATTTTTCTATCTCTGTTTGTTTCCTATCTGTCTCCATTTTTCCATCTCGCTCAGTTTTTCTATCTTTCTCTGTTTTTCTATCTGTCTCTGTTTTTCTATCAGTCTTTGTTTTCTATCTGTATCTGTTTTTCAAATGTCTCTGTTTTCTATCTGTCTCTGTTTTCTATCTGTCTCTGTTTTCTATCTGTCTCTGTTTTTCTATCTGTCTCTGTTTGCTCTCGGTCTCTGTTCTCTCTCTGTCTCTGTTTTTCAATCTGACTCTGTTTTCTATCTCTCTCTGTTTTCTATCTCTCTCTGTTTTCTATCTGTCTCTGTTTTTCTCTCTGTCTCTGTGTAGCTATCTTTCTCTGTTTTTCTATCTGTCTCTGTTGTCTATCTCATTCAGTTTTCTTTCTGTCTCTGATTTCTCTGTCTATTTTTCTATCTCTGTCTGTTTCCTATCTGTCTCCATTTTTCTATCTCGCTCAGTTTTTCTATCTTTCTCTCTTTTCTATGTCTCTCTGTTTTTCTATCTATCTCTGTTTTCCTTCTGTCTTTATCTGTTTCTATCTCCCATGTTTTCTATCCCTCTCTGCTTTCTATCTGATTCTGCTTTCTCTCTGTCTCTGTTTTTCTCTCTGAGTCTGTTTTCTCTCTCATTCTGTGTTCTATCTGCCTCTGTTCTCTCTCGCTGTTTCCTATCTCTCTCTGTTTTCTATCTGTCCCCGTTTTTCTATCTCTCTCTGTTTTCTATCTGTCTCTGTTTTCTATCTCTATCTGTTTCTCTAATGTCTCTGTTTTGCTATTTGTCTCTGTTTTTCTATCTGTCTCTGCTTTCTATCTCATTTTGTTTACTGTCTGTTTCTGTTCCATTCCTATGTTTTCTGTCTCTCTCTGTTTTCTATCTGTCTCCATTTTTCTATCTGTATCTGTTTTTCTAATGTCTCTGTTTTCTATCTGTCTCTGTTTTCTATCTGCCTCTGTTTTCTATCTGTCTCTGTTTTCCATCTGTCTCTGTTCTCTCTCTGTCTCTGTTTTTCAATCTGTCTCTGTTTTCTATCTCTCTGTGTGTTTCTATCATGTCCGTTTTCTATCCCTCTCTGTTTTCTATCTCTCTCTATTTTCTATCTGTCTCTGTTTTTCTCTCTGTCTCTGTGTAGCTATCTGTTTCTGCTTTTCTATCTGTCTCTGTTTTCTATCTCATTCAGTTCTCTTTCTGTCTCTGTTTTCTCTGTCTATTTTTCTATCTCTATATGTTTCCTATCTGTCTCCATTTTTCTATCTGTCTCTGTTTTTCTATCTGTCTTTGTTTTATATCTGTCTCTGTTTTCCTTCTCAATCTCTTTTCCATCTGTCTCTGTTTTTCTATCAGTCTCCGTTTTTCAAGACTTTGTTTTCTGTCTATGTTTGTTTTCTTTCACGCTGTTTTTCTATGTATCTCTGTTTTACAATCTCCCAATGTTTTTCTATCTCTTTCTGTTTTCTCTCCCTCTCTGCTTTCTATCTGTCTCAGTTGTCTATCTGTCTCTGCTTTCTATCTGTCTCTGTTTTTCTATCTGTCTCTGTTTTCTATCTGTCTCTGTTTTTCTATCTGTCTCTGTTTGCTCTCGGTCTCTGTTCTCTCTCTGTCTCTGTTTTTCAATCTGACTCTGTTTTCTATCTCTCTCTGTGTTTCTATCATCTCCGTTTTCTATCTCTCTGTTTTCTATCTCTCTCTGTTTTCTATCTGTCTCTGTTTTTCTATCTGTCTCTGTTTTTCTATCTGTCTCTGTTTGCTCTCTGTCTCTGTGTAGCTATCTTTCTCTGTTTTTCTATCTGTCTCTGTTGTCTATCTCATTCAGTTTTCTTTCCGTCTCTGTTTTCTCTGTCTATTTTTCTATCTCTGTGTGTTTCCTATCTGTCTCCATTTTTCTATCTCGCTCAGTTTTTCTATCTTTCTCTGTTTTTCTATCTGTCTCTGTTTTTCTATCAGTCTTTGTTTTCTATCTGTATCTGTTTTTCAAATGTCTCTGTTTTCTATCTGTCTCTGTTTTCTATCTGTCTCTGTTTTCTATCTGTCTCTGTTTTTCTATCTGTCTCTGTTTGCTCTCTGTCTCTGTTCTCTCTCTGTCTCTGTTTTTCAATCTGTCTCTGTTTTCTATCTCTCTGAGTGTTTCTATCATGACCGTTTTCTATCTCTCTCTGTTTTCTATCTATCTCTGTTTTCTATCTGTCTCTGTTTTTCTCTCTGTTTCTGTGTAGCTATCTGTTTCTGTTTTTCTATCTCTCTCTGTTTTCTATCTCATTCAGTTTTCTTTCTGTCTCTGTTTTCTCTGTCTATTTTTCTGTCTCTATATGTCTCCTATCTGTCTCCATTTTTCTATCTCGCTGTGTTTTTCTATCTTTCTCTGTTTTTCTATCTGTCTCTGTTTTTCTATCAGTCTTTGTTTTATATCTGTCTCTGTTTTTCTATCTGTCTCTGTTTTCTTTATCAATCTCTTTTCTATCTGTCTCTGTTTTTCTATCTGTCTCCGTTTTTCAAGTCTCTTTTTTCTGTCTATGTTTGTTTTCTGTCCCGCTGTTTTTCTATGTGTCTCTGTTTTTCCATCTCCCAATGTTTTTCTATCTCCTTCTGTTTTCTCTCCCTCTCTGCTTTCTATCTGTCTCAGTTTTCTATCTGTCTCTGCTTTCTATCTGTCTCTGTTTTTCTATCTGTCTCTGCTTTCTATCTGTCTCTGTTTTTCTATCTGTCTCCGTTTTCTATCTGCCTGTTTTTCTATCTGGCTCTCTTTTTCTATCTCTCTCAGTTTTTCTATCTGTCTCTCTTTTTCTATGTCTCTCTGGTTTTCTATCTGTCTCTGTTTTCTATCTGTCTCTGTTTTCTATCTCTCTCTGTTTTCTATCTGTCTCTGTTTTCTATCTGTCTCTGTTTTTCGATCTTTCTCTGTTTGTTCTCCTATCTGTTTTCCATCTGTCTCCGTTTTCCATCTCTCTCTGTTTTTCTATCTATCTCTGTTTTCCTTCCGTCCCTATCTTTTTCTATCTCCCATGTTTTCTATGCCTCTCTGCTTTCTATCTGATTCTGCTTTCTATCTGTCTCTGTTTTTCTATCTGTCTCTGTTTTTCTATCTGTCTCTGTTTTCTATCTGTATCTGTTTTTCAAATGTCTCTGTTTTCTATTTGTCTCCGTTTTCTATCTGTCTCTGTTTTCTATCTGTCTCTGTTTTTCTATCTGTCTCTGTTTTCTATCTGTCTCTGTTTTTCTATCTGTCTCTGTTTTCTATCTGTCTCTTTTTTTCTTCTGTCTCTGTTTGCTCTCTGTCTCTGTTCTCTCTGTGTCTCTGTTTTTCAATCTGACTCTGTTTTCTATCTCTCTGTGTGTTTCTATCATCTCCGTTTTCTATCTCTCCCTGTTTTCTATCTCTCTCTGTTTTTCTATCTGTCTCTGTGTAGCTATCTTTCTCTGTTTTTCTATCTGTCTCTGTTTTCTATATCATTCAGTTTTCTTTCTGTCTCTGTTTTCTGTGTCTATGTTTCTATCTCTGTGTGTTTCCTATCTGTCTCCATTTTTCTATCTCGCTCAGTTTTTCTATCTCTCTCTGTTTTCTATCTGTCTCTGTTTTCTATCTCTATCTGTTTCTCTAATGTCTCTGTTTTGCTATCTGTCTCTGTTTTTCTATCTGTCTCTGCTTTCTATCTCATTCTGTTTACTGTCTGTTTCTGTTCTATTTCTCTGTTTTCTGTCTCTCTCTGTTTTCTATCTGTCTCCATTTTTCTATCTCTATCTGTTTTTCTAATGTCTCTGTTTTCTATCTGTCTCTGTTTTCTATCTGTCTCTGTTTTCCATCTGTCTCTGTTTTTCTATCTGTCTCTGTTTGCTCTCTGTCTCTGTTCTCTCTCTGTCTCAGTTTTTCAGTCTGACTCTGTTTTCTATCTCTCTCTGTTTTTCTATCATCTCCGTTTTCTATCTGTCTCTGTTTTCTATCTGTCTCTGTTTTTCTGTCTGTCTCTGTTTGCTCTCTGTCTCTGTTCTCTCTCTGTCTCAGTTTTTCAGTCTGACTCTGTTTTCTATCTGTCTCTGTTTTTCTATCTGTCTCTGTTTGCTCTCTGTCTCTCTTCTCTCTCTGTCTCTGTTTTTCAGTCTGACTCTGTTTTCTATCTCTCTCTGTGTTTCTATCATCTCCGTTTTCTATCTGTCTCTGTTTTCTATCTCTCTCTGTTTTCTATCTGTCTCTGTTTTTTCTATCTGTCTCTGTTTTCTATCTCATTCAGTTTTCTTTCTGTCTCTGTTTTCTCTGTCTATTTTTCTATCTCTGTGTGTTTCCTATCTGTCTCCATTTTTCTATCTCGCTCAGTTTTTCTATCTTTCTCTGTTTTTCTATTTGTCTCTGTTTTTCTATCAGTCTTTGTTTTCTATCTGTATCTGTTTTTCAAAAGACTCTGTTTTCTATCTGTCTCTGTTTTCTATCTGTCTCTGTTTTCTACCTGTCTCTGTCTTCTATCTGTCTCTGTTTTTCAATCTGTCTCTGTTTTCTATCTATCCCTGTTTACTATCTGTCTCTGTTTTTCAATCTGTCTCTGTTTGCTCTCTGTCTCTGTGTAGCTATCTGTTTCTGTTTTTCTATCTGTCTCTGTTTTCTATCTCATTGAGTTTTCTTTCTGTCTCTGTTTTCTCTGTCTATTTTTCTATCTCTGTGTGTTTCCTATCTGTGTCCATTTTTCTATCTCGCTCAGTTTTTCTATCTTTCTCTGTTTTTCTATCTGTCTCTGTTTTTCTATCAGTCTTTGTTTTCTATCTGTATCTGTTTTTCTAATTTCTCCGTTTTCTATCTGTCTCTGTTTTCTATCTGTCTCTGTTTGCTCTCTGTCTCTGTTCTCTCTCTGTCTCTGTTTTTCAATCTGACTCTGTTTTCTATCTGTCTCTGTTTTCTATCTCTATCTGTTTCTCTAATGTCTCTGTTTTGCTATCTGTCTCTGTTTTTCTATCTGTCTCTGCTTTCTATCTCATTCTGTTTACTGTCTGTTTCTGTTCTATTTCTCTGTTTTCTGTCTTTCTCTGTTTTCTATCTGTCTCCATTTTTCTATCTCTATCTGTTTTTCTAATGTCTCTGTTTTCTATCTGTCTCTGTTTTCTATCTGTCTCTGTTTTCCATCTGTCTCTGTTTTTCTATCTGTCTCTGTTTGCTCTCTGTCTCTGTTCTCTCTCTGTCTCAGTTTTTCAGTCTGACTCTGTTTTCTATCTCTCTCTGTTTTTCTATCATCTCCGTTTTCTATCTGTCTCTGTTTTCTATCTGTCTCTGTTTTTCTGTCTGTCTCTGTTTGCTCTCTGTCTCTGTTCTCTCTCTGTCTCAGTTTTTCAGTCTGACTCTGTTTTCTATCTGTCTCTGTTTTTCTATCTGTCTCTGTTTGCTCTCTGTCTCTCTTCTCTCTCTGTCTCTGTTTTTCAGTCTGACTCTGTTTTCTATCTCTCTCTGTGTTTCTATCATCTCCGTTTTCTATCTGTCTCTGTTTTCTATCTCTCTCTGTTTTCTATCTGTCCCTGTTTTTCTATCTGTCTCTGTTTTCTATCTCATTCAGTTTTCTTTCTGTCTCTGCTTTCTCTGTCTATTTTTCTATCTCTGTGTGTTTCCTATCTGTCTCCATTTTTCTATCTCGCTCAGTTTTTCTATCTTTCTCTGTTTTTCTATTTGTCTCTGTTTTCCTATCAGTCTTTGTTTTCTTTCTGTATCTGTTTTTCAAAAGTCTCTGTTTTCTATCTGTCTCTGTTTTCTATCTGTCTCTGTTTTCTACCTGTCTCTGTTTTCTATCTGTCTCTGTTTTTCTATCTGTCTCTGTTTTCTATCTATCCCTGTTTACTATCTGTCTCTGTTTTTCAATCTGTCTCTGTGTAGCTATCTGTTTCTGTTTTTCTATCTGTCTCTGTTTTTCTATCTGTCTCTGTTTTCTATCTCATTGAGTTTTCTTTCTGTCTCTGTTTTCTCTGTCTATTTTTCTATCTCTGTGTGTTTCCTATCTGTCTCCATTTTTCTATCTCGCTGTGTTTTTCTATCTTTCTCTGTTTTTCTATCTGTCTCTGTTTTTCTATCAGTCTTTGTTTTCTATCTGTATCTGTTTTTCTAATGTCTCCGTTTTCTATCTGTCTCTGTTTTCTATCTGTCTCTGTTTGCTCTCTGTCTCTGTTCTCTCTCTGTCTCTGTTTTTCAATCTGACTCTGTTTTCTATCTCTCTCTGTGTTTCTATCATCTCCGTTTTCTATCTCTCTCTGTTTTCTATCTCTCTCTGTTTTCTATCTGTCTCTGTTTTTCTATCTGTCTCTGTGTAGCTATCATTCTCTGTTTTTCTATCTGTCTCTGTTTTCTATCTTATTCAGTTTTCTTTCCGTCTCTGTTTTCTCTGTCTATTTTTCTATCTCTGTGTGTTTCCTATCTGTCTCCATTTTTCTATCTCGCTCAGTTTTTCTATCTTTATCTCTTTTCTATCTGTCTCTGTTTTTCTATCTGTCTCCGTTTTTCTAAGTCCCTGTTTTCTGTCTGTGCTTGTTTTCTGTCCCGCTGTTTTTCTATGTGTCTCTGTTTTTCCATCTCCCAATGTTTTTCTATCTCCTTCTGTTTTCTCTCCCTCTCTGCTTTCTATCTGTCTCAGTTTTCTATCTGTCTCTGCTTTGAATCTGTATCTGTTTTTCATCTTTGTTTTTTTTATCTCTCTGCTTTTCTATCTGTCTCTGTTTTCTATCTGCCTGTTTTTCTATCTGTCTCTCTTTTTCTATCTCTCTCAGTTTTTCTATCTGTCTCTCTTTTTCTATGTCTCTCTGGTTTTCTACCTGTCTCTGTTTTCTATCTGTCTCTGTCTTTCGACCTGTCTCTGTTTGTTCTCCGTATCTGTTTTCCATCTGTCTCCGTTTTCCATCTCTCCCTGTTTTTCTATCTATCTCTGTTTTCCTTCTGTCCCTGTCTTTTTCTATCTCCCATGTTTTCCATCCCTCTCTGCTTTCTATTCCTCTCTGCTTTCTATCTGATTCTGCTTTCTATCTGTCTCTGTTTTTCTATCTGTCTCTGTTTTCTCTCTCATTCTGTGTTTTATCTGTCTCTGTTTCTCGATCTGCCTCTGTTTTTATAATTGTCTCTGTTTTCTTTCTCCCTCTCTTTACTATCTGTCTGTTTTCTATCTGTCTCAGTTTTTTAATCTGTCTCTTTTCTATCTTTCTCTGTTTTTCTACATGTTTCCGTTTTCTATCTGTCGCTGTTTTCTATCTGCCTCTGTTTTCTATCTCTCTCTGTTTTTCTATCTGTCTCTGTTTTCTAACTGACTCTCTTTTGATATCTGTCTCTGTTTTCGTTCTCCCTCTCTTTTCTATCTGTCTGTTTTCTATCTGTCTCTGTTTTCTATCTCTCACTGTTTTTCTACCTGTCTCTGTTTTCTATCTGTCTCTGTTTTCTATCTGTCTCTGTTCTCTCTCTGTCTCTGTTTTTCAATCTGACTCTGTTTTCTATCTATCTCTGTTTTCTATCTGTCTCTGTTTTCTATCTGTCTCTGTCCTCTCTCTGTCTCTGTTTTTCAATCTGACTCTGTTTTCTATCTCTCTCTCTGTTTCTATCATCTCCGTTTTCTATCTCTCTCTGTTTTCTATCTCTCTCTGTTTTCTATCTGTCTCTGTTTTTCTATCTGTCTCTGTGTAGCTATCATTCTCTGTTTTTCTATCTGTCTCTGTTTTCTATCTGTCTCTGTTCTCTCTCTGTCTCTGTTTTTCAATCTGACTCTGTTTTCTATCTGTCTCTGTTTCTATCATCTCCGTTTTCTATCTCTGTCTGTTTTCTATCTCTCTCTGTTTTCTATCTGTCTCTGTTTTTCTATCTGTTTTCTGTGTCTATTTTTCTATCTCTGTTTGTTTCCTATCTGTCTCCATTTTTCCATCTCGCTCAGTTTTTCTATCTTTCTCTGTTTTTCTATCTGTCTCTGTTTTTCTATCAGTCTTTGTTTTCTATCTGTATCTGTTTTTCAAATGTCTCTGTTTTCTATCTGTTTCTGTTTTCTCTGTGTCTCTGTTTTTCGATGTCTCTGTTTTTTCTCTGTCTCCGTTTTCCATCTGTCTCTGTTTTTCTAACTATCTCTGTTTTCCTTCTGTCTTTATCTGTTTCTATCTCCCATGTTTTCTATCCCTCTCTGCTTTCTATCTGATTCTGCTTTCTCTCTGTCTCTGTTTTTCTCTCTGTCTCTGTTTTCTCTCTCATTCTGTGTTCTATCTGCCTCTGTTCTCTCTCGCTGTTTCCTATCTCTCTCTGTTTTCTATCTGTCCCCGTTTTTCTATCTCTCTCTGTTTTCTATCTGTCTCTGTTTTCTATCTCTATCTGTTTCTCTAATGTCTCTGTTTTGCTATTTGTCTCTGTTTTTCTATCTGTCTCTGCTTTCTATCTCATTTTGTTTACTGTCTGTTTCTGTTCCATTCCTATGTTTTCTGTCTCTCTCTGTTTTCTATCTGTCTCCATTTTTCTATCTGTATCTGTTTTTCTAATGTCTCTGTTTTCTATCTGTCTCTGTTTTCTATCTGTCTCTGTTTTCTATCTGTCTCCATTTTTCTATCTGTATCTGTTTTTCTAATGTCTCTGTTTTCTATCTGTCTCTGTTTTCTATCTGTCTCTGTTTTCTATCTGTCTCTGTTTTCCATCTGTCTCTGTTTTTCTATCTGTCTCTGTTTTCTATCTGTCTCTGTTCTCTCTCTGTCTCTGTTTTTCTATCTGTCTCTGTTTTCTATCTCATTCAGTTTTCTTTCTGTCTCTGTTTTCTCTGTCTATTTTTCTATCTCTGTGTGTTTCCTATCTGTCTCCATTTTTCTATCTCGCTCAGTTTTTCTATCTTTCTCTGTTTTTCTATCTGTCTCTGTTTTCTATCTGTCTCTGTTTTCTATCTGTCTCTGTTTTCTATCTGTCTCTGTTTTCTATCTGTCTCTGTTTTCTATCTGTCTCTGTTTTCTATCTGTCTCTGTTTTCTATCTTTCTCTGTTTTCTATCTGTCTCTGTTTTCTATCTATCTCTGTTTATCTATCTGTCCTTGTTTTTCTATCTGTCTCTGTTTTCTATCTGTCTCTGTTTTCTATCTGTCTCTGTTTTCTATCTGTCTCTGTTTTTCTATCTGTCTCTGTTTTTCTATCTGTGTCTGTTTTCTATCTTTCTCTGTTTTCTATCTGTCTCTGTTTTCTATCTGTCTCTGTTTTCTATCTGTCTCTGTTTTTCTATCTGTCTCTGTTTGCTCTCTGTCTCTGTTCTCTCTCTGTCTCTGTTTTTCAATCTGTCTCTGTTTTCTATCTGTCTCTGTTTTCTATCTGTCTCTGTTTTCTATCTGTCTCTGTTTTCTATCTGTCTCTGTTTTCTATCTGTCTCTGTTTTCTATCTGTCTCTGTTTTTCTCTCTGTTTCTGTGTAGCTATCTGTTTCTGTTTTTCTATCTCTCTCTGTTTTCTATCTCATTCAGTTTTCTTTCTGTCTCTGTTTTCTCTGTCTATTTTTCTGTCTCTATATGTCTCCTATCTGTCTCCATTTTTCTATCTCGCTGTGTTTTTCTATCTGTCTCTGTTTTCTATCTCTCACTGTTTTTCTACCTGTCTCTGTTTTCTATCTGTCTCTGTTTTCTATCTGTCTCTGTTCTCTCTCTGTCTCTGTTTTTCAATCTGACTCTGTTTTCTATCTCTCTCTGTTTCTATCATCTCCGTTTTCTATCTCTCTCTGTTTTCTATCTCTCTCTGTTTTCTATCTGTCTCTGTTTTTCTATCTGTCTCTGTGTAGCTATCATTCTCTGTTTTTCTATCTGTCTCTGTTTTCTATCTGTCTCTGTTCTCTCTCTGTCTCTGTTTTTCAATCTGACTCTGTTTTCTATCTCTCTCTGTTTCTATCATCTCCGTTTTCTATCTCTGTCTGTTTTCTATCTCTCTCTGTTTTCTATCTGTCTCTGTTTTTCTATCTGTTTTCTGTGTCTATTTTTCTATCTCTGTTTGTTTCCTATCTGTCTCCATTTTTCCATCTCGCTCAGTTTTTCTATCATTCTCTGTTTTTCTATCTGTCTCTGTTTTCTATCTGTCTCTGTTCTCTCTCTGTCTCTGTTTTTCAATCTGACTCTGTTTTCTATCTCTCTCTGTTTCTATCATCTCCGTTTTCTATCTCTGTCTGTTTTCTATCTCTCTCTGTTTTCTATCTGTCTCTGTTTTTCTATCTGTTTTCTGTGTCTATTTTTCTATCTCTGTTTGTTTCCTATCTGTCTCCATTTTTCCATCTCGCTCAGTTTTTCTATCTTTCTCTGTTTTTCTATCTGTCTCTGTTTTCTATCTGTCTCTGTTCTCTCTCTGTCTCTGTTTTTCAATCTGACTCTGTTTTCTATCTCTCTCTTTCTATCATCTCCGTTTTCTATCTCTGTCTGTTTTCTATCTCTCTCTGTTTTCTATCTGTCTCTGTTTTTCTATCTGTTTTCTGTGTCTATTTTTCTATCTCTGTTTGTTTCCTATCTGTCTCCATTTTTCCATCTCGCTCAGTTTTTCTATCTTTCTCTGTTTTTCTATCTGTCTCTGTTTTTCTATCAGTCTTTGTTTTCTATCTGTATCTGTTTTTCAAATGTCTCTGTTTTCTATCTGTCTCTGTTTTCTATCTGTCTCTGTTTTCTATCTGTCTCTGTTTTTCTATCTGTCTCTGTTTGCTCTCGGTCTCTGTTCTCTCTCTGTCTCTGTTTTTCAATCTGACTCTGTTTTCTATCTCTCTCTGTTTTCTATCTCTCTCTGTTTTCTATCTGTCTCTGTTTTTCTCTCTGTCTCTGTGTAGCTATCTTTCTCTGTTTTTCTATCTGTCTCTGTTGTCTATCTCATTCAGTTTTCTTTCTGTCTCTGATTTCTCTGTCTATTTTTCTATCTCTGTCTGTTTCCTATCTGTCTCCATTTTTCTATCTCGCTCAGTTTTTCTATCTTTCTCTCTTTTCTATGTCTCTCTGTTTTTCTATCTATCTCTGTTTTCCTTCTGTCTTTATCTGTTTCTATCTCCCATGTTTTCTATCCCTCTCTGCTTTCTATCTGATTCTGCTTTCTCTCTGTCTCTGTTTTTCTCTCTGAGTCTGTTTTCTCTCTCATTCTGTGTTCTATCTGCCTCTGTTCTCTCTCGCTGTTTCCTATCTCTCTCTGTTTTCTATCTGTCCCCGTTTTTCTATCTCTCTCTGTTTTCTATCTGTCTCTGTTTTCTATCTCTATCTGTTTCTCTAATGTCTCTGTTTTGCTATTTGTCTCTGTTTTTCTATCTGTCTCTGCTTTCTATCTCATTTTGTTTACTGTCTGTTTCTGTTCCATTCCTATGTTTTCTGTCTCTCTCTGTTTTCTATCTGTCTCCATTTTTCTATCTGTATCTGTTTTTCTAATGTCTCTGTTTTCTATCTGTCTCTGTTTTCTATCTGCCTCTGTTTTCTATCTGTCTCTGTTTTCCATCTGTCTCTGTTTTTCTATCTGTCTCTGTTTTCTATCTGTCTCTGTTCTCTCTCTGTCTCTGTTTTTCAATCTGTCTCTGTTTTCTATCTCTCTGTGTGTTTCTATCATGTCCGTTTTCTATCCCTCTCTGTTTTCTATCTCTCTCTATTTTCTATCTGTCTCTGTTTTTCTCTCTGTCTCTGTGTAGCTATCTGTTTCTGCTTTTCTATCTGTCTCTGTTTTCTATCTCATTCAGTTCTCTTTCTGTCTCTGTTTTCTCTGTCTATTTTTCTATCTCTATATGTTTCCTATCTGTCTCCATTTTTCTATCTGTCTCTGTTTTTCTATCTGTCTTTGTTTTATATCTGTCTCTGTTTTCCTTCTCAATCTCTTTTCCATCTGTCTCTGTTTTTCTATCAGTCTCCGTTTTTCAAGACTTTGTTTTCTGTCTATGTTTGTTTTCTTTCACGCTGTTTTTCTATGTATCTCTGTTTTACAATCTCCCAATGTTTTTCTATCTCTTTCTGTTTTCTCTCCCTCTCTGCTTTCTATCTGTCTCAGTTGTCTATCTGTCTCTGCTTTCTATCTGTCTCTGTTTTTCTATCTGTCTCTGTTTTCTATCTGTCTCTGTTTTTCTATCTGTCTCTGTTTGCTCTCGGTCTCTGTTCTCTCTCTGTCTCTGTTTTTCAATCTGACTCTGTTTTCTATCTCTCTCTGTGTTTCTATCATCTCCGTTTTCTATCTCTCTGTTTTCTATCTCTCTCTGTTTTCTATCTGTCTCTGTTTTTCTATCTGTCTCTGTTTTTCTATCTGTCTCTGTTTGCTCTCTGTCTCTGTGTAGCTATCTTTCTCTGTTTTTCTATCTGTCTCTGTTGTCTATCTCATTCAGTTTTCTTTCCGTCTCTGTTTTCTCTGTCTATTTTTCTATCTCTGTGTGTTTCCTATCTGTCTCCATTTTTCTATCTCGCTCAGTTTTTCTATCTTTCTCTGTTTTTCTATCTGTCTCTGTTTTTCTATCAGTCTTTGTTTTCTATCTGTATCTGTTTTTCAAATGTCTCTGTTTTCTATCTGTCTCTGTTTTCTATCTGTCTCTGTTTTCTATCTGTCTCTGTTTTTCTATCTGTCTCTGTTTGCTCTCTGTCTCTGTTCTCTCTCTGTCTCTGTTTTTCAATCTGTCTCTGTTTTCTATCTCTCTGAGTGTTTCTATCATGACCGTTTTCTATCTCTCTCTGTTTTCTATCTATCTCTGTTTTCTATCTGTCTCTGTTTTTCTCTCTGTTTCTGTGTAGCTATCTGTTTCTGTTTTTCTATCTCTCTCTGTTTTCTATCTCATTCAGTTTTCTTTCTGTCTCTGTTTTCTCTGTCTATTTTTCTGTCTCTATATGTCTCCTATCTGTCTCCATTTTTCTATCTCGCTGTGTTTTTCTATCTTTCTCTGTTTTTCTATCTGTCTCTGTTTTTCTATCAGTCTTTGTTTTATATCTGTCTCTGTTTTTCTATCTGTCTCTGTTTTCTTTATCAATCTCTTTTCTATCTGTCTCTGTTTTTCTATCTGTCTCCGTTTTTCAAGTCTCTTTTTTCTGTCTATGTTTGTTTTCTGTCCCGCTGTTTTTCTATGTGTCTCTGTTTTTCCATCTCCCAATGTTTTTCTATCTCCTTCTGTTTTCTCTCCCTCTCTGCTTTCTATCTGTCTCAGTTTTCTATCTGTCTCTGCTTTCTATCTGTCTCTGTTTTTCTATCTGTCTCTGCTTTCTATCTGTCTCTGTTTTTCTATCTGTCTCCGTTTTCTATCTGCCTGTTTTTCTATCTGGCTCTCTTTTTCTATCTCTCTCAGTTTTTCTATCTGTCTCTCTTTTTCTATGTCTCTCTGGTTTTCTATCTGTCTCTGTTTTCTATCTGTCTCTGTTTTCTATCTCTCTCTGTTTTCTATCTGTCTCTGTTTTCTATCTGTCTCTGTTTTTCGATCTTTCTCTGTTTGTTCTCCTATCTGTTTTCCATCTGTCTCCGTTTTCCATCTCTCTCTGTTTTTCTATCTATCTCTGTTTTCCTTCCGTCCCTATCTTTTTCTATCTCCCATGTTTTCTATGCCTCTCTGCTTTCTATCTGATTCTGCTTTCTATCTGTCTCTGTTTTTCTATCTGTCTCTGTTTTTCTATCTGTCTCTGTTTTCTATCTGTATCTGTTTTTCAAATGTCTCTGTTTTCTATTTGTCTCCGTTTTCTATCTGTCTCTGTTTTCTATCTGTCTCTGTTTTTCTATCTGTCTCTGTTTTCTATCTGTCTCTGTTTTTCTATCTGTCTCTGTTTTCTATCTGTCTCTTTTTTTCTTCTGTCTCTGTTTGCTCTCTGTCTCTGTTCTCTCTGTGTCTCTGTTTTTCAATCTGACTCTGTTTTCTATCTCTCTGTGTGTTTCTATCATCTCCGTTTTCTATCTCTCCCTGTTTTCTATCTCTCTCTGTTTTTCTATCTGTCTCTGTGTAGCTATCTTTCTCTGTTTTTCTATCTGTCTCTGTTTTCTATATCATTCAGTTTTCTTTCTGTCTCTGTTTTCTGTGTCTATGTTTCTATCTCTGTGTGTTTCCTATCTGTCTCCATTTTTCTATCTCGCTCAGTTTTTCTATCTCTCTCTGTTTTCTATCTGTCTCTGTTTTCTATCTCTATCTGTTTCTCTAATGTCTCTGTTTTGCTATCTGTCTCTGTTTTTCTATCTGTCTCTGCTTTCTATCTCATTCTGTTTACTGTCTGTTTCTGTTCTATTTCTCTGTTTTCTGTCTCTCTCTGTTTTCTATCTGTCTCCATTTTTCTATCTCTATCTGTTTTTCTAATGTCTCTGTTTTCTATCTGTCTCTGTTTTCTATCTGTCTCTGTTTTCCATCTGTCTCTGTTTTTCTATCTGTCTCTGTTTGCTCTCTGTCTCTGTTCTCTCTCTGTCTCAGTTTTTCAGTCTGACTCTGTTTTCTATCTCTCTCTGTTTTTCTATCATCTCCGTTTTCTATCTGTCTCTGTTTTCTATCTGTCTCTGTTTTTCTGTCTGTCTCTGTTTGCTCTCTGTCTCTGTTCTCTCTCTGTCTCAGTTTTTCAGTCTGACTCTGTTTTCTATCTGTCTCTGTTTTTCTATCTGTCTCTGTTTGCTCTCTGTCTCTCTTCTCTCTCTGTCTCTGTTTTTCAGTCTGACTCTGTTTTCTATCTCTCTCTGTGTTTCTATCATCTCCGTTTTCTATCTGTCTCTGTTTTCTATCTCTCTCTGTTTTCTATCTGTCTCTGTTTTTTCTATCTGTCTCTGTTTTCTATCTCATTCAGTTTTCTTTCTGTCTCTGTTTTCTCTGTCTATTTTTCTATCTCTGTGTGTTTCCTATCTGTCTCCATTTTTCTATCTCGCTCAGTTTTTCTATCTTTCTCTGTTTTTCTATTTGTCTCTGTTTTTCTATCAGTCTTTGTTTTCTATCTGTATCTGTTTTTCAAAAGACTCTGTTTTCTATCTGTCTCTGTTTTCTATCTGTCTCTGTTTTCTACCTGTCTCTGTCTTCTATCTGTCTCTGTTTTTCAATCTGTCTCTGTTTTCTATCTATCCCTGTTTACTATCTGTCTCTGTTTTTCAATCTGTCTCTGTTTGCTCTCTGTCTCTGTGTAGCTATCTGTTTCTGTTTTTCTATCTGTCTCTGTTTTCTATCTCATTGAGTTTTCTTTCTGTCTCTGTTTTCTCTGTCTATTTTTCTATCTCTGTGTGTTTCCTATCTGTGTCCATTTTTCTATCTCGCTCAGTTTTTCTATCTTTCTCTGTTTTTCTATCTGTCTCTGTTTTTCTATCAGTCTTTGTTTTCTATCTGTATCTGTTTTTCTAATTTCTCCGTTTTCTATCTGTCTCTGTTTTCTATCTGTCTCTGTTTGCTCTCTGTCTCTGTTCTCTCTCTGTCTCTGTTTTTCAATCTGACTCTGTTTTCTATCTGTCTCTGTTTTCTATCTCTATCTGTTTCTCTAATGTCTCTGTTTTGCTATCTGTCTCTGTTTTTCTATCTGTCTCTGCTTTCTATCTCATTCTGTTTACTGTCTGTTTCTGTTCTATTTCTCTGTTTTCTGTCTTTCTCTGTTTTCTATCTGTCTCCATTTTTCTATCTCTATCTGTTTTTCTAATGTCTCTGTTTTCTATCTGTCTCTGTTTTCTATCTGTCTCTGTTTTCCATCTGTCTCTGTTTTTCTATCTGTCTCTGTTTGCTCTCTGTCTCTGTTCTCTCTCTGTCTCAGTTTTTCAGTCTGACTCTGTTTTCTATCTCTCTCTGTTTTTCTATCATCTCCGTTTTCTATCTGTCTCTGTTTTCTATCTGTCTCTGTTTTTCTGTCTGTCTCTGTTTGCTCTCTGTCTCTGTTCTCTCTCTGTCTCAGTTTTTCAGTCTGACTCTGTTTTCTATCTGTCTCTGTTTTTCTATCTGTCTCTGTTTGCTCTCTGTCTCTCTTCTCTCTCTGTCTCTGTTTTTCAGTCTGACTCTGTTTTCTATCTCTCTCTGTGTTTCTATCATCTCCGTTTTCTATCTGTCTCTGTTTTCTATCTCTCTCTGTTTTCTATCTGTCCCTGTTTTTCTATCTGTCTCTGTTTTCTATCTCATTCAGTTTTCTTTCTGTCTCTGCTTTCTCTGTCTATTTTTCTATCTCTGTGTGTTTCCTATCTGTCTCCATTTTTCTATCTCGCTCAGTTTTTCTATCTTTCTCTGTTTTTCTATTTGTCTCTGTTTTCCTATCAGTCTTTGTTTTCTTTCTGTATCTGTTTTTCAAAAGTCTCTGTTTTCTATCTGTCTCTGTTTTCTATCTGTCTCTGTTTTCTACCTGTCTCTGTTTTCTATCTGTCTCTGTTTTTCTATCTGTCTCTGTTTTCTATCTATCCCTGTTTACTATCTGTCTCTGTTTTTCAATCTGTCTCTGTGTAGCTATCTGTTTCTGTTTTTCTATCTGTCTCTGTTTTTCTATCTGTCTCTGTTTTCTATCTCATTGAGTTTTCTTTCTGTCTCTGTTTTCTCTGTCTATTTTTCTATCTCTGTGTGTTTCCTATCTGTCTCCATTTTTCTATCTCGCTGTGTTTTTCTATCTTTCTCTGTTTTTCTATCTGTCTCTGTTTTTCTATCAGTCTTTGTTTTCTATCTGTATCTGTTTTTCTAATGTCTCCGTTTTCTATCTGTCTCTGTTTTCTATCTGTCTCTGTTTGCTCTCTGTCTCTGTTCTCTCTCTGTCTCTGTTTTTCAATCTGACTCTGTTTTCTATCTCTCTCTGTGTTTCTATCATCTCCGTTTTCTATCTCTCTCTGTTTTCTATCTCTCTCTGTTTTCTATCTGTCTCTGTTTTTCTATCTGTCTCTGTGTAGCTATCATTCTCTGTTTTTCTATCTGTCTCTGTTTTCTATCTTATTCAGTTTTCTTTCCGTCTCTGTTTTCTCTGTCTATTTTTCTATCTCTGTGTGTTTCCTATCTGTCTCCATTTTTCTATCTCGCTCAGTTTTTCTATCTTTATCTCTTTTCTATCTGTCTCTGTTTTTCTATCTGTCTCCGTTTTTCTAAGTCCCTGTTTTCTGTCTGTGCTTGTTTTCTGTCCCGCTGTTTTTCTATGTGTCTCTGTTTTTCCATCTCCCAATGTTTTTCTATCTCCTTCTGTTTTCTCTCCCTCTCTGCTTTCTATCTGTCTCAGTTTTCTATCTGTCTCTGCTTTGAATCTGTATCTGTTTTTCATCTTTGTTTTTTTTATCTCTCTGCTTTTCTATCTGTCTCTGTTTTCTATCTGCCTGTTTTTCTATCTGTCTCTCTTTTTCTATCTCTCTCAGTTTTTCTATCTGTCTCTCTTTTTCTATGTCTCTCTGGTTTTCTACCTGTCTCTGTTTTCTATCTGTCTCTGTCTTTCGACCTGTCTCTGTTTGTTCTCCGTATCTGTTTTCCATCTGTCTCCGTTTTCCATCTCTCCCTGTTTTTCTATCTATCTCTGTTTTCCTTCTGTCCCTGTCTTTTTCTATCTCCCATGTTTTCCATCCCTCTCTGCTTTCTATTCCTCTCTGCTTTCTATCTGATTCTGCTTTCTATCTGTCTCTGTTTTTCTATCTGTCTCTGTTTTCTCTCTCATTCTGTGTTTTATCTGTCTCTGTTTCTCGATCTGCCTCTGTTTTTATAATTGTCTCTGTTTTCTTTCTCCCTCTCTTTACTATCTGTCTGTTTTCTATCTGTCTCAGTTTTTTAATCTGTCTCTTTTCTATCTTTCTCTGTTTTTCTACATGTTTCCGTTTTCTATCTGTCGCTGTTTTCTATCTGCCTCTGTTTTCTATCTCTCTCTGTTTTTCTATCTGTCTCTGTTTTCTAACTGACTCTCTTTTGATATCTGTCTCTGTTTTCGTTCTCCCTCTCTTTTCTATCTGTCTGTTTTCTATCTGTCTCTGTTTTCTATCTCTCACTGTTTTTCTACCTGTCTCTGTTTTCTATCTGTCTCTGTTTTCTATCTGTCTCTGTTCTCTCTCTGTCTCTGTTTTTCAATCTGACTCTGTTTTCTATCTATCTCTGTTTTCTATCTGTCTCTGTTTTCTATCTGTCTCTGTCCTCTCTCTGTCTCTGTTTTTCAATCTGACTCTGTTTTCTATCTCTCTCTCTGTTTCTATCATCTCCGTTTTCTATCTCTCTCTGTTTTCTATCTCTCTCTGTTTTCTATCTGTCTCTGTTTTTCTATCTGTCTCTGTGTAGCTATCATTCTCTGTTTTTCTATCTGTCTCTGTTTTCTATCTGTCTCTGTTCTCTCTCTGTCTCTGTTTTTCAATCTGACTCTGTTTTCTATCTGTCTCTGTTTCTATCATCTCCGTTTTCTATCTCTGTCTGTTTTCTATCTCTCTCTGTTTTCTATCTGTCTCTGTTTTTCTATCTGTTTTCTGTGTCTATTTTTCTATCTCTGTTTGTTTCCTATCTGTCTCCATTTTTCCATCTCGCTCAGTTTTTCTATCTTTCTCTGTTTTTCTATCTGTCTCTGTTTTTCTATCAGTCTTTGTTTTCTATCTGTATCTGTTTTTCAAATGTCTCTGTTTTCTATCTGTTTCTGTTTTCTCTGTGTCTCTGTTTTTCGATGTCTCTGTTTTTTCTCTGTCTCCGTTTTCCATCTGTCTCTGTTTTTCTAACTATCTCTGTTTTCCTTCTGTCTTTATCTGTTTCTATCTCCCATGTTTTCTATCCCTCTCTGCTTTCTATCTGATTCTGCTTTCTCTCTGTCTCTGTTTTTCTCTCTGTCTCTGTTTTCTCTCTCATTCTGTGTTCTATCTGCCTCTGTTCTCTCTCGCTGTTTCCTATCTCTCTCTGTTTTCTATCTGTCCCCGTTTTTCTATCTCTCTCTGTTTTCTATCTGTCTCTGTTTTCTATCTCTATCTGTTTCTCTAATGTCTCTGTTTTGCTATTTGTCTCTGTTTTTCTATCTGTCTCTGCTTTCTATCTCATTTTGTTTACTGTCTGTTTCTGTTCCATTCCTATGTTTTCTGTCTCTCTCTGTTTTCTATCTGTCTCCATTTTTCTATCTGTATCTGTTTTTCTAATGTCTCTGTTTTCTATCTGTCTCTGTTTTCTATCTGTCTCTGTTTTCTATCTGTCTCCATTTTTCTATCTGTATCTGTTTTTCTAATGTCTCTGTTTTCTATCTGTCTCTGTTTTCTATCTGTCTCTGTTTTCTATCTGTCTCTGTTTTCCATCTGTCTCTGTTTTTCTATCTGTCTCTGTTTTCTATCTGTCTCTGTTCTCTCTCTGTCTCTGTTTTTCTATCTGTCTCTGTTTTCTATCTCATTCAGTTTTCTTTCTGTCTCTGTTTTCTCTGTCTATTTTTCTATCTCTGTGTGTTTCCTATCTGTCTCCATTTTTCTATCTCGCTCAGTTTTTCTATCTTTCTCTGTTTTTCTATCTGTCTCTGTTTTTCTATCTGTCTCTGTTTTCTATCTGTCTCTGTTTTCTATCTGTCTCTGTTTTCTATCTGTCTCTGTTTTCTATCTGTCTCTGTTTTCTATCTTTCTCTGTTTTCTATCTGTCTCTGTTTTCTATCTATCTCTGTTTATCTATCTGTCCTTGTTTTTCTATCTGTCTCTGTTTTCTATCTGTCTCTGTTTTCTATCTGTCTCTGTTTTCTATCTGTCTCTGTTTTTCTATCTGTCTCTGTTTTTCTATCTGTGTCTGTTTTCTATCTTTCTCTGTTTTCTATCTGTCTCTGTTTTCTATCTGTCTCTGTTTTCTATCTGTCTCTGTTTTTCTATCTGTCTCTGTTT
Source organism: Isurus oxyrinchus (assembly GCA_026770705.1). Taxonomy (NCBI): domain Eukaryota; kingdom Metazoa; phylum Chordata; class Chondrichthyes; order Lamniformes; family Lamnidae; genus Isurus; species Isurus oxyrinchus. The sequence goes on along the minus strand of JANJGN010000541.1, from coordinate 33,996 downwards.
GCTCTCTGTCTCTGTTCTCTCTCTGTCTCTGTTTTTCAATCTGTCTCTGTTTTCTATCTGTCTCTGTTTTCTATCTGTCTCTGTTTTCTATCTGTCTCTGTTTTCTATCTGTCTCTGTTTTCTATCTGTCTCTGTTTTCTATCTGTCTCTGTTTTTCTCTCTGTTTCTGTGTAGCTATCTGTTTCTGTTTTTCTATCTCTCTCTGTTTTCTATCTCATTCAGTTTTCTTTCTGTCTCTGTTTTCTCTGTCTATTTTTCTGTCTCTATATGTCTCCTATCTGTCTCCATTTTTCTATCTCGCTGTGTTTTTCTATCTGTCTCTGTTTTCTATCTCTCACTGTTTTTCTACCTGTCTCTGTTTTCTATCTGTCTCTGTTTTCTATCTGTCTCTGTTCTCTCTCTGTCTCTGTTTTTCAATCTGACTCTGTTTTCTATCTCTCTCTGTTTCTATCATCTCCGTTTTCTATCTCTCTCTGTTTTCTATCTCTCTCTGTTTTCTATCTGTCTCTGTTTTTCTATCTGTCTCTGTGTAGCTATCATTCTCTGTTTTTCTATCTGTCTCTGTTTTCTATCTGTCTCTGTTCTCTCTCTGTCTCTGTTTTTCAATCTGACTCTGTTTTCTATCTCTCTCTGTTTCTATCATCTCCGTTTTCTATCTCTGTCTGTTTTCTATCTCTCTCTGTTTTCTATCTGTCTCTGTTTTTCTATCTGTTTTCTGTGTCTATTTTTCTATCTCTGTTTGTTTCCTATCTGTCTCCATTTTTCCATCTCGCTCAGTTTTTCTATCATTCTCTGTTTTTCTATCTGTCTCTGTTTTCTATCTGTCTCTGTTCTCTCTCTGTCTCTGTTTTTCAATCTGACTCTGTTTTCTATCTCTCTCTGTTTCTATCATCTCCGTTTTCTATCTCTGTCTGTTTTCTATCTCTCTCTGTTTTCTATCTGTCTCTGTTTTTCTATCTGTTTTCTGTGTCTATTTTTCTATCTCTGTTTGTTTCCTATCTGTCTCCATTTTTCCATCTCGCTCAGTTTTTCTATCTTTCTCTGTTTTTCTATCTGTCTCTGTTTTCTATCTGTCTCTGTTCTCTCTCTGTCTCTGTTTTTCAATCTGACTCTGTTTTCTATCTCTCTCTTTCTATCATCTCCGTTTTCTATCTCTGTCTGTTTTCTATCTCTCTCTGTTTTCTATCTGTCTCTGTTTTTCTATCTGTTTTCTGTGTCTATTTTTCTATCTCTGTTTGTTTCCTATCTGTCTCCATTTTTCCATCTCGCTCAGTTTTTCTATCTTTCTCTGTTTTTCTATCTGTCTCTGTTTTTCTATCAGTCTTTGTTTTCTATCTGTATCTGTTTTTCAAATGTCTCTGTTTTCTATCTGTCTCTGTTTTCTATCTGTCTCTGTTTTCTATCTGTCTCTGTTTTTCTATCTGTCTCTGTTTGCTCTCGGTCTCTGTTCTCTCTCTGTCTCTGTTTTTCAATCTGACTCTGTTTTCTATCTCTCTCTGTTTTCTATCTCTCTCTGTTTTCTATCTGTCTCTGTTTTTCTCTCTGTCTCTGTGTAGCTATCTTTCTCTGTTTTTCTATCTGTCTCTGTTGTCTATCTCATTCAGTTTTCTTTCTGTCTCTGATTTCTCTGTCTATTTTTCTATCTCTGTCTGTTTCCTATCTGTCTCCATTTTTCTATCTCGCTCAGTTTTTCTATCTTTCTCTCTTTTCTATGTCTCTCTGTTTTTCTATCTATCTCTGTTTTCCTTCTGTCTTTATCTGTTTCTATCTCCCATGTTTTCTATCCCTCTCTGCTTTCTATCTGATTCTGCTTTCTCTCTGTCTCTGTTTTTCTCTCTGAGTCTGTTTTCTCTCTCATTCTGTGTTCTATCTGCCTCTGTTCTCTCTCGCTGTTTCCTATCTCTCTCTGTTTTCTATCTGTCCCCGTTTTTCTATCTCTCTCTGTTTTCTATCTGTCTCTGTTTTCTATCTCTATCTGTTTCTCTAATGTCTCTGTTTTGCTATTTGTCTCTGTTTTTCTATCTGTCTCTGCTTTCTATCTCATTTTGTTTACTGTCTGTTTCTGTTCCATTCCTATGTTTTCTGTCTCTCTCTGTTTTCTATCTGTCTCCATTTTTCTATCTGTATCTGTTTTTCTAATGTCTCTGTTTTCTATCTGTCTCTGTTTTCTATCTGCCTCTGTTTTCTATCTGTCTCTGTTTTCCATCTGTCTCTGTTTTTCTATCTGTCTCTGTTTTCTATCTGTCTCTGTTCTCTCTCTGTCTCTGTTTTTCAATCTGTCTCTGTTTTCTATCTCTCTGTGTGTTTCTATCATGTCCGTTTTCTATCCCTCTCTGTTTTCTATCTCTCTCTATTTTCTATCTGTCTCTGTTTTTCTCTCTGTCTCTGTGTAGCTATCTGTTTCTGCTTTTCTATCTGTCTCTGTTTTCTATCTCATTCAGTTCTCTTTCTGTCTCTGTTTTCTCTGTCTATTTTTCTATCTCTATATGTTTCCTATCTGTCTCCATTTTTCTATCTGTCTCTGTTTTTCTATCTGTCTTTGTTTTATATCTGTCTCTGTTTTCCTTCTCAATCTCTTTTCCATCTGTCTCTGTTTTTCTATCAGTCTCCGTTTTTCAAGACTTTGTTTTCTGTCTATGTTTGTTTTCTTTCACGCTGTTTTTCTATGTATCTCTGTTTTACAATCTCCCAATGTTTTTCTATCTCTTTCTGTTTTCTCTCCCTCTCTGCTTTCTATCTGTCTCAGTTGTCTATCTGTCTCTGCTTTCTATCTGTCTCTGTTTTTCTATCTGTCTCTGTTTTCTATCTGTCTCTGTTTTTCTATCTGTCTCTGTTTGCTCTCGGTCTCTGTTCTCTCTCTGTCTCTGTTTTTCAATCTGACTCTGTTTTCTATCTCTCTCTGTGTTTCTATCATCTCCGTTTTCTATCTCTCTGTTTTCTATCTCTCTCTGTTTTCTATCTGTCTCTGTTTTTCTATCTGTCTCTGTTTTTCTATCTGTCTCTGTTTGCTCTCTGTCTCTGTGTAGCTATCTTTCTCTGTTTTTCTATCTGTCTCTGTTGTCTATCTCATTCAGTTTTCTTTCCGTCTCTGTTTTCTCTGTCTATTTTTCTATCTCTGTGTGTTTCCTATCTGTCTCCATTTTTCTATCTCGCTCAGTTTTTCTATCTTTCTCTGTTTTTCTATCTGTCTCTGTTTTTCTATCAGTCTTTGTTTTCTATCTGTATCTGTTTTTCAAATGTCTCTGTTTTCTATCTGTCTCTGTTTTCTATCTGTCTCTGTTTTCTATCTGTCTCTGTTTTTCTATCTGTCTCTGTTTGCTCTCTGTCTCTGTTCTCTCTCTGTCTCTGTTTTTCAATCTGTCTCTGTTTTCTATCTCTCTGAGTGTTTCTATCATGACCGTTTTCTATCTCTCTCTGTTTTCTATCTATCTCTGTTTTCTATCTGTCTCTGTTTTTCTCTCTGTTTCTGTGTAGCTATCTGTTTCTGTTTTTCTATCTCTCTCTGTTTTCTATCTCATTCAGTTTTCTTTCTGTCTCTGTTTTCTCTGTCTATTTTTCTGTCTCTATATGTCTCCTATCTGTCTCCATTTTTCTATCTCGCTGTGTTTTTCTATCTTTCTCTGTTTTTCTATCTGTCTCTGTTTTTCTATCAGTCTTTGTTTTATATCTGTCTCTGTTTTTCTATCTGTCTCTGTTTTCTTTATCAATCTCTTTTCTATCTGTCTCTGTTTTTCTATCTGTCTCCGTTTTTCAAGTCTCTTTTTTCTGTCTATGTTTGTTTTCTGTCCCGCTGTTTTTCTATGTGTCTCTGTTTTTCCATCTCCCAATGTTTTTCTATCTCCTTCTGTTTTCTCTCCCTCTCTGCTTTCTATCTGTCTCAGTTTTCTATCTGTCTCTGCTTTCTATCTGTCTCTGTTTTTCTATCTGTCTCTGCTTTCTATCTGTCTCTGTTTTTCTATCTGTCTCCGTTTTCTATCTGCCTGTTTTTCTATCTGGCTCTCTTTTTCTATCTCTCTCAGTTTTTCTATCTGTCTCTCTTTTTCTATGTCTCTCTGGTTTTCTATCTGTCTCTGTTTTCTATCTGTCTCTGTTTTCTATCTCTCTCTGTTTTCTATCTGTCTCTGTTTTCTATCTGTCTCTGTTTTTCGATCTTTCTCTGTTTGTTCTCCTATCTGTTTTCCATCTGTCTCCGTTTTCCATCTCTCTCTGTTTTTCTATCTATCTCTGTTTTCCTTCCGTCCCTATCTTTTTCTATCTCCCATGTTTTCTATGCCTCTCTGCTTTCTATCTGATTCTGCTTTCTATCTGTCTCTGTTTTTCTATCTGTCTCTGTTTTTCTATCTGTCTCTGTTTTCTATCTGTATCTGTTTTTCAAATGTCTCTGTTTTCTATTTGTCTCCGTTTTCTATCTGTCTCTGTTTTCTATCTGTCTCTGTTTTTCTATCTGTCTCTGTTTTCTATCTGTCTCTGTTTTTCTATCTGTCTCTGTTTTCTATCTGTCTCTTTTTTTCTTCTGTCTCTGTTTGCTCTCTGTCTCTGTTCTCTCTCTGTCTCTGTTTTTCAATCTGACTCTGTTTTCTATCTCTCTGTGTGTTTCTATCATCTCCGTTTTCTATCTCTCCCTGTTTTCTATCTCTCTCTGTTTTTCTATCTGTCTCTGTGTAGCTATCTTTCTCTGTTTTTCTATCTGTCTCTGTTTTCTATATCATTCAGTTTTCTTTCTGTCTCTGTTTTCTGTGTCTATGTTTCTATCTCTGTGTGTTTCCTATCTGTCTCCATTTTTCTATCTCGCTCAGTTTTTCTATCTCTCTCTGTTTTCTATCTGTCTCTGTTTTCTATCTCTATCTGTTTCTCTAATGTCTCTGTTTTGCTATCTGTCTCTGTTTTTCTATCTGTCTCTGCTTTCTATCTCATTCTGTTTACTGTCTGTTTCTGTTCTATTTCTCTGTTTTCTGTCTCTCTCTGTTTTCTATCTGTCTCCATTTTTCTATCTCTATCTGTTTTTCTAATGTCTCTGTTTTCTATCTGTCTCTGTTTTCTATCTGTCTCTGTTTTCCATCTGTCTCTGTTTTTCTATCTGTCTCTGTTTGCTCTCTGTCTCTGTTCTCTCTCTGTCTCAGTTTTTCAGTCTGACTCTGTTTTCTATCTCTCTCTGTTTTTCTATCATCTCCGTTTTCTATCTGTCTCTGTTTTCTATCTGTCTCTGTTTTTCTGTCTGTCTCTGTTTGCTCTCTGTCTCTGTTCTCTCTCTGTCTCAGTTTTTCAGTCTGACTCTGTTTTCTATCTGTCTCTGTTTTTCTATCTGTCTCTGTTTGCTCTCTGTCTCTCTTCTCTCTCTGTCTCTGTTTTTCAGTCTGACTCTGTTTTCTATCTCTCTCTGTGTTTCTATCATCTCCGTTTTCTATCTGTCTCTGTTTTCTATCTCTCTCTGTTTTCTATCTGTCTCTGTTTTTTCTATCTGTCTCTGTTTTCTATCTCATTCAGTTTTCTTTCTGTCTCTGTTTTCTCTGTCTATTTTTCTATCTCTGTGTGTTTCCTATCTGTCTCCATTTTTCTATCTCGCTCAGTTTTTCTATCTTTCTCTGTTTTTCTATTTGTCTCTGTTTTTCTATCAGTCTTTGTTTTCTATCTGTATCTGTTTTTCAAAAGACTCTGTTTTCTATCTGTCTCTGTTTTCTATCTGTCTCTGTTTTCTACCTGTCTCTGTCTTCTATCTGTCTCTGTTTTTCAATCTGTCTCTGTTTTCTATCTATCCCTGTTTACTATCTGTCTCTGTTTTTCAATCTGTCTCTGTTTGCTCTCTGTCTCTGTGTAGCTATCTGTTTCTGTTTTTCTATCTGTCTCTGTTTTCTATCTCATTGAGTTTTCTTTCTGTCTCTGTTTTCTCTGTCTATTTTTCTATCTCTGTGTGTTTCCTATCTGTGTCCATTTTTCTATCTCGCTCAGTTTTTCTATCTTTCTCTGTTTTTCTATCTGTCTCTGTTTTTCTATCAGTCTTTGTTTTCTATCTGTATCTGTTTTTCTAATTTCTCCGTTTTCTATCTGTCTCTGTTTTCTATCTGTCTCTGTTTGCTCTCTGTCTCTGTTCTCTCTCTGTCTCTGTTTTTCAATCTGACTCTGTTTTCTATCTGTCTCTGTTTTCTATCTCTATCTGTTTCTCTAATGTCTCTGTTTTGCTATCTGTCTCTGTTTTTCTATCTGTCTCTGCTTTCTATCTCATTCTGTTTACTGTCTGTTTCTGTTCTATTTCTCTGTTTTCTGTCTTTCTCTGTTTTCTATCTGTCTCCATTTTTCTATCTCTATCTGTTTTTCTAATGTCTCTGTTTTCTATCTGTCTCTGTTTTCTATCTGTCTCTGTTTTCCATCTGTCTCTGTTTTTCTATCTGTCTCTGTTTGCTCTCTGTCTCTGTTCTCTCTCTGTCTCAGTTTTTCAGTCTGACTCTGTTTTCTATCTCTCTCTGTTTTTCTATCATCTCCGTTTTCTATCTGTCTCTGTTTTCTATCTGTCTCTGTTTTTCTGTCTGTCTCTGTTTGCTCTCTGTCTCTGTTCTCTCTCTGTCTCAGTTTTTCAGTCTGACTCTGTTTTCTATCTGTCTCTGTTTTTCTATCTGTCTCTGTTTGCTCTCTGTCTCTCTTCTCTCTCTGTCTCTGTTTTTCAGTCTGACTCTGTTTTCTATCTCTCTCTGTGTTTCTATCATCTCCGTTTTCTATCTGTCTCTGTTTTCTATCTCTCTCTGTTTTCTATCTGTCCCTGTTTTTCTATCTGTCTCTGTTTTCTATCTCATTCAGTTTTCTTTCTGTCTCTGCTTTCTCTGTCTATTTTTCTATCTCTGTGTGTTTCCTATCTGTCTCCATTTTTCTATCTCGCTCAGTTTTTCTATCTTTCTCTGTTTTTCTATTTGTCTCTGTTTTCCTATCAGTCTTTGTTTTCTTTCTGTATCTGTTTTTCAAAAGTCTCTGTTTTCTATCTGTCTCTGTTTTCTATCTGTCTCTGTTTTCTACCTGTCTCTGTTTTCTATCTGTCTCTGTTTTTCTATCTGTCTCTGTTTTCTATCTATCCCTGTTTACTATCTGTCTCTGTTTTTCAATCTGTCTCTGTGTAGCTATCTGTTTCTGTTTTTCTATCTGTCTCTGTTTTTCTATCTGTCTCTGTTTTCTATCTCATTGAGTTTTCTTTCTGTCTCTGTTTTCTCTGTCTATTTTTCTATCTCTGTGTGTTTCCTATCTGTCTCCATTTTTCTATCTCGCTGTGTTTTTCTATCTTTCTCTGTTTTTCTATCTGTCTCTGTTTTTCTATCAGTCTTTGTTTTCTATCTGTATCTGTTTTTCTAATGTCTCCGTTTTCTATCTGTCTCTGTTTTCTATCTGTCTCTGTTTGCTCTCTGTCTCTGTTCTCTCTCTGTCTCTGTTTTTCAATCTGACTCTGTTTTCTATCTCTCTCTGTGTTTCTATCATCTCCGTTTTCTATCTCTCTCTGTTTTCTATCTCTCTCTGTTTTCTATCTGTCTCTGTTTTTCTATCTGTCTCTGTGTAGCTATCATTCTCTGTTTTTCTATCTGTCTCTGTTTTCTATCTTATTCAGTTTTCTTTCCGTCTCTGTTTTCTCTGTCTATTTTTCTATCTCTGTGTGTTTCCTATCTGTCTCCATTTTTCTATCTCGCTCAGTTTTTCTATCTTTATCTCTTTTCTATCTGTCTCTGTTTTTCTATCTGTCTCCGTTTTTCTAAGTCCCTGTTTTCTGTCTGTGCTTGTTTTCTGTCCCGCTGTTTTTCTATGTGTCTCTGTTTTTCCATCTCCCAATGTTTTTCTATCTCCTTCTGTTTTCTCTCCCTCTCTGCTTTCTATCTGTCTCAGTTTTCTATCTGTCTCTGCTTTGAATCTGTATCTGTTTTTCATCTTTGTTTTTTTTATCTCTCTGCTTTTCTATCTGTCTCTGTTTTCTATCTGCCTGTTTTTCTATCTGTCTCTCTTTTTCTATCTCTCTCAGTTTTTCTATCTGTCTCTCTTTTTCTATGTCTCTCTGGTTTTCTACCTGTCTCTGTTTTCTATCTGTCTCTGTCTTTCGACCTGTCTCTGTTTGTTCTCCGTATCTGTTTTCCATCTGTCTCCGTTTTCCATCTCTCCCTGTTTTTCTATCTATCTCTGTTTTCCTTCTGTCCCTGTCTTTTTCTATCTCCCATGTTTTCCATCCCTCTCTGCTTTCTATTCCTCTCTGCTTTCTATCTGATTCTGCTTTCTATCTGTCTCTGTTTTTCTATCTGTCTCTGTTTTCTCTCTCATTCTGTGTTTTATCTGTCTCTGTTTCTCGATCTGCCTCTGTTTTTATAATTGTCTCTGTTTTCTTTCTCCCTCTCTTTACTATCTGTCTGTTTTCTATCTGTCTCAGTTTTTTAATCTGTCTCTTTTCTATCTTTCTCTGTTTTTCTACATGTTTCCGTTTTCTATCTGTCGCTGTTTTCTATCTGCCTCTGTTTTCTATCTCTCTCTGTTTTTCTATCTGTCTCTGTTTTCTAACTGACTCTCTTTTGATATCTGTCTCTGTTTTCGTTCTCCCTCTCTTTTCTATCTGTCTGTTTTCTATCTGTCTCTGTTTTCTATCTCTCACTGTTTTTCTACCTGTCTCTGTTTTCTATCTGTCTCTGTTTTCTATCTGTCTCTGTTCTCTCTCTGTCTCTGTTTTTCAATCTGACTCTGTTTTCTATCTATCTCTGTTTTCTATCTGTCTCTGTTTTCTATCTGTCTCTGTCCTCTCTCTGTCTCTGTTTTTCAATCTGACTCTGTTTTCTATCTCTCTCTCTGTTTCTATCATCTCCGTTTTCTATCTCTCTCTGTTTTCTATCTCTCTCTGTTTTCTATCTGTCTCTGTTTTTCTATCTGTCTCTGTGTAGCTATCATTCTCTGTTTTTCTATCTGTCTCTGTTTTCTATCTGTCTCTGTTCTCTCTCTGTCTCTGTTTTTCAATCTGACTCTGTTTTCTATCTGTCTCTGTTTCTATCATCTCCGTTTTCTATCTCTGTCTGTTTTCTATCTCTCTCTGTTTTCTATCTGTCTCTGTTTTTCTATCTGTTTTCTGTGTCTATTTTTCTATCTCTGTTTGTTTCCTATCTGTCTCCATTTTTCCATCTCGCTCAGTTTTTCTATCTTTCTCTGTTTTTCTATCTGTCTCTGTTTTTCTATCAGTCTTTGTTTTCTATCTGTATCTGTTTTTCAAATGTCTCTGTTTTCTATCTGTTTCTGTTTTCTCTGTGTCTCTGTTTTTCGATGTCTCTGTTTTTTCTCTGTCTCCGTTTTCCATCTGTCTCTGTTTTTCTAACTATCTCTGTTTTCCTTCTGTCTTTATCTGTTTCTATCTCCCATGTTTTCTATCCCTCTCTGCTTTCTATCTGATTCTGCTTTCTCTCTGTCTCTGTTTTTCTCTCTGTCTCTGTTTTCTCTCTCATTCTGTGTTCTATCTGCCTCTGTTCTCTCTCGCTGTTTCCTATCTCTCTCTGTTTTCTATCTGTCCCCGTTTTTCTATCTCTCTCTGTTTTCTATCTGTCTCTGTTTTCTATCTCTATCTGTTTCTCTAATGTCTCTGTTTTGCTATTTGTCTCTGTTTTTCTATCTGTCTCTGCTTTCTATCTCATTTTGTTTACTGTCTGTTTCTGTTCCATTCCTATGTTTTCTGTCTCTCTCTGTTTTCTATCTGTCTCCATTTTTCTATCTGTATCTGTTTTTCTAATGTCTCTGTTTTCTATCTGTCTCTGTTTTCTATCTGTCTCTGTTTTCTATCTGTCTCCATTTTTCTATCTGTATCTGTTTTTCTAATGTCTCTGTTTTCTATCTGTCTCTGTTTTCTATCTGTCTCTGTTTTCTATCTGTCTCTGTTTTCCATCTGTCTCTGTTTTTCTATCTGTCTCTGTTTTCTATCTGTCTCTGTTCTCTCTCTGTCTCTGTTTTTCTATCTGTCTCTGTTTTCTATCTCATTCAGTTTTCTTTCTGTCTCTGTTTTCTCTGTCTATTTTTCTATCTCTGTGTGTTTCCTATCTGTCTCCATTTTTCTATCTCGCTCAGTTTTTCTATCTTTCTCTGTTTTTCTATCTGTCTCTGTTTTTCTATCTGTCTCTGTTTTCTATCTGTCTCTGTTTTCTATCTGTCTCTGTTTTCTATCTGTCTCTGTTTTCTATCTGTCTCTGTTTTCTATCTTTCTCTGTTTTCTATCTGTCTCTGTTTTCTATCTATCTCTGTTTATCTATCTGTCCTTGTTTTTCTATCTGTCTCTGTTTTCTATCTGTCTCTGTTTTCTATCTGTCTCTGTTTTCTATCTGTCTCTGTTTTTCTATCTGTCTCTGTTTTTCTATCTGTGTCTGTTTTCTATCTTTCTCTGTTTTCTATCTGTCTCTGTTTTCTATCTGTCTCTGTTTTCTATCTGTCTCTGTTTTTCTATCTGTCTCTGTTTGCTCTCTGTCTCTGTTCTCTCTCTGTCTCTGTTTTTCAATCTGTCTCTGTTTTCTATCTGTCTCTGTTTTCTATCTGTCTCTGTTTTCTATCTGTCTCTGTTTTCTATCTCTCTCTGTTTTCTATCTGTCTCTGTTTTTCTCTCTGTTTCTGTGTAGCTATCTGTTTCTGTTTTTCTATCTCTCTCTGTTTTCTATCTCATTCAGTTTTCTTTCTGTCTCTGTTTTCTCTGTCTATTTTTCTGTCTCTATATGTCTCCTATCTGTCTCCATTTTTCTATCTCGCTGTGTTTTTCTATCTTTCTCTGTTTTTCTATCTGTCTCTGTTTTTCTATCAGTCTTTGTTTTATATCTGTCTCTGTTTTTCTATCTGTCTGTTTTCTTTATCAATCTCTTTTCTATCTGTCTCTGTTTTTCTATCTGACTCCGTTTTTCAAGTCTCTTTTTTCTGTCTATGTTTGTTTTCTGTCCCGCTGTTTTTCTATGTGTCTCTGTTTTTCCATCTCCCAATGTTTTTCTATCTCCTTCTGTTTTCTCTCCCTCTCTGCTTTCTATCTGTCTCAGTTTTCTATCTGTCTCTGCTTTCTATCTGTCTCTGTTTTTCTATCTGTCTCTGCTTTCTATCTGTCTCTGTTTTTCTATCTGTCTCCGTTTTCTATCTGCCTGTTTTTCTATCTGGCTCTCTTTTTCTATCTCTCTCAGTTTTTCTATCTGTCTCTCTTTTTCTATGTCTCTCTGGTTTTCTATCTGTCTCTGTTTTCTATCTGTCTCTGTTTTTCGATCTTTCTCTGTTTGTTCTCCTATCTGTTTTCCATCTGTCTCCGTTTTCCATCTCTCTCTGTTTTTCTAACTATCTCTGTTTTCCTTCTGTCCCTATCTTTTTCTATCTCCCATGTTTTCTATGCCTCTCTGCTTGCTATCTGATTCTGCTTTCTATCTGTCTCTGTTTTTCTATCTGTCTCTGTTTTTCTATCTGTCTCTGTTTTCTATCTGTATCTGTTTTTCAAATGTCTCTGTTTTCTATTTGTCTCCGTTTTCTAACTGTCTCTGTTTTCTATCTGTCTCTGTTTTTCTATCTGTCTCTGTTTTCTATCTGTCTCTGTTTTTCTATCTGTCTCTGTTTGCTCTCTGTCTCTGTTCTCTCTCTGTCTCTGTTTTTCAATCTGACTCTGTTTTCTATCTCTCTGTGTGTTTCTATCATCTCCATTTTCTATCTCTCCCTGTTTTCTATCTCTCTCTGTTTTTCTATCTGTCTCTGTGTAGCTATCTTTCTCTGTTTTTCTATCTGTCTCTGTTTTCTATATCATTCAGTTTTCTTTCTGTCTCTGTTTTCTGTGTCTATTTTTCTATCTCTGTGTGTTTCCTATCTGTCTCCATTTTTCTATCTCGCTCAGTTTTTCTATCTCTCTCTGTTTTCTATCTGTCTCTGTTTTCTATCTCTATCTGTTTCTCTAATGTCTCTGTTTTGCTATCTGTCTCTGTTTTTCTATCTGTCTCTGCTTTCTATCTCATTCTGTTTACTGTCTGTTTCTGTTCTATTTCTCTGCTTTCTGTCTCTGTTTTCTATCTGTCTCCATTTTTCTATCTCTATCTGTTTTTCTAATGTCTCTGTTTTCTATCTGTCTCTGTTTTCTATCTGTCTCTGTTTTCCATCTGTCTCTGTTTTTCTATCTGTCTCTGTTTGCTCTCTGTCTCTGTTCTCTCTCTGTCTCAGTTTTTCAGTCTGACTCTGTTTTCTATCTCTCTCTGTTTTTCTATCATCTCCGTTTTCTATCTGTCTCTGTTTTCTATCTGTCTCTGTTTTTCTGTCTGTCTCTGTTTGCTCTCTGTCTCTGTTCTCTCTCTGTCTCAGTTTTTCAGTCTGACTCTGTTTTCTATCTGTCTCTGTTTTTCTATCTGTCTCTGGTTGCTCTCTGTCTCTCTTCTCTCTCTGTCTCTGTTTTTCAGTCTGACTCTGTTTTCTATCTCTCTCTGTGTTTCTATCATCTCCGTTTTCTATCTGTCTCTGTTTTCTATCTCTCTCTGTTTTCTATCTGTCTCTGTTTTTCTATCTGTCTCTGTTTTCTATCTCATTCAGTTTTCTTTCTGTCTCTGTTTTCTCTGTCTATTTTTCTATCTCTGTGTGTTTCCTATCTGTCTCCATTTTTCTATCTCGCTCAGTTTTTCTATCTTTCTCTGTTTTTCTATTTGTCTCTGTTTTTCTATCAGTCTTTGTTTTCTATCTGTATCTGTTTTTCAAAAGTCTCTGTTTTCTATCTGTCTCTGTTTTCTATCTGTCTCTGTTTTCTACCTGTCTCTGTTTTCTATCTGTCTCTGTTTTCTATCTGTCTGTTTTTCTATCTGTCTCTGTTTTCTATCTATCCCTGTTTACTATCTGTCTCTGTTTTTCAATCTGTCTCTGTTTGCTCTCTGTCTCTGTGTAGCTATCTGTTTCTGTTTTTCTATCTGTCTCTGTTTTCTATCTCATTGAGTTTTCTTTCTGTCTCTGTTTTCTCTGTCTATTTTTCTATCTCTGTGTGTTTCCTATCTGTCTCCATTTTTCTATCTCGCTGTGTTTTTCTATCTTTCTCTGTTTTTCTATCTGTCTCTGTTTTTCTATCAGTCTTTGTTTTATATCTGTCTCTGTTTTTCTATCGGTCTGTTTTCTTTCTCAATCTCTTTTCTGTCTGTCTCTGTTTTTCTATCTGTCTCCTTTTTTCAAGTCTCTGTTTTCTGTCTATGTTTGTTTTCTTTCCCGCTGTTTTTCTATGTGTCTCTGTTTTTCCATCTCCCAATGTTTTTCTATCACCTTCTGTTTTCTCTCCCTCTCTGCTTTCTATCTGTCTCAGTTTTCTGTCTGTCTCTGCTTTCTATCTGTCTCTGTTTTTCTATCTGACTTGTTTTCTATCTTTGTTTTTTTTATCTCTCTGTTTTTCTATCTGTCTCCGTTTTCTATCTGTCTCTGTTTTCTATCTGCCTGTTTTTCTATCTGGCTTTCTTTTTCTATCTCTCTCAGTTTTTCTATCTGTCTCTCTTTTTCTATGTCTCTCTGGTTTTCTATCTGTCTCTGTTTTCTATCTGTCTCTGTTTTTCGATCTTTCTCTGTTTGTTCTCCGTATCTGTTTTCCATCTGTCTCCGTTTTCCATCTCTCTCTGTTTTTCTATCTATCTCTGTTTTCCTTCTGTCCCAATCTATTTCTATCTCCGATGTTTTCTATCCCTCTCTGCTTTCTATCTGATTCTGCTTTCTCTCTGTCTCTGTTTTTCTATCTGTCTCTGTTTTCTATCTGTATCTGTTTTTCAAATGTCTCTGTTTTCTATCTGTCTCCGTTTTCTATCTGTCTCTGTTTTCTATCTGTCTCTGTTTTCTATCTGTCTCTGTTTGCTCTCTGTCTCTGTTCTCTCTCTGTCTCTGTTTTTCAATCTGACTCTGTTTTCTATCTGTCTCTGTTTTCTCTGTCTATTTTTCAATCTCTGTGTGTTTCCTATCTGTCTCCATTTTTCTATCTCGCTCAGCTTTTCTATCTTTCTCTGTTTTTCTATCTGTCTCTGTTTTTCTATCTGTCTCTGTTTTCTATCTGTCTCTGTTTTCTATGTGTCTCTGTTTTCTATCTGTCTCTGTTTTCTATCTGTCTCTGTTTTTCTATCTGTCTCTGTTTTTCTATCTGTCTCTGTTTTCTATCAGTCTTTGTTTTCTATCTGTATCTGTTTTTCAAAAGTCTCTGTTTTCTATCTGTCTCTGTTTTCTATCTGTCTCTGTTTTCTATCTGTCTCTGTTTTCTATCTGTCTCTGTTTTCTATCTGTCTTTGTTTTCTATCTGTATCTGTTTTTCAAAAGTCTCTGTTTTCTATCTGTCTCTGTTTTCTATCTGTCTTTGTTTTCTACCTGTCTCTGTTTTCTATCTGTCTCTGTTTTCTATCTGTCTCTGTTTTCTATCTGTCTCTGTTTTCTATCTGTCTCTGTTTTTCAATCTGTCTCTGTTTTCTATCTGTCTCTGTTTTTCAATCTGTCTCTGTTTGCTCTCTGTCTCTGTGTAGCTATCTGTTTCTTTTTTTCTATCTGTCTCTGTTTTCTATCTCATTCAGTTTTCTTTCTGTCTCTGTTTTCTCTGTCTATTTTTCTATCTCTGTGTGTTTCCTATCTGTCTCCATTTTTCTATCTCGCTGTGTTTTTCTATCTTTCTCTGTTTTTCTATCTGTCTCTGTTTTTCTATCAGTCTTTGTTTTATATCTGTCTCTGTTTTTCTATCTGTCTGTTTTCTTTCTCAATCTCTTTTCTGTCTGTCTCTGTTTTTCTATTTGTCTCCTTTTTTCAAGTCTCTGTTTTCTGTCTATGTTTGTTTTCTTTCCCGCTGTTTTTCTATGTGTCTCTGTTTTTCCATCTCCCAATGTTTTTCTATCACCTTCTGTTTTCTCTCCCTCTCTGCTTTCTATCTGTCTCAGTTTTCTATCTGTCTCTGCTTTCTATCTGTCTCTGTTTTTCTATCTGACTTGTTTTCTATCTTTGTTTTTTTTATCTCTCTGTTTTTCTATCTGTCTCCGTTTTCTATCTGTCTCTGTTTTCTATCTGCCTGTTTTTCTATCTGGCTTTCTTTTTCTATCTCTCTCAGTTTTTCTATCTGTCTCTCTTTTTCTATGTCTCTCTGGTTTTCTATCTGTCTCTGTTTTCTATCTGTCTCTGTTTTTCGATCTTTCTCTGTTTGTTCTCCGTATCTGTTTTCCATCTGTCTCCGTTTTCCATCTCTCTCTGTTTTTCTATCTATCTCTGTTTTCCTTCTGTCCCTATCTTTTTCTATCTCCGATGTTTTCTATCCCTCTCTGCTTTCTATCTGATTCTGCTTTCTCTCTGTCTCTGTTTTTCTATCTGTCTCTGTTTTCTATCTGTATCTGTTTTTCAAATGTCTCTGTTTTCTATCTGTCTCCGTTTTCTATCTGTCTCTGTTTTTCTATCTGTCTCTGTTTTCTATCTGTCTCTGTTTTTCTATCTGTCTCTGTTTTCTATCTGTCTCTGTTTTTCTATCTGTCTCTGTTTTTCTATCTGTCTCTGTTTGCTCTCTGTCTCTGTTCTCTCTCTGTCTCTGTTTTTCAATCTGACTCTGTTTTCTATCTGTCTCTGTTTTCTCTGTCTATTTTTCTATCTCTGTGTGTTTCCTATCTGTCTCCATTTTTCTATCTCGCTCAGTTTTTCTATCTTTCTCTGTTTTTCTATCTGTCTCTGTTTTTCTATCAGTCTTTGTTTTCTATCTGTCTCTGTTTTTCAAATGTCTCTGTTTTCTATGTGTCTCTGTTTTCTATCTGTCTCTGTTTTCTATCTGTCTCTGTTTGCTCTCTGTCTCTGTTCTCTCTCTGTCTCTGTTTTTCAATCTGACTCTGTTTTCTATCTCTCTCTGTGTTTCTATCATCTCCGTTTTCTATCTCTCTCTGTTTTCTATCTTTCGCTGTTTTTCTATCTGTCTCTGTTTTCTATCTCATTCAGTTTTCTTTCTGTCTCTGTTTTCTCTGTCTATTTTTCTATCTCTCTGTGTTTCCTATGTCTCCATTTTTCTATCTCGCTCAGTTTTTCTATCTTTCTCTCTTTTCTATCTGTCTCTGTTTTTCTATCTGTCTCCGTTTTTCTAAGTCCCTGTTTTCTGTCTGTGTTTGTTTTCTGTCCCGCTGTTTTTCTATGTGTCTCTGTTTTTCCATCTCCCAATGTTTTTCTATCTCCTTTTGTTTTCTCTCCCTCTCTGCTTTCTATCTGTCTCAGTTTACAATCTGTCTCTGCTTTCTATCTGTATCTGTTTTTCATCTTTGTTTTTTTTATCTCTCTCTGTTTTTCTATCTGTCTCTGTTTTCTATCTGCCTGTTTTTCTATCTGTCTCTCTTTTTCTATCTCTCTCAGTTTTTCTATCTGTCTCTGTTTTCTATCTGTCTCAGTTTTCTATCTGTCTCTGCTTTCTATCTGTATCTGTTTTTCATCTTTGTTTTTTTTATCTCTCTCTGTTTTTCTGTCTGTCTCTGTTTTCTATCTGCCTGTTTTTCTATCTGTCTCTCTTTTTCTATCTCTCTCAGTTTTTCTATCTGTCTCTCTTTTTCTATGTCTCTCTGGTTTTCTATCTGTCTCTGGTTTCTATCTGTCTCTGTTTTACGATCTGTCTCTGTTTGTTCTCCGTATCTGTTTTCCATCTGTCTCCGTTTTCCATCTCTCTCTGTTTTTTCTATCTATCTCTGTTTTCCTTCTGTCCCTATCTTTTTCTATCTCCCATGTTTTCTATCCCTCTCTGCTTTCTATCTGATTCTGCTTTCTATCTGTCTCTGTTTTTCTATCTGTCTCTGTTTTCTATCTGTCTCTGTTTTCTATCTGTCTCTGTTTTCTATCTGTCTCTGTTTTCTATCTGTCTCTGTTTTCTATCTGTCTCTGTTTGCTATCTGTCTCTGTCTTTCTAACTATCTCTGTTTTCCTTCTGTCCCTATCTTTTTCTATCTCCCATGTTTTCTATCCCTCTCTGCTTTCTATCTGATTCTGCTTTCTCTCTGTCTCTGTTTTTCTATCTGTCTCTGTTTTCTCTCTCATTCTGTGTTTTATCTGTCTCTGTTTCTCGATCTGCCTCTGTTTTTATAATTGTCTCTGTTTTCTTTCTCCCTCTCTTTACTATCTGTCTCTGTTTTCTGTCTCTGTTTTCTCTCTGTCTCAGTTTTTCAATCTGTCTCTGTTTTCTATCTTTCTCTGTTTTTCTACATGTTTCCGTTTTCTATCTGTCGCTGTTTTCTATCTGCCTCTGTTTTCTATCTCTCTCTGTTTTTCTATCTGTCTCTGTTTTCTAACTGACTGTCTTTTGATATCTGTCTCTCTGTTCTTTCTCCCTCTCTTTTCTATCTGTCCAGGTTTTTCTATTTGTCTCTGTTTGCTCTCTGTCTCTGTTCTCTCTCTGTCTCTGTTTTTCAATCTGACTCTGTTTTCTATCTCTCTCTGTGTTTCTATCATCTCCGTTTTCTATCTCTCTCTGTTTTCTATCTCTCTCTGTTTTCTATCTGTCTCTGTTTTTCTACCTGTCTCTGTGTAGCTATCTTTCTCTGTTTTTCTATCTGTCTCTGCTGTCTATCTCATTCCGTTTTATTTCTGTCTCTGATTTCTCTGTCTATTTTTCTATCTCTGTGAGTTTCCTATCTGTCTCCATTTTTCTATCTCGCTCAGTTTTTCTATCTTTCTCTCTTTTCTATCTGTCTCTGTTTTTCTATCTGTCTCCGTTTTTCAAGTCTCTGTTTTCTGTCTATGTTTGTTTTCTTTCCCGTTGTTTTTCTATGTGTCTCTGTTTTTCCATCTCCCAATGTTTTTCTATCTCCTTCTGTTTTCTCTCCCTCTCTGCTTTCTATCTGTCTCAGTTGTCTATCTGTCTCTGCTTTCTATCTGTCTCTGTTTTTCTATCTGTCTCTGTTTTCTATCTGTCTCTGTTTTCCATCTGTCTCTGTTTTTCTATCTGTCTCTGTTTTCTATCTGTCTCTGTTCTCTCTCTGCCTCTGTTTTTCTATCTGTCTCTGTTTTCTATCTCATTCAGTTTTCTTTCTGTCTCTGTTTTCTCTGTCTATTTTTCTATCTCTGTGTGTTTCCTATCTGTCTCCATTTTTCTATCTCGCTCAGTTTTTCTATCTTTCTCTCTTTTCTATCTGTCTCTGCTTTCTATCTGTATCTGTTTTTCATCTTTGTTTTTTTTATCTCTCTCTGTTTTTCTATCTGTCTCTGTTTTCTATCTGCCTGTTTTTCTATCTGTCTCTCTTTTTCTATCTCTCTCAGTTTTTCTATCTGTCTCTCTTTTTCTATGTCTCTCTGGTTTTCTATCTGTCTCTGTTTTCTATCTGTCTCTGTCTTTCGACCTGTCTCTGTTTGTTCTCCGTATCTGTTTTCCATCTGTCTCCGTTTTCCATCTCTCCCTGTTTTTCTAACTATCTCTTTTTTCCTTCTGTCCCTATCTTTTTCTATCTCCCATGCTTTCTATTCCTCTCTGCTTTCTATCTGATTCTGCTTTCTATCTGTCTCTGTTTTTCTATCTGTCTCTGTTTTCTATCTGTCTCTGTTTTCTATCTGTCTCTGTTTTTCTATCTGTCTCTGTTTTCTCTCTCATTCTGTGTTTTATCTGTCTCTGTTTCTCTATCTGCCTCTGTTTTTATAATTGTCTCTGTTTTCTTTCTCCCTCTCTTTACTATCTGTCTCTGTTTTCTATCTGTCTCTGATTTCTATCTGTCTCTGTTTTCTATCTGTCTCTGTTTTCTATCTTTCTCTGTTTTTCTATATGTCTCCGTTTTCTATCTGTCTCTGTTTTCTATCTGCCTCTGTTTTCTATCTCTCTCTGTTTTTCTATCTGTCTCTGTTTTCTATCTGTCTCTGTTTTCTATCTGTCTCTGTTTTCTATCTGTCTCTGTTTTCTATCTGTCTCTGTTTTCTATCTGTCTCTGTTTTTCTATCTGTCTCTGTTTGCTCTCTGTCTTTGTTCTCTCTCTGTCTGTTTTTCAATCTGACTCTGTTTTCTTTCTCTCTCTGTCATTCTATCATCTCCGTTTTCTATCTCTATCTATTTTCTATATCTCTCTGTTTTCTATCTGTCTCTGTTTTTCTATCTGTCTCTGTTTTCTATCTCATTCAGTTTTCTTTCTGTCTGTTTTCTCTGTCTATTTTTCTATCTCTGTATGTTTCCTATCTGCCTCCATTTTTCTATCTCGCTCAGTTTTTCTATCTTTCTCTGTTTTTCTATCTGTCTCTGTTTTTCTATCTGTCTCTGATTTTCTATCTTTCTCTGTTTTTATATCTGTCTCTGTTTTCTTTATCAATCTCTTTTCTATCTGTCTCTGCTTTTCTACCTGTCTCTTTTTTTCTAACAGTCTGTTTTCTGTCTGTTTGTTTTCTGTCCCGTTTGTTTTTCTATGTGTCTCTGTTTTTTCATCTCCCAACATTTTTCTATCTCCATCTGTTTTCTCTCCCTCTCTGCTTTCTATCTGTCTCAGTTTACTATCTGTCTCTGCTTTCTATCTGTCTCTGTTTTTCTATCTTTGTTTTTTTTTATCTCTCTTTGTTTTTCTATCTGTCTCTGTTTTCTATCTGCCTGTTTTTCTATCTGTCTCTCTTTTTCTATCTCTCTCTGTTTTTCTATCTGTCTCTGTTTTATATCTGTCTCTGTTTTTCTATCTCTCTCTGTTTTCTATCTGTCTCTGTTTTCTATCTGTCTCTGTTTTTCTAACTGTCTCTGTTTTCTATCTGTCTCTGTTTTTCTATCTGTCTCTGTTTTCTATCTGTCTCTGTTTTTTCTCTGTCTCCGTTTTCCAACTGTCTCTGTTTTTCTAACTATCTCTGTTTTCCTTCTGTCCCTATCTTTTTCTATCTCCCATGTTTTCTATCCCTCTCTGCTTTCTATCTGATTCTGCTTGCTATCTGTCTCTGTTTATCTAATGTCTCTGTTTTCTATCTGTCTCTGTTTTCTATCTGTCTCTGTTTTTCTCTCTGTCTCTGTTTGCTCTCTGTCTCTGTTTTCTATCTGTCTCTGTTTTTCTATCTGTCTCTGTTTTCTATCTGTCTCCGTTTTTCTATCTGTCTCTGTTTTCTATCTGTCTCTGTTTTCTTTCTGTCTCTGTTTGCTCTCTGTCTCTGTTCTCTCTCTGTGTCTGTTTTTCAATCTGACTCTGTTTTCAATCTCTCTCTGTTTTCTATCTGTCTGTTTTTCTCTCTGTCTCTGTGTAGCTATCTGTTTCTGTTTTTCTATCAGTCTTTGTTTTATATCTGTCTCTGTTTTTCTATCTGTCTCTGTTTTCTATCTGTCTCTGTTTTTCTATCAGTCTTTGTTTTATATCTGTCTCTGTTTTTCTATCTGTCTCTGTTTTCTTTCTCACTCTCTTTTCTATCTCTCTCTGTTTTTCTATCTTGCTCTGTTTTTCTATCTTTCTCTGTTTTTCTATCTGTCACTGTTTTCTATCTGTCTCTGTTTTCTATCTGTCTCTGTTTTCTATCTGTCTCTGTTTTCTATCTGTCTCTGTTTTCCATCTGTCTCTGTTTTTCTATCTGTCTCTGTTTTCTATCTGTCTCTGTTTTCTATCTGTCTCTGTTTTCTATCTGTCTCTGTTTTCTATCTCTCTCTGTTTTCTATCTGTCTCTGTTTTCTATCTCATTCAGTTTTCTATCTGTCTTTGTTTTCTCTGTCTATTTTTCTATCTCTATATGTTTCCTATCTGTCTCCATTTTTCTATCTCGCTCAGTTTTTCTATCTCGCTCTGTTTTTCTATCTTTCTCTGTTTTTCTATCAGTCTTTGTTTTATATCTGTCTCTATTTTTCGATCTGTCTCTGTTTTCTTTCTCAATCTCTTTTCTATCTGTCTCTGTTTTTCTCTGTCTCCGTTTTTCAAGTCTCTGTTTTCTGTCTATGTTTGTTTTCTTTCCCGCTGTTTTTCTATGTGTCTCTGTTTTTCCATCTCCCAATGTTTTTCTATCTCCTTCTGTTTTCTCTCCCTCTCTGCTTTCTATCTGTCTCAGTTGTCTATCTGTCTCTGTTTTCTATCTGTCTCTGTTTTTCTATCTGTCTCTGTATTCTATCTTTGTTTTTTTATCTCTCTGTTTTTCTATCTGTCTCCGTTTTCTATCTGCCTGATTTTCTATCTGTCTCTCTTTTTCTATCTCTCTCAGTTTTTTTATCTGTCTCTCTTTTTCTTTGTCTCTCTGGTTTTCTATCTGTCTCTGGTTTCTATCTGTCTCTGTTTTACGATCTGTCTCTCTTTGTTCTCCATATCTGTTTTCCAACTGTCTCCGTTTTCCATCTCTCTCTGTTTTTTCAATCTATCTCTGTTTTCCTTCTGTTCCTATCTTTTTCTATCTCCCATGTTTTCTATCCCTCTCTGCTTTCTATCTGATTCTGCTTTCTATCTGTCTCTGTTTTTCTATCTGTCTCTGTTTTCTATCTGTCTCTGTTTTCTATCTGTCTCTGTTTTTCTGTCTCTGTTTGCTCTCTGTCTCTGTTCTCTCTCTGTCTCTGTTTTTCAAATGTCTCTGTTTTCTATGTGTCTCTCTTTTCTATCTGTCTCTGTTTTCTATCTGTCTCTGTTTTTCTATCTGTCTCTGTTTTCTATCTGTCTCTGCTTTCTATCTGTCTCTGTTTTCTATCTGTCTCTGTTTCCTATCTGTCTCTGTTTTCTCTCTGTCTCTGTTTCCTATCTGTCTCTGTTTTCTATCTGTCTCTGTTTTGCTATCTGTCTCTGTTTTTCTATCTGTCTCTGTTTTTCTATCTGTCTCTGTTTGCTCTCTGTCTCTGTTCTCTCTCTGTCTCTGTTTTTCAAATGTCTCTGTTTTCTATGTGTCTCTCTTTTCTATCTGTCTCTGTTTTCTATCTGTCTCTGTTTTTCTATCTGTCTCTGTTTTATATCTGTCTCTGTTTTCTATCTGTCTCTGTTTTTCTATCCGTCTCCGTTTTTCAAGTCTCTGTTTTCTGTCTGTGTTTGTTTTCTTTCCCGCTGTTTTTCTATGTGTCTCTGTTTTTCCATCTCCCAAAGTTTTTCTATCTCCTTCTGTTTTCTCTCCCTCTCTGCTTTCTATCTGTCTCTGTTTTTCTATCTGTCTCTGTTTTCTATCTTTGTTTTTCTATGCCTCTCTGTTTTTCTATCTGTCTCTGTTTTATATCTGTCTCTGTTTTTCGATGTCTCTGTTTTTTCTCTGTCTCCGTTTTCCATTTGTCTCTGTTTTTCTAACTATCTCTGCTTTCCTTCTGTCTTTACTGTCTCTCACTGTTTCCCATCTGTGTCTGTTATTCTATCTCTCCCTGTTTTTCTATATGTTTATGATTTTCTATCTATCTCTGTTTTGCTATTTGTCTCCGTGTTTCTACCTGTCTCTGTTTTCTATCTGTCTCTGTTTTTCTATCAGTCTTTGTTTTATATCTGTCTCTGTTTTTGTATCAGTCTCTGTTTTCTTTCTCACTCTCTTTTCTATCTGTCTCTGTTTTTCTGTGTGTCTCCGTTTTTCTAAGGCTCTGTTTTCTGTCTGTGTTTGTTTTCTGTCCCGCTGTTTTTCTATGTGTCTCTGTTTTTCCATCTCCCAATGTTTTTCTATCTCCTTCTGTTTTCTCTCCCTCTCTGCTTTCTATCTGTCTCCGTTGTCTATCTGTCTCTGCTTTCTATCTGTCTTTTTTTTTCTATCTGTCTCTGCTTTCTATCTGTCTCTGTTTTTTCTATCTGTCTCCGTTTTCTGTCTGCCTGTTTTTCTATTTGGCTCTCTTTTTCTATCTCTCTCAGTTTTTCTATCTGTCTCTCTTTTTCTATGTCTCTCTGGTTTTCTATCTGTCTCTGTTTTCTATCTGTCTTTGTTTTTCGATCTGTCTCTGTTTGTTCTCCGTATCTGTTTTCCATCTGTCTCCGTTTTCCATCTCTCTCTGTTTTTTCTATCTATCTCTGTTTTCCTTCTGTCCCTATCTTTTTCTATCTCCCATGTTTTCTATCCCTCTCTGCTTTCTATCTGATTCTGCTTTCTATCTGTCTCTGGTTTTCTCTCTGTCTCTGTTTTTCTATCTGTCTCTGTTTTTCTATCTGTCTCTGTTTTCTATCTGTCTCTGTTTTCTATCTGTCTCTGTTTTCTATCTGTCTCTGTTTTCTATCTGTCTCTGTTTTCTATCTGTCTCTGTTTTTCTATCTGTCTCCGTTTTCCATCTCTCTATGTTTGCTGTCTGTCTCTGTTTACTATATGTCTCTGTTTTTCTAACTGTCACTGCTTTCTATCTCAGTCTGTTTTCTACCTGTCTCTGTTTTCTCTCTCTGTTTTTCTATCTCTCTGTTTCTTATCGGTCTCCGTTTTTCTATCTCGCTCAGTTTTTCTATCTTTCTCTGTTTTTCTATCTGTCTCTGTTTTTCTATCAGTCTCTGTTTTTCTATCTGTCTCTGTTTATATATCTGTCTCTGTTTTATTTCTCACTCTTTTTTCTCTCTGTCTCTGTTTTCTATCTGTCACTGTTTGCTATCTGTCTCCATTTTTCTATCTGTCTCCATTTCCAATCTGTCTCTGTTTTCTATCTGGCTCTGTTTTTATATCTGTCTCTCTTTTTCTATCTCTCTCAGTTTTTCTATCTGTCTCTGTTTCCTATCTGTCTCTGTTCTTATATCTGTCTCTATTTTTCTAACTCATTGTGTTTTCTATCTGTCTCTGTTGTCTCTCTCTGTTTTTCTATCTCTATCTGTTTCCTGTCTCCGTTTTTCTATCTCGCTCTGTTTTTCTATCTGTCTCTGTTTTTCTATCTGTCTCTGTTTTCTGTCTGCCTCTGTTTTTTTATCTGTCTCTCTTTTTCTAACTCTCTCAGTTTTTCTATCTGTCTCTCTTTTTCTATCTCTCTGTTTTTCTATCAGTCTCTCTCTTCTATCTGTCTCTGTTTTCTATCTGTCTCTGTTTTCTATCTGTCTCTGTTTTCTATCTGTCTCTGTTTTTCTATCTGTCTCTGTTTTCTATCTGTCTCTGTTTTTCTATCTGTTTCTGTTTTTCTATCTCTCTCTGTTTTCTATCTGTCTCTGTTTTCTATCTGTCTCTGTTTTCTATCCGTCTCTGTTTTCTATCTGTCTCTGTTTTTCTATCTGTCTCTGTTTTCTATCTGTCTCTGTTTTTCTATCTGTCTCTGTTTTCTATCTGTCTCTGCTTTCTATCTGTCTCTGTTTTCTATCTGTCTCTGTTTTCTATATGTCTCTGTTTTTCTATCTGTCTCTGTTTTTTATCTGTCTCTGTTTTCTTTCTGTCTCTGTTCTCTCTCTCTGTTTCCTATCTGTCTCTCTTTTCTATCTGTCTCCGTTTTTCTATCTCTCTGTTTTTCTATCTCTCTCTGTTTTTCTATCTCGCCCTGTTTTTTTTATGTGCCTCTTATTTTTTATCTGTCTCTGTTCTTATATCTGTCTCTGTTTTTCTATCTGCCTTTGTTTTTATATATGTCTGTTTTCTTTCACCCTCTCTTTTCTATCTGTCTCTGTTTTCTCTCTCTGTTTTTCTATCTCTCTCTGTTTTTCTATCTGTCTCGGTTTTTCTATGTCTCTGTTTGCTATCTGTCTCTGTTTTCTATTTGTCTCAGTTTTTCAATCTGTCTCTGTTTTCTATCTGTCTCTGTTTTTCTATCTGTCTCCATTCTCTATCTCTCTCTGTTTTCTATCTGTCTCTGTTTTCTATCAGTCTCTGCTTTTCTATCTGTCTCTGTTTTTATATCAGTCACTGTTTTCTTTCTCAATCTCTTTTCTATCTGTCTCTGTTTTCTATCTGTCGCAGTTTTTCGATCTGTCTCTGTTTTTCTATCTCCCTGTTTTCCTTTCAGTCTCTGTTTTCCTATCTGTCTCTGTTTTTCTATCTGTCTCTGATTTCTATCTGCCTTTGTTCTTATATCTGTCTCCATTTTTCTATCTGTCTCTGTTTACTTTCTCACTTTCTTTTCTATCTGTCTCTGTTTTTCTATCTGTCTCTGTTCTTATATCTGTCTCTGTTTTTATATCTGTCTCTGTTTTCTTTCTCCCTCTCTTTTCTATCTGTCTCTGTTTGCTATCGGTCTCTGTTTTCTATCTGTCTCTGTTTTCTATCTGTCTCTGTGTTCTATCTGTCTCTGTTTTTTAATCTGTCTCTGTTTTCTATCTGTCTCTGTTTTTCTATCTGTCTCTGTTTTTCTATCCGTCTTTGTTTTTCTATCTGTCTCTGTCTTTTATCTGTTTCTGTTTTTCTACCTGTCTCTGTTTTCTATCTGTCTCTGTTTCCTTTCTGTCTCTGTTGTTCTATCCCTCTCTGTTTTCTATCTTTCTGTTTTCTATCTGTCTCTGTTTTCTATCTGTCTCTGTTTTTCTAGCTCTCTCTGTTTTCTATCTGTCTCTGTTTTCTATCTGTCTCTGCTTTCTATCTGTCTCTGTTTTTCTATCTGTCTCTGTTTTCTATCTGTCTTTGTTTTCTATCTGTCTCTGTTTTTCTAACTGTCTCTGTTTTCTATCTGTCTCTGTTTTCTATCTGTCTCTGTTTCCTATCTGTCTCTGTTTTCTATCTGTCTCTGTTTTTCTATCTGTCTCTGTTTTTCGAGCTGTCTCTGTTTTCTATCTGTCTCTGTTTCCTATCTGTCTCTGTTTCCTATCTGTCTCTGTTTTCTATCTGTCTGTTTTCTATCTGTCTCTGTTTTTCTAGCTGTCTCTGTTTTCTATCTGTCTCTGTTTGTCTATCTGTCTCTGTTTTTCTATCTCTCTCTGTTTTCTATCTGTCTCTGTTTTCTATCAGTCTCTGCTTTTCTATCTGTCTCTGTTTTTATATCAGTCACTGTTTTCTTTCTCAATCTCTTTTCTATCTGTCTCTGTTTTCTATCTGTCGCAGTTTTTCGATCTGTCTCTGTTTTTCTATCTCCCTGTTTTCCTTTCAGTCTCTGTTTTCCTATCTGTCTCCATTTTTCTATCTGTCTCTGTTTACTTTCTCACTTTCTTTTCTATCTGTCTCTGTTTTTCTATCTGTCTCTGTTCTTATATCTGTCTCTGTTTTTATATCTGTCTCTGTTTTCTTTCTCCCTCTCTTTTCTATCTGTCTCTGTTTGCTATCGGTCTCTGTTTTCTATCTGTCTCTGTTTTCTATCTGTCTCTGTGTTCTATCTGTCTCTGTTTTTTAATCTGTCTCTGTTTTCTTTCTCTCTCTTTGTTTTTCTATAAGTCTCCGTTTCCTATCTGTCTGTTTTCTTTCTGTCTCTGTTTTCCTACCTCTCTCTGTTTTGCCATCTGTCTCTGCTTTTCTATCTGTTTCTCTTTTCCATCTCAATCTGTTTTCTATCTGTCTCTGTTTTCTCTCTCTGTTTTTCTATCTCTCTCTGTTGCCTATCTGTCTCCGTTTTCTGTCTCACTCTGTTTTTCTATCTGTCTCTTTTCTATCTGTGTCTGTTTTTCTATCTCTCCCTGATTTTATCTCTCTTTTTTCAATCTTTCTCTGTTTTTCTATCTGTCTCTCTTTTCCATCTGTCTCAGTTTTTCTATCTTTCTGTTTTTCTATATGTCTCTGCTTTCTATCTGTCTTTGATTTTCTATCTCTCTGTTTTCTCTCTGTCCCTGTTTTTCTACATGTCTCTGTTTTCTCTCTCTCTCTGTTTTTCTATCTCTCTGTTTTTCTATCTTTTTGTTTTTCTATCTCATTTTATTTCTGTCTCTCTCTGTTTTTCTCTCTTTTCTCTCTCTCTCTCTCTCTCTGTTTTCCTATCTCTTTATTTTTGAACTCCACCTCTGCCTCTGATTCTCTGTCTCTACTCCTGTGTGTGTGCGTATGCATGTGTGACTCTGTTTTTCTACCTCTCTCTCTCTTTCTCACCCCCACCCAGACACCTACCCGCTAAACCCAAACCCACCCCCCACCCACCGCATTGAAACCGAGTGCTGAAACTTTGCCTTACATGGCATTAGGGTGGACTTGATTAATCCTGGAGTGTTCCATCAGACATTTAGGATTCGTACAGCTCCGGCTCCAGGGATTCTGCAGTGATATATGCCAGACAGTGGGCAAGAGGTGATGGTGGGTTTGGGGGGTGCGGGTGGGTCGGCACTGGCGGTGCCGGCTGACTGGCGGTTGGCCTGCTGAGGTGGTGGGCGTGGACGAGGGGGGTTTGGGAAGGAGAGCTGTGCCTGCGTTGCACCAATCGGTCCCCGGGCGTGTGCCGGCATTGCAGAGACTCCGCCCACCCTAGCGGCGGTCCTTTGCATCGGACGGACTCCGTAGAGATGTCGGGCTCAATTTCCCGCGCTGAGCGTGCACCCGGTCACACGCGAGCAGCTGCTCTGTGAATTTTCCTGGTGAGGCTAGAATTTTAGGCTCTGCGCAACTAACTGTCCATCATGACCACAGGTATTTCACTGAGAGCCAAAATGTTGCTTTCCCCCTCTATTGGGTGAGGAAGTTATGGGAGGGAGGCGGATTTGCATGGGGGGGATGGGGGTTGCATTGGAGAGGGGCTTTTGCGTGGGGCGAGGGGGGATTGCGTTGTGGAGGTGGTGTTGCATGGGGTGAGAGGGGTGTTGCGTTGGGCAGGGGGTGTTGCATTCAGGAAGTGGGGGTTGCATTGGGGAGGGGGTGTTGCGTGGGGGAAGTGGGTGTTGCGTGGGGGGAGGGGGCTGTGTGGGGTGAGGGGGTGTTGCATGGGGTGAGGGGGGTTGCGTTGGCGGGTGTTGCGTGGGGGGAGGGCTTGTTGCATGGGGGAGGGGCTTTTGCATGGGGGGAGGGGGTTTGCATTGGGGCGGGGGTGTTGCTTGGGGGTAGGGGGTGTTGCGTGGGTGAGGCGGTGTTGCATAGTAGACGGGGTTTCGTGTTGGGGGAGGGAGCATTGCGTGGGGGAAAGGAAGCTCTCCCATGCAAGAAATTGGACCGGGAGCAGACCATTCGGCCCCTCAAGCCTGCTCTGTCCCACTCCCTTTCCCACCGCCCACTCCCTCAATTCCCCACGGACTCCCCAACCCCAACCACCCCCCACCACCCCCTCCCCCCGCCAGACTCTCTCATCTCAGTCCTAAGTGGTCGAACCCTTACCCTGAAATCCTGACCCAACCCCTCCCCAATCCCCCCCCCCCCACCTCACCCCCCTCGATTCCCCCAGCCAGGAGCAGGAGTGGACCACTCGGCCCCTCGAGCCTGCTCTCCCATTCAATAAGATCGTGGCTGACCTGATTGTCACCTCCTCAACCCCACATTCCTGCCTCTCCTCCCCACCCCCCACCCTGATAACCCATTGCTCCCCCTTGTCAATCAGAAATCCATCCACCTCGGCCTTAAAAACATTCAGAGACTCTGCTTCCACCACCTTTCGAGGAAGAGAGTTCCAGAGACTCACCCCCACCCTCCCTCGGAGAGAGAAAACATTTCTCCTCGTCTCTGTCCTAAATGGGTGACCCCCTTATTTTTAAACAGTGAACCCCCCCCCCCCCCACCCCAGTTCTAGATTCTCCCACAAGAGGAAACCTCCTCTCCACACCCACCCTGTCGAGACCCCCCTCAGGATCTTATAGGTTTCGATCGAGTCGCCTCTCACTCTTCTAAACTCCAGCGGATACAAGCCCGGCCTGTCCGACCTTTCCTCGTGAATTGCTTCAGAATCTTCCCTCAGTGATGTCACCTCCCATTATCCGAAACTCCAGTGAGCTCAGGCACAGTTTACTTGGCCTCTCACGCCTCTCTCTCTACCCCCCACTCCTTTATTAAATTTAAGAATGATGACTCCAAGCTCACCTTTCCCCCACCCTGGTACCCCCCTGATATCAGAGAGAAAGAGAGAGTCAGGGAAAGAGAGACACATACACACACACACACACACGTGCCCGCACACTCTCTCACTCTCTCTCTCTCTCTCTCTCTCTCTCTCTCTCTCACATACACACACAGAGAAAGACAGATGACAAAGACAAAGATAGAAAGAGATAAAGTGACAGAGGAAGAATGAAAGAGAGTCAGAGAGAGAGAGAGCCAAAGGGAGAGAGAGAGAGACAGAGAGAAAGAGAGTTACAGAAAGAGACATGAAGAGAGTCACAGTGACAGAGAGAGATAGATTCAGAAAGAGAGAAAAGGGGATTCAGGAAGAAAGGTGGAGTCAGGGAGAGAGCAAGACAGAGAGCGAGAGAGAGAGCGAGACAGAGAGTGAGAGAGGCACAGAAAGAGAGAGAGAGAACGAGGGAGACAAAGAAAGGCTGATAGAGACAGAGAGAGAGAGACAGGCAAACAGAGAGAGATTGAGAGAAACAGAGAGAAAGGGCAGAGGGAGAGGGATTCAGGGAGATGCAGAGAAGGAGAGAGGGACAAAGAGTGGAACAAAGAGATGGATAGAGAGATGGACTGAGGGAGCGGGACAAAGGGAGGGATAGTAAAAGAGATAGGGAGAAAGAAAGAGAGACAGAAAGAGAGAGAGAGGGGGAGAGAGACAGAGGGAGAGAGAGTCAGAAGGAGCGAGGTAGAGGGAGAGAGAGCGAATGAGGGGCAGAGAAAGAGAGAGAGGGGGATGGAGACAGAGACAGAGAGGAAGAGAAGAAATGGTGAGTGAGAGACAGACAGAGAGAGAGAGATAGAGAGAGAAGGATGGAGGGAGAGACAGAGAGGGAGAGACAAAGAAATGGAGAGCAAGAGAGAGAGAGACAGAGAAAGAGATGTAGAGAGAGATGGAGAGACAGACAGAGACAGAGAGAGAGAGAGAGGCAGAGAGACAGAGAGAGAGACAGAGGCGGAGTGAGAGAGACTGAGGGAGAAGAACAGAGAGTGGCAGAGAGCGAGAGAGACAGAGAGAGAGAGAGAGAGAGACAGAGGCGGAGTGAGAGAGGCTGAGAGAGAGACAGAGAGAGAGAGAGATAGTGAAAGTCAAAGAAAGAAAGAAGCTGATCATTGCTTGAGGTTTCAATGAAGCATGAAACTGCCCTCTTCCATTGCAGAATGAGAGTTTTAATGGAAATATAACGGTTGATAAATCACAGCAGGAATGTGTTTGCGATCTGTTTTGGAGCTGTGTTGTGATTTCTGTAATAGTTCATTTGGCAGTTAAGGAAAATAATTCTTATCCACATTCAGCAAACCTCCTGCTAGAATATCCCGTTAAAAATTCTAAATGTAACCACGAACAGCAGGGAGTAGACTCCGAAGGCGCATTAGAGCAGTTTTTTTTTATTTCTCTATTTAATAACCTAATGCCTCTTGCGTTTGTGTCAAAATTGAATTAAACAGCTCAGACTGGAAAAGATTACTTATCATTCACGAATCCAAATAGAACATTGTCACTTTGACACCAGCCATACACTCCCCGCTCACTCCAGAGACACATTTATGGTTATTACGAAGGTTTCTCCAGGTTCAATATGTAGAAAATTTCGCATGATTAGCCAATCTCACAACGTTAACTGCGCCATCATTCTATAACCAAGACACTACAATGCTACTAGTGTGGCCCACTTATAAAGTAATTAAATTAAAAAGCAAACCTGCGACTATTTTGCACTAACACAGGTCATCACACACAGGCAGAGATACGCACACTCACTGAAACACACACGCACACACACACACACACACACAGACAAACACACAAATAAATACATACTGAAGCACACACACACACACACAGAAATACATACTAAAGCACACACACACAGAAATATATACTGAAACACATACACAATACACACACACACACACACACAGACACACAAACACACAGAGAAATACATACTGAAACGCACACACAATACACACACACAGACACTGACAGACAAACACACACACAGAAATACACACTGAAACACATAAACAAACACCCAGGATACATACGGAAACACACACACACACACACACACACACACACACACACACACACACACACACACACACACACACACACACACACACACATAGTTACACACAGACTGAAACAGGTACTCAGACACACACACTCAAAAACAAACAGTGGAACAAATACTTTCACACACACACAAAAATACAAACTCAGAGAAACACACGGAAATACAAACTCAGATACAAACACACAGAAATACAAACACACACACACAGAAATACAAACTCAGGCACACACACACGTGCGTGCACACACACACACACACACACACACACACACACACACACACACACACACACACCTACTTACACACAGATTGATCAGGTACTCACACACACTCAGAAAGAAACAGTGAAACAAGCACTTTCTGACACACACACACACACAAAAATACAAACACAAACACACATGCTTGAGTCACATTCAGACACACACAGACACACATGTATAGACATATACAGCCTGAAACAGACTCTCAGAGCCTCACATGCTCAGCGTGAAACACACACTCTCACAGAACAAGCTCTCAGAAGCACACACACTCTCTCACACACAGACACACACACACACACACGCACACACAGTGTGGAAAACATACTCAGAAACATACACATGCAGAAAGGCACAGCCAGAAACACACATGCAGAAACACACACACGTAGAAAAGCACACATGCATGAACACACATGCAGGAAGACAGAGTCAGAAACACACACACAAAAACACAGACATGCAGAAACACACGCACGCAGAAAGGCAAAGTCAGAAGCACGCACATGTAGAAACACATGTAGAAATACACACACACGCAGAAAGACTCAGTCAGAAACTCACAGGCAAAAACATACACATGCAAAAACACAGACTCAGAAACATGCAGTGATGCAGATGCATGCACAGATGCACAAACCACAGACACTCAGACACACACACAAAATAACAGTCAGAGACATTCAGAGACAATCGAAAAGAAAGAGAGACACTTACGAAGTTATAAAGGGACATACACTCACTGTATGTGTGTGTGTATGTGTGTGTGTGTGTCATTCTGTCTGTATATCTAGTCTTCGTGTGTATGGGTGTGAGTGTGTCATTCTGCCTGTGTATCTAGTTTGTGTGTGTGTGTGTGTGTGTGTGTGTGTCATTCTGCCTGTGTATCTAGTCTTTGTGTGTGCGTGTGTGAGTGTGCCCGTGTGTCTGCCTGTGTATCTAGTCTTTGTGTGTGTATGTGTGTGTGTGTGTCATTCTGCCTGTGTATCTGTCTTTATGTGTGTGTGTGTGTGTGTGTGTGTGTGTGCCTATTTATCATAAAGATGAATTTTAAAAAGAAAACCTATTTAAGTATATATACATAGAAAATCTTATTCCCCACACCCCCATCCCCCTCTCCCCCTCCCCTCAAAGGACTGAAATCGTTTTCATTTTTTTTTAAATAATGTTTGGTTTGGGTGGTGCTGACTGGAACAGAAATGTCTAATTCTACCTGCCTAGTGTCTCTATCAGAAAGTCTCAGGAAGAAAAGCACGGCTTCCTTGTTTAGAACCAGTCCCTCTGTCGCCTTCTCGATTCCTAACCTTACAATTTAGTCCAGAAAAATCAGGAGAACCGGAGATCCACTTACAATGGATCTTTTTTTTCTCTCTGTCTCTCTCTCTCTTTCGAATC
Organism: Isurus oxyrinchus; assembly: GCA_026770705.1. Taxonomy (NCBI): domain Eukaryota; kingdom Metazoa; phylum Chordata; class Chondrichthyes; order Lamniformes; family Lamnidae; genus Isurus; species Isurus oxyrinchus. The sequence continues at coordinate 1,625 of JANJGN010000541.1, read as the reverse complement.
TCTCTCGCCCCTCTCCACCACCTCTCTCACACGCATTTTAATATCGGTTTCACCTCTCCAGCCCGGCACTCATTGCCCATCCCTACTTGCCCCTTGCTCAGAGGGGCATCTGAGGGCCAACCGCATTGCTCCGTTGTGGGCTCGGAGCCACACGTGGGGCCAAGAGCGGGTGAGGATGGCAGGCCGAGCTCCGATCCGGTTGTTTACAAACCCTACGCCGAGTTAGCCGGCAGCGATGCGAGGGAGTGAATGTGCCGCAGATGGTGTGACAAGCGTCCCATCAATTACACCGACTGCAGATTTAGAACTGACGAGGCATTAGACAATCGATTGATCGATTTTCTTAAGTGTGCATGGATGCATCTGTCTGTCTACTGTCTGTCTGTCTCCCTCTCTCTATTTATGTCTCTCTCCCTCTCTCTCGCTCTTTCTCTCTCTCTCTCCACGTGTCTCCCTCTCCCTGTCTATCTCTCTCTCTATCTATGGTCATCTATCCATCTCTTTATCCGCATTCATTCATCTGTCTATCTATCTCTCTATCTATATCCATTCATCTATCTCTCTCTCTCTCTACATCCATTTATCTAACTACCTCTCTCTCCATCTCTCTCTCTCTCTATCCCTCTCTATCTCTCATCTACCTATTTCTCTCTCTATCTCTTTCTCTCTTTCTTTCTCTCTCTCTACATCCATTCATCTACCGATCGCTCTCTCATCTCTTTCTCTCTCTACATCCATTCATCTACCGATCTCTCTCTATCTCTTTCTCTCTCTCTCTACATCCATTCATCCACCTATTTATCTCTCTATCTACATCTATTCATCTACCCATCTCTCTCTATCTCTTTCTACATCCATTCATCTACCGATTTATCTCTCTATCCACATCCATTCATCTACCCATCTCTCTCTCTATCTCTCTCTCTATGCACCCATTCATCTACCTATTTATCTCTCTATCTACATCCATTCATCTACCCATCTCTCTCTCTATCTCTCCCTCTATACATCCATTCATCTACCTATTTATCTCTCTATCTACATCCATTCATCCACCTATCTCTCACTACCTCTATCTCTGTCTCAATCTCTCTCTATCCATTTCTCTCTCTCTCTACATCCATTCATCTCTCCATCTTTATCCATCTATCCATCCATCCACCTATATACCCCCACATACGTAAAATATTCCTGTTAGTTGATCTTTTTGATGAGCCTTCTACCGCTCTATCTGTCTATTTGACCTTCTATCAACCTTCATCTCTTCCCATTTATCTAGCCGGGTCTGCTATTGAATTGGCTTGCTTGCCTGCCTGTCTGCCCGTTTACTGTTCACTTATCGATTTCCCTCCCCTGGCACCCTGTCTGGGGCGGGGGGGGTTGGAGGGGGGGGTGGTTGGAGGGGAGGGGGGGGCAAGCCCGGTGGGGTGGAGGGGGAGCCCGGGATGGTGCAGAGCTCGCCCTTCACCAGACACATGAACCTAATGGACGTGTCCTTTTCTTCAATAAGACCAGTCCTGCCCCGCTCCAGGAACACCCTCCCTCCCCCACACACCGCCAAACTCCCGCCCGCCCCCAAGCACCCAGCTCCCCCGCCCCCCCCCCCCCACCCCCCCACCCACAAC